>VZQC01005402.1:1463625-1583417 GCA_009823505.1 Rhizomys pruinosus
AGCTACAGGGAGACCCTGTCTCAAAAAGACCAAAAAAAAAAAAAAAAAAAAAAAAAAGAAAGAAAATATACTAGAAAAGCACTTGACCTATAGTAGATACTCAATGCACAGATGTCTAATAAACTGCAATAGCTTAACAAATGTTTAGGTTCTACTGTGAAAAAACAGTGCTCTAAATAAAAAATGGACAAAACAGAAACAAATCGTGGCTTGGAATATTTTCCAAAAGGAAACAACTCCAATTCCAGGAGAACTCCAGTTCCAGGGGAATCTGACACCCTCTTCTGATCTCCGCGGCATTGCACGACACGGGTGCACAAACTTGCATGCAGACAGTACATTCATACACATACAGAAATAAATAAACTTAATAAAAAAAAATTAAAAAAAATTCAGAAGCAACCAGGAAACAATGAAGTCTCCAAAGAGGCACTTTCAGAAAGGAGACCACAGTAATTGGCAGACACACACTGTGTTCATGGGTGGTATTCTTGAACTCACTTATGCAACTGTAATGCTTTCTCTTGGTCACTCAATTCATCCAATATTCATCAGACATTCAGTAAGTGCCAGGGGCTGAGCTTCTCCTGAAAATGTGAATACATGTAGAACCTGGGCCCTGTTGTAGAAAGGAGCTCCTGGTCGAGGGGGTGGTGGGACATAGACACAACTGGATATCGTGATATGACCTAGCATAACGTGGTGTGATGGCCACATGACACAGCATGACTAATGGTGTGCTGCTGAGATGAAAGGTAGAAGGGGTGGAAGGGGCTTCGGTAATATTTCAAAGTCTGACAGGCAGAAAACTAATAAGAAGCTGTCATACAACAGGCACTGTAGCACACCCTTGAAACATACGGGGTAGTATGTTATATAAGGTCTGTCTTCCTCTGCACGCACGTGCGTGCGTGTGTGTGTGTGTGTGTGTGTGTGTGTGTGTGTAATTCCCAGCCCCAATTCTTATGTCTTTGCCTAGGGCTTCACCACCTCCCTTCTCCACATCTAAATTCCCTCTGTTCCCTTTTCTTTCCTTTCTAACTATTATTCAGGGTCCAAATTCTTCCCCATTCATTCTTTCTGGACAGATTCAGACCAGAGAGAGGCATCCTAGACCCGGTACAGCAGCATCCAGAATCAAAGCATAGCAGACAATAGGAGTGACTCTCATTTTCTTCAGTGTCTGGTGTACAAAGCTATCAAGACACCATCAGTCATCGAACATGCTCCAGTCCCCCAAACACGCCCTCTGCAAACAGACTCCTTCTGCAGAAATGCCATAAATATGCACCAACCAGTAATAGTCTGCAGACATCCGTGCCTTATACTACACCAAACTAAGAAAGAGGTAGAGAAGCCGGGCGTGGTGGCGCACACCTTTAATCCTAGCACTTGGGAGGCAGAGGCCGGCAGATCTTTGTGAGTTCAAGGCCAGCCTGGTCTACAGAGTTCCAGGACAGCTGGGGCTACAGGGAGACCCTGTCTCGAAAAGACCAAAAAAAAAAANGGCTATCTGGCCAGCAAGGCCCTAGACTCTTCCAGTCTCCATCCCCCAGTGTTGGGTTCCAGGTATGCACTGCCACATTCAGCTTTTATCCATGAGTCTGGGGAGTCAAACTTCAGGTCCGATGTTTACACGAAAGAACTTACTTCCCCTGTAGACCTGGTGCCTCCCCAGCCGCCATATCACTTGTTTAAGTACTTTATAATATGCCGAATTTCCTAGTTTTGTTTCCAGTCAAATTGAAGGGGAACCTTGAGAGTAACCGGAGTACTTCGATGGTCTTGACGGCTGTTCCCTTGTGGCTACAGCTATGCTGCAGGACTTGCTGATGGATCCTGCTCTGGCCAAGCCTGGCAGGAGGCAACCTTCGAGCACTGGTTGGCCATAAGGGACAGCGTGGTGGCTTATGCCAGCGTGGCTGCGGCAGTGTTCTTTGGATTTTCCTTGCTTGTAAAGGCAGAGGCATCGCTATTCCCGATCCACATAAACAGAGAATATGAGAGATGACGTCAAAGCTAATATTGAAAGGGGAAAAAAAAAAGTAACACAAAGCCCCCCCCCAGGTCTGCATTCCTCACAAACTGGGCTGCACACAAGGTGGTTTGCCACTATTGGACTTAGAATGCAAAATAAGTATTGCTTGCTGAAGTTGCAGTTGTTCAATATTCTTTTTTTTCCACTTACATCTTCTGACACATAATCTCCTTTTTATATTCACTTAGTATTTCCTAGACTCAGACTATATTTGACAAGAAAGTGAACTAAACAGTTGAGACAGCAGACATGCTAACTCTAATATTTTCAAGTACACAAGATACCAGTTCTGTGATAGTTCCTCAGACCTGTAATAATGCTAAAGGGAAAACCATGATGGAACATGGACCTCTGGGGGATGCATCACCAGAGCATTTTAAAAATGCAGGCCAGAGGCCCGGTGTGTGGTGGCATATGTGATTAGCGGAAGAGGCTGTCAGGCTCTGTGTGAGTTTTAGGCCTGCCTGGTCTACATATGAGTTCCAGGCCCAAGCTGCCGGCTATAAGGAGATACTGTCTCAATTCAAAACTGAAACAAAAACAACGAAAGAAGAAGGACGGGTGGGTGTATGGACAGACAGAATAAGCCAGCAAACAAGCAAGACATGCTCACAAGAGCCGTGAGGGAGAGCAACCTGGTTTGGAGTCACCTTTTTTATTCTCTAGAATCCATTTTTTAATATGTCTCCCAAAACACAAGCAAAAGGTGTTCCCTGTCTCTGGCAGCACTATAAGCCAGAGTCATCCGCTCTAACCTCAAGCCACCAGGCAATCTTTTGGACATCTACATCTTTTCTTTTTTTTTTCTTTTTTCTTGTATATATTTTTGTTATGTGTATAAGTGTACTGTTCTGGATGTAGGTCTGTGCACGTGTCGTGCAATCAGCGGATGTCAGCAGAGGGTCTCGGATTTCCCCTGGAAACTGGAGTTCTCTGGAATTGGCGTTTTCAGGACGGTTCTTAGCCGCCATGTGGGTGCTGGGGATCGAACCGGTCTCTGCAAGAGCAGTTGGTTGCTCTTAAAACCGCTAGGATATCTCTCCAACCCCTAAGGGACATCTACCATCTTGACTAGAAAAGTCTTCCACACAGGGAGATAGAGACAGAGCCTTCCCAACCCAGCTTTTTGTTTTTGTTTTGTGGGTGTGTGTGTGTGTGGTTGTGTGTATCTTTTTATCTTTTCTATTGTTTCTAGTATTTTCAGAGACCTCTAGAACAGAAAGACCTTAACTCTGTAAACCTTGTGCATGAGTTCCCTATAAAGATACTTCAGGGGGGCTTGTGGCGCAATAGTCTAGCACTTAAGAGCAAAACGCTCTTGCAGATGATCCCGCGGGATTCGTCCCCCCAGCACCCAATGGCACGGCGAAGAGCCGGCTGTAGGGAAACTCCAAGTACTAGGAGAACTCCAGGGATAAGGGGAAGTCCAATACCATCTTCTGACTCCGCGGCATTGCACGACCAACGGGTGCACAGACCTGCCTGCAGGACAATAATTCATGCACATACAAAAATAAAAAAAATTAAAAATTAAAAAAAGATACCTTTCAGGAAGGGAAAAGAGGAGGTCTTTCTTTTATGGTACTGAGTTTCAGATTTGCAAAATGAAATGGCTGTGGAGATATATTCCCTAGTAATGTGAGTATACACAACAGACTAGACTGTGGATTTTAAAAGGGTTAAGTTGGTAAATTTTGTTATATGGAACTTTTTTACTGTAATCAAATGTTTGTTTGCTGAGAGAAACCCTACGCACTTCCTCCAGACGGAAGTGGGTAACAGGTTGTGCCCCACCTCACCAGGAAACTACTATCGTTCCTGTGGGATCAAAGTAGAGTTTTATAAGAACATAATGCATGGAAAAAAGAAACCCTATCAGAGGGTGGCTGGGAAGGTCTGGGCACCAACTATGTCCAATTTACATCTTCTGATGGTCATGAACTCATTGTAAACAGAGAACATCCGCTAGGGACATATAAGTCAAGGACAATAAAAGCCATGTTGATGGGCCGGGTTAGTGTGCTGGAAAAAGAAACCGACGATGTCTGTTTCGGAGAGATCCTCTCACATGTGCTCTCCAAAGTGTGTGTGTTTTGTTACCTCCTAGGTCTGCTCCATTAACACTTCCACTGAGATTCCCTACTTTCTGATTGCACCTGAAATTGCACTAGAGCTACTGATGGCTGCAAACTTCCTGGATTGCTAAATAAAATTCATTATAATAAACTGTTACTATCTCCTGTTACTCCACCCCTCCCTATTAGCAACAAGGGATTGTAAAGCATACCAGGAGTTCCAAAGTTCTGGACCATGTAGCTGTGTAGTTGTCATTCTAATAATAATCATTGTAAGGACACAAGCACAGAGGAGTTTTAACTCTTATTCAGGTTGCTGGCAGATGTAAACAGCCGTGAGTGACTCACTTGTGTCCACACTCAGATTTGCAAGTACACATGGATAAATATAGTCCGATGCCGGGTGTGGGTGGCACACCCCTTTAATCCTAGCACTCAGGGAGGCAGAGGCCGTCAGATCTTTGGATTCCAGGTCAGCCTGGTCTACACAGTGAATTCCAGCACAGCCTGGCTTAAAACAAAGCCAACCAATCACACAAATAAGGATATGGGTCTAGCAAGACGGTCAGCAGGTCAAGGTTCTTACTGCCTGGTGATTCGAGCCTGATAATCTGAGCCTCAGAACTTCTCAGAAAGGTGGAAGGAGACAGCACATATGTTACAAAGGAACCTCTGATCTCTACACACTCCTCCCCTCACAAAAATTTTAAAAACACTTTAAAAGTATGTGGGGGGCTGGGAATGTACTTCATTTGAAGAGTGTTTGCCTGCATTACATGAAGCTCTGGGTTTGATCCCAAGCAGTAGAAACCATGTGTGATAGCACTCAGGAGTTTACAGGCAGGAGGATCGGTAGTTCAAGGGTAATTTGGCTTTGGGGAGAGTTCAAAGCCAGTCTGTATACCCTTTTTTTTGAAATAGGAGCTCCTTTTCAAGAAAACAGGATAAAGATTAGTTAGTAATGATTTGATGGTCTCTTTTACCACTCAAGGGACAGTAAAAGAGATGAAAAATGAAAATTAAGAGTATTTCCATAGGGCCTGTAGAGGTGGCTCAGCATTACGAGCACCAGCTGCTCTTTCTCGCAGAGGACCCGTCAATTCCCAGCACCCAATGGTAGCAAACAACTGTTCATAAACTCCAGTCCAGAGGATTTACCCCTCTTCTGTCCTCCTTGGGGCACTGTAGAACATAGTCGCACTTACATACATGCAGGCATAACACTCCTAAAAATCGTTGGGTGTGTTGGTGCACACCTTAATCCCGCATTGGGAGGCAGAGGCAGTCAGATCTCTGTGCGTTCAAGTCCAGCATGGTCTACTTAGAGATCTAGGCCAGCTGCAGCTGAGGGAGACCCTGTCTCAAAAAGATTGAAAATACACAAATAATTAAAACCAAATATTCCAGTTCTCTGGAAGGATCCTTGGGCATAACTATTGGAAAAATTTCATTTTCACCTGATTCAATGAGACAATACAAACTGTTTTAGTTTGTCTTCCTATTGCTGGACAAAAACATTGACTGCCACCAACTTGTGGGGAGGAAAGGGTTATTCAGCTTACATCCTGGGTCACAGTTCTCACTCAGGCAGCCCAAAGAAAAAGAACTCAGGGGCAGGAACCTGGAGGCCGTATAGCTGAAGCACTAGCCATGGAGGAATGCTGTTCACTGGCTTGCTCCCCCTGGTCATGCCCAGCCTGCCTTTTTTTTTTTTTTTAATTTTTTTTATTTTTTCTATTTGTGTATGACTGTACTGTCTGCATTGCAGGTCTGTTGCACCCGTGTCGTGCAATGCCAGCGCGGAGGTCAGAAGAGGTCTCGGAATTCCCCTGGAACTGGAGTTCTCCTGGAATTGAGTTTCAGACGGTTTTCTAACCGCCATGTGGGGCTGGGATCGATACACTGCGTCCTCTGTAAGAGCGGTCGGCGCTCTTAATCCGCTAGGCTATCTCTTCCAGCCCCCAGCCGCCTTCTTTATACTGTCTTACACAACACACCTGCCCCGGGTGGCCACCACTTCATTCTGGGCTTCCGTGGCCCCTCCCATACTCGGTTTACCAATCACGACACTACTCCCTAAGAGTGCCGCAAGCCAATCCAATGGAGCCCAATTCCCCAATTGAGGCTCTCCGCAACCCAGGGGTGGCAAGTTGCCACGAAAGCTATCCAGCACAAGTGACCCCTGGTCAACTTGAGACACACAAACACAGCACGTCCGGAAAGCCACTAATCCTTGGCCAGTGCTGGTTCTCGCCTCCAAAGTAGGATGTTAACAGTAAATCACACCGAGACCGTACAACCTTAATAGCCCCACAGTCCTTAGAATGTCCCCAAACACATAAAAGTTCGTCTATTTAAAAAGTCTCTTACTACTGTGGGCTTTTGTGAAATCCAAACCAAGTACTGTCTTATTTAAAGGGAAGAATTCAGGTCCACTCTCAAAATAAACCTAAGTCCAGCAAAATAGCTCCCGGCTGGACACCTGGGACTCACTAACGATCTTCTGGGTTCCAAAGTGTTTCGGCAGGCTCCCCCTCTCCACTCTGCTGTCCGTGGCACACACGCTCACTCTCACAGGCCCAGGCTGACTCCCATTCCACCCATGCCGCTGCCTTGGTGGTCGTCCCCACGGTCCCGCATCTCCAAAAATCTGGGGTCCCCACTGAAACTGAGGCATACACCCTCACCAACTGGCTTTGCTGACCTCTTCCTGTGCAAAGCCTCAGCTTCTCTCCATGACCCCCTGCAATCCTGGGTTTCACTGCAACTGAGGTGCACTTCCACATAGTATTTCCTGACCTCTCTCACAAGTGCCAAAGCCTTGGCTGCTCTCTGTGACCCCCTCAAATTCAACAACCAGAACCATAAGGAGACATCTTACTACCAAGTCCTGCTTCTGAATTAGATGGGCAGACCTCAGGCCCCTCTGGAACATAGCTTCGTGCTGCTGACCCTGAAAAAATTCTCCCAGAAGATTTCAACCACATGAATGCTGGTCTCTTTGTTATACTTACAGCTGACTTTTCAGCCCCAGCTAACCAGCATCAATTGTCCAGTAACAACAAAATTTCACTTCAGGTTCCGGTCCTTGGTTATTTACTAAGCTGATTTTTCAGCCCAGTGACCAGAACCCCAGATTAAACATCCTGATGACTTCTGCTTCCCTTGAAACTTTAAAACCAGGCTCCATCTTCTACAAAACCTGTACGCAAACTGCTGCCACAGCTCCACAGCAACCATCTTTAGGCAGTCGATGATCTTCCCAGCACCAAAGTTCCAAAACGCCTCCACAATCCTTCCAAACACCAAAACACCAAGGTCCGGTCTGCACAGCAATACCCCACTCTTTTGTACAATTTCTGTTCTGTTGTCTTCCCATTGCTGTGGACAAAACACTATGACAACACCAAATTGGGGAGGAAAGGGTTTATTTAGCTTACATCTCCTGGGTCAAAGTTATCACTGTAGGGAGCCCAAGGCAGGAACTCAGGGCAGGAACGGAGGCTGGAGGCGGAGCTGAAGCACAGGCCATGGAGGAATGCTGTTCACTGGCCTTGCTCCCCTGGCTCATGCCCTAGCAGCCTGCCTTTCCTTTATACTGTCACACACACCTGCCCCAGGTGTGGCACTACTCATTGTGGCTGGACCCTCCCACACTGCTTGAAAATCAGACAATACTCCACAGATGTGGCCACAGGCCAATCCAATAGGGAGCCATTCCCCAATTGAGGCTACCTCAACCCAGGTGTGTATTGAAAACTAAGCTAGTCCAGCACAAAAACAGACAAAAAATATGTGTAGAGCCAGACATGCAGACCTCAGATTTCTGTCCATTCTGTTTCATAATATAAACTTGAACTGAAACTAATAGAAAATATACACTAGAAATAGCTGGGCACGTGGTGGCGCGATTACCTTAATCTCGCATTGGGAGGCAGAGGCAAATGGATCTTTGTGAGTTCAGGCCAGCCTGGTCTACAAGTGAGTTCCAGGACAGCCAGAGCCTACAGGGAGACCTGTCTCAAAAAGACCAAAAAAAAAAAAAAAAAAAAAAAAAAAGAACGAAATATACTAGAAAAGCCTTGACCTATGTAGATACTCAATGCACAGATGTCTAATAAACTGCAATAGTTAACAAATGTTTGTTTACTGTGAAAAAAAAACGTGCTCTAAATAAAAAATGGACAAAACAGTAAACAAATCGTGGCTTGGAATATTTCCAAAAGGAAACCATCACTCCATATCCAGGGAGAACTCCAGTTCCAGGGGAATCGTGACACCCTCTTCTGATCTCCTGCGGCATTGCACCGACACGGGTGCCAACCAAACTTTGCAATGCAGCAGTACATTCATACACAGTACAGAAATAAATAATAACCTGAAAAAAAAAATTAAAAAAATTCAGAAGCAACCAGAAACAATGAAGTCTCCAAAGAGGCACTTTCAGAAAGGAGACCACAGTAATTGGCAGACACACACTGTGTTCATGGGTGGTATTCTTGAACTCACTTATGCAACTGTAATGCTTTCTCTTGGTCACTCAATTCATCCAATATTCATCAGACATTCAGTAAGTGCCAGGGGCTGAGCTTCTCCTGAAAATGTGAATACATGTAGAACCTGGGCCCTGTTGTAGAAAGGAGCTCCTGGTCGAGGGGGTGGTGGGACATAGACACAACTGGATATCGTGATATGACCTAGCATAACGTGGTGTGATGGCCACATGACACAGCATGACTAATGGTGTGCTGCTGAGATGAAAGGTAGAAGGGGTGGAAGGGGCTTCGGTAATATTTCAAAGTCTGACAGGCAGAAAACTAATAAGAAGCTGTCATACAACAGGCACTGTAGCACACCCTTGAAACATATATACGGGGTAGTATGTTTATTATAAGGTCTGGTCTATCCTCTGTGCACGCACGTGCGTGCGTGTGTTGTGTGTGTGTGTGTGTGTGTGTGTGAATTCCAGCCCCAATTCTTAGGGTCTTTGCCTAGGGCTGTCACCACCTCCCTTCTCCACATCTAAATTCCCTCTTTCCCTTTTCTTTCCTTTCTAACTATTATTCAGGGTCCAAATTCTTCCCCATTCATTCTTTCTGGACAGATTCAGACCAGAGAGAGGCATCCTAGACCCGGTACAGCAGCATCCAGAATCAAAGCATAGCAGACAATAGGAGTGACTCTCATTTTCTTCAGTGTCTGGTGTACAAAGCTATCAAGACACCATCAGTCATCGAACATGCTCCAGTCCCCCAAACACGCCCTCTGCAAACAGACTCCTTCTGCAGAAATGCCAAAAATATGCACCACACCAGTAAAAGTCTGCAGCCATCCGTGCCTTATATACACCAAGACCAACAAGAAAGAGGTAGAGACGAAGCGGGCCGTGGTGGCGCACACCTTTAATCCTAGCCTGGGAGGCCAAGAGGCCGGCAGATCAGATCTTTGTGAGTTCAAGGCCAGCCTGGTCTACAGAGTTCCAGGACAGCTGGGGCTACAGGGAGACCCTGTCTCGAAAAGACCAAAAAAAAAAAGAAAGAGGTAGAGAAAAATCTGAGTAAGCTCTGCCCCTTTTCTAGAACGCATCCTGACACGCCTGAAGCCAAGGGATTTTGCAGTTCTGTTAAACCATGAAAGTTCTCTCCCTCCATGTCACTTGGTAATGATTCATGAATTAATTATAGCATTAAAATGATAATCCCAAGTGTGTGAATTGCTGCCTCCCATGACTTTAACTATTCACTAAGCGAGTCTGGTATCGTCATCTTCACCAGCACCTCAAGATAAAGAGTGCCTTGCCTGGCTTCCTGGGTGTCTTCCCATAAGAGTCTGCCTGACGACAGTTGGGGCTAAGTAAAAATAAAGGTTTTCAAAAACAACTTCCTGGGGTCTGAAGAGATGGCTCTCAGGGGTTAAGAGTACTGGCTACTTGAGCAGAGGATGGGGTTCAGTTCCTAGCACCCATATGGAGGCCAAGAACTAATCATAACTCTAGTTCCCCAGGATCCAATTCACTCTCCTTACCTCTAAGGGCATTGCATACATATGCTGTACTTACATACATGCAGGAAAAACACTCATACAGAGAAAATGAAAATAAATTAAAAACAAAAACAAAACCCCAAATAGAACTTTCTGGGTCAGTAAGATGGCTCAGTGGGTAAAGGCCTCGCTGCACAAGCTTGAGTGTGATTCCTGGGACCCATGTAAAGTAGAAGGAGAAAAACAACTTCTCAGGGTTGTCCACTGATCACATGTACACTGTGACACACATGTCCCCTCCCCACATGCACACAATAATAATAAATAAGGTAAAAATGTTTAAAATTTATTTGTTTTTATATGTATGGGTGTAATGCCTGCATGTGTGTAAGTGCACCCATGTCCTGCAGTGCTAGAAGAGGATAGATTTGCCCAAGAGTGCATTTCCCTGGAAGAAGAAGCCTGTCTCCTTTGTTTACTTTCAGTTTGGACTGATTTGGCCTTCCTCTCAGAGTTGGGAACCTTACAAAAATAACTTGTTACTTTTACATGAAGCAATCCGTCTCTTTGTTTGCTCTGTGGCAATTCTTGGCTACAGGGAGACCCTGTCTGGAAAAGACACACACACACACACACACACACACACACACACACACATAATTTTTACCTTATGATGGTACTGCATATATGTAAAAAGCACCCATATTGGGCAATAGATTCGGAGGGCATCAGATCCCCTGGAACTGAAATTACAGATGGTTCTTAACCGCCATGTGGGTGCTAGGAACTGAACCTAGGTCCTCTTGCAAAAGCAGCCAGTATTCTTTTTTTTTTTTTTTTTGTCTTTTTGAGATATGGTCTCCCTTTAGTCCCAGCTGGCCTGGAAATCACTATGTGGACCAGGCTGACCTTGAACTCACAGAAATCTTCCCTCTGCCTCCCAAGTGCTGGAATTAAAGGCGTGTGCTACCACACCTGCCTGGCAGAAGCCAGTGTTCTTAACCAATGCGCTCTCTCTCCAGCACATCTGTGGCAATTGCTAATAAAGTTGACCATTTTCACAACATGACTGGCTGTTGGTATCTCTTCTTTGGTACATTGCCAGTTTATACAGCCTAAATCCATTTTTTTTCTATTAGTCTATACTTTTCTTACTGCTTGAAAAACCCCAAACAAAATTCTTGGGTGTCATAAATTCACAAGTCTTTTTAAAATCTAATTCTTCATAGTATCTATTTCATATTCAGAGGCTTAAGATGGACATTGACACCAGGCATGATGGCTCACGCCTTTAATCCTAGTACCAGAAGGCAGAGGCAGGTAGATCTCTGTGAGTTCAAGGCCAGCCCGGTCTACATAGCAAGTTCCAAGCCAGCTGGGTCTAAAGGGAGACCCTGTCTCAAAAAGACCAAAAAAAAAAAAAAAAAAAAAAAAAAGATGAACATGGACTGAATGGATTCAAATTCTTTCAGATTCTCTTTAAACTTATTTAAGTATACATTTCTGATAATCTTGGGGGAAAATGTGCCCTAACTATGGTGGATGGTAAATGTGCAGATATAGCCGGGCTTGGTGGCACACATATTTAATCCCAGCACTTAGGAGGCAGAGACAGGCAGATCTCTGCGAGTTCAAGGCCAGCCTGGTCTACAGAGTGAACTCCAGGCCAGCTGGGACTAAAGGGAGACCCTGTCTCAAAAAAAAATACAAAAACAATAAATGTTCAGATATTAAAAGATACACAGAGGGGCTGGAGACATGGCTCAATGATTAAGAGCATTGGCTGCTCTTCCAGAGGACCTGGGTTCAGTCCAGCACGCACATGGTGGCTAACAATCATCTGTAACTCCAGTTCCAGGGGATCTGACACTCTTTCTGAACTCTGTGGGCTTTGCCTGACACAGGTGCACTTAATTGCATGCAGACAATACATTCATATACACTCAATAAAATAAAAATAATAAAATATTTTTTAATTTTATTTATTTTTGTATGTGTATGAATGTACTGTCTACATGCAGGTCTGTGCACCCGTGTCGTGCAATGCCGTGGAGGTCAGAAGAGGGTATCAGATTCCCCTGGAACTGGAGTTCTCCTGGAATTGGAGTTACAGATGGTTCTCAGCCACCATGTGGGTGCTGGGGATCGAACCCGGGTCCTCTGCAAGAGCGGTCAGCGCTCTTAACCGCTAGGCCATCCCTCCAGCCCCCAATAAAATATTTTTATAAAAAGATACACAGAATACAGAAAACTCGGAAAGTTACTCGTACATTTAGTTACAGAACTAAATATTTAATATGAAACAACACAATTTTTTTTTTTTTTTGTCTTTTTGAGAAAGGTATCCCTGTTGCTCCAGCTGACCTGGAAATTCCTATGTAGGG
Organism: Rhizomys pruinosus; assembly: GCA_009823505.1. NCBI lineage: Eukaryota > Metazoa > Chordata > Mammalia > Rodentia > Spalacidae > Rhizomys > Rhizomys pruinosus. The sequence continues at coordinate 1,476,105 of VZQC01005402.1, forward strand.
AAATCCAGCTTGAATTGCAGGCTAGCTGTCCATCTGGCATGCCTCAGGGCACTGCATGGCCAAGAGTCTGGCTCTGCCCCAGGGAGGAGCAAGCAGCATGGCCTAGGTGGGCAACGCTGGATGGAGCGAGGTGTGCAGTGGCTCAGAGTTGGGGGGCTCATGATTGGTCCTGGGAACTGATGTCATTTGGTTTATCAAAGCAAGCTGTGACAACCAGTAAGTCTGAATTCCATAGTAACATCATCATGGAGTTCCGGCAGATATTTTTATTAATTATCGCATACATACAGGCTAAGGTAGGCCTGAATTTCGTTCGGGTGGCCAGTGGGCTGGAAAAAGTTTCCCTTTGTGGACCACCAACCTGGGTAGCTGGTTGTGAGTGAAATTCCTGTCCCAGCTCTGGGCAGGTGGGAAGTCACGGCCAAGAGCAGAACATGGGTCCAGGCTAAGAGCCTAAGTTGGAGTTACCACTTAGGTTGGGCTGCAGGAAGTAGCTGGCTGGTCTCTGCACCTAGGGGCCAGCTCCCCACAGTGTCCGAAAAGTGGGTGGTGTGTCCCCATCCCCCTTAGCAGGGCCGCATGGTCCCTGTTCGCCATAAAAAGAAAAGGTTCCTACGTTCCTATGTAGGCCAGGCTGAACTTGATCTCACAGAGATCCACCTGTTTCTGCCTCCCAAGTGCTGGAATTTAAGGCATGCACCACCATGCCCAGGATTTTTTTTAGATTTTTAATTTGTCTGTGTGTGTGTGTGTGTGTTTGTGTGTTTGTGTGTGTGTGTTATGTGCACGTGAGTGCAGGTGCCTGCAGAGGCCAGAGAGGGCATTAGGACCCCTGGAACTGGAGTTACAGGCAGTTGTGAGCTGCCTGACTTGAGTGCTGGGAACCAAACTGAGGTCCTCTGGAAAAGCAGCCAGTGCTCTTAACCACTAAGCCGTGTCTCCAGGCCTCTGAGTAACTTATAAACAACAGAAATTTATTCGGGAGGCTGAGATGTACAAGATCAAGACACCAGGGTTTCAGGGACTGTATTCGTTGTTGTTTGCTGGGTTGAGGATGCTGTTTTGAGATAGGGTCTCGCGCAGTCCAGACTGGTTTCTACTTGCTATATAGCTTTCAACGGCCTTGAACTCCTGATTCTCCCAGTTGCTGGGATTTACATGTGTAACCTGCCAATGGGATACTTATATGTAGGAAAAATAATACTGAATACAGTTGAGGGCTGGGGCCCAGTGGCTTTGTGCAAAACCGTGTTCCATGCCCAACACCATACCCCATGCCTATGTGTGCACACATCACACATAACTGAAATCAAGATGAGACACAACACAGGACTATGTCTGTTCTCTTCTTGTTGTTATCCCCTTTTTATTCTTTCTGGCTAAGACACTAGAGAGGGGACCAGTACTTGAGAGCACCAGCTGCTCTTGCAGAGGACCCAGGTTCTATTCCTAGCACCCACGTAGTGGCTAAAACCATCTGTAACTCCAGTCGCAGGGAATCCAACGCCCTTCTCTGACCTTCACAGGCATTGCATGATATAAATGCACTTACATATGTACAGGAAATCCACTCACATGTATAAAAATAACAAAAATAAAAATAAATAAAAATGTGCAAGAATGCTTTGAAGAGGATTCAGAAAAGCTCAAAAGATCAACATAAATGATTAGTTCATTTCCAGGCCTGCAGAGGTACCATAGTCAAGTCCTTCTGACCCATGGGTCCCTTTCATAAAGCATCCGTGGGTTAACTATGTAGCCCACTAAAGATAGCATTGGACACTTAGAAAGGCAAACTCCAAAAAGACTGAGGGTTTAAGAACTGGCTCAGGTCTGTTATTGTGCAATGCAGAGGACATACAGTTATTCTGTAATTTGAGTGACTAGTGGTGGAGTCATAAAATTTTTTGAATAAGAAATAAGTTTTCACTGGGCATAATAGCAACAAGCCTTTAATCCTAGCACCTGGCAGGCAGAGGCAGGCAGATCTCTGGAATTCGAGGCCAGCCTGGTCTACAGAGTGAGTTGACAACAAGAAGAAAGGAAAGAAAGAAAGAAAGAAAGAAAGAAAGAAAGAAAGAAAGAAAGAAAGAAAGAAAGGAAGGAAGGAAGGAAGGAAGGAAGGAAGGAAGGAAGGAAGGAAGGAAGGAAGGAAGGAAGGAAGGAAGGAAGAGAAAGAAAGAGAAAGAAAGAAAGAAAGAAAGAAGGAGAAAGAAAGAAAGAAAGAAAGAAAGAAAGAAAGAAAGAAAGAAAGAAAGAAAGAAAGAAAGAAAGAAAGAAAAAGAAAAGAAATGTCTTCTTTCTCTAGGTCTAAGAATTGACCCTTTCACACGCTTCTCAGAGCTGGGAAGGAAGAGGAGCCCCGAGGAAACACTATCCTTGTTCAGGTTAAAGAACCCAGTGTTAACCTGATGTACTTAACTGACAAAATAGGATAAGGGAGCACAAGATGGGTCACCACATGCAGCTGTCACCATGCACACACCACACCAGGGCTGATAAGATACTGAGATACAGACCAATGACTTCCTGACACTGCAGATTTTAAAATTTACAAATGGCCAAGTGAAAAAGTTGTATACAAGGATTTACACAGTAGCATCAACTCCATGGGAGTGCTGCGGCCTTCTGCGTCCACCCCCCCCCCCAACACAAGGGGCCCAGGGAAGGACTCTGATTGGCCCTGTCTGAGACCCACCCACCCCTCACTCAACCCTGGAGATGGACCTCTGTGATCTGCCAGACCGGAGTTGGACGGAAATAGTCCAAAGTAGTGGTAACCACAAAGCAGTGGTTAGTACAGTGTGTTGCAGCAGAACAGAAGGGGAACTGTGGTGGGGTTTTTTTCAAGTTAACTTTAAAAAAACAGAAGTCTAACACACACATAGACAAGCACACAGGTTTTGAATATACGGTTTGATGAATGATTACAAAGCCAATTCACCCGTAAAAGTATCATTAAGATCCTGAAATAAACTGTCACGTTTGGGAGTTTATAAAGGACATTTCAGTCTGTGAAGACCTTCACACGTAGGTCAGCTTCGTACACAGCTCAACTCATCTCTGCCAAATACATAAAACTTCCACAACCAGCACTCACGATTAAAGTCGTACAACCTCTTAAATCATTGGCTAAAAGCAGGCACCTTTTGATTTCTATAACTTTTCTCTCATTCTAAGATATAGTCCCGTCGGGCGTGGTGGCACACGCCTTTAATCCTAGCACTCAGGAGGCAGAGGCAGGCGGATCTTTGTGAGTTCAAGGCCAGCCTGGTCTACAGAGTGAATTCCAGGACAGCTGGCGCTACAGGGAGACTCTGTCTCGAAAAGACCAAAAAAAGAAAAAAAAAAAAAGATATAGTCCCATTTAAAAAGGAGATGGTGGGGCTGGAGAGATGGCTCAGCAGTTAAGAGCACCAACTGCTCTTGCAGAGGACCCTGGTTCAATTCCCAGCACCCACATGGTGGCTAAGCACCATCCTTAAGCCAGGTGTAGTGGTGCACGCCTTTAATCCTAGGCCAGTTCAAGGCCAGCCTGGTCTACAGAGTTCTAGGCCAGCTGTGACAGGGAGACCCTGTCTCAAAAAAATAATAATAAATAAAAAAATAAAAAGAGATGGAGCCAGTTGTAGTGGTGCACACCTTTAATCCCAGCACGTGGGAAGCAGAGGCAGGCATATCTCTGTGACATTGAGCCAGCCAGCCTGGTCTATATAACAAGTTCCAGGCCAGCTGTGGTGGCTAAGGGGAGACACTGTCTCAAAAAAAAACAAAAACGACAACAACAAAAAGATAAATAAAGGAGGAGTTGGGCAGCCCTCAGAACTTGTCTTCTTCCCACCGTTTCTCAAGCCCCTGTCAGCTTCCACTTCCCCTCTGGGGTCTGGTCTACTTCACTTATTTTCCCTACATTGTTATGAAATAAGCAAATATTTTTGTATCATTTTATTATTCTGTTTTTACTTAGAAATAAACTCATCAGAAGTACCATAATTAGTGTCCTTACTCCTAAGCTTCAGGAAGTGACAATAAAGGCATGTTTCCCTCAAATATTTATTTTCTAATATGAAAGTGATATGTACTCATTTTTTTTTATTATTTTTTTTCTGTGTATGAGTGTACTGCCTGCATTTAGGTTGGTGCACCCATGTCTTGCAATGCCACCAAGGTCAGAAGAGGTCGTCGGATTCCCCTGGAACTGGAGTCAAAGACGGTTCTTAGCCACCATGTGGGTGCTGGGAATCGAACCCAGGTCCTCTGCAAGAGCAGTCGGTGCTCTTAACCACTGAGCTATCTCTCCAGCCCCAATAGGTACTCATTATTAAACAGCTCGAAGCACCCACTGTCCCACCATGAAGAAGCGGCTGGCGCAAGCATCTTCCCAGGTTTTCCCCTTGAATATGTTCCTTCCTTTTCAGCAGGTTCATAGCATCTGTCCCTGGTATACTCAGCTTTGCTCTATTTGCCTGTAAAATCTTGTGAGCCTGCATTTCCAAGAGGAAATGTAAGTGGAATTAATGTCTTTTAACAAGCTGCTTAGGAGTATTTTACCTTGAGTAGAAAACAAAAGCTGTAGACCAAAGTATCTTTGGATCCCATAGAAAACATCTTTTATAAGAAAATTATGAAGTTCTAATGGCCAACTCGCAGCTGTAAAGCAATACAGCTCATTTGGTGGAGTGGATGAACTATAAATCTCAATTACGCGAACAGATAACCAATTTAGTGGAACTCTCAGAGACTGAAGCTTTAGCCAGTTGCTCCACAGACTCGAAGTACGGATCATCCATCAGTGGGGTTACACACAGCACACAGAAAGGCTACACAACAGGCAATTTCTATATGAAATTATGTCTCTCAGGGGGCGTTCATAAGAGACTACTTAAGACATCATTTGTGAGATGAGCTAGTTATTTAGATGGAGATTTGAGATTAATGTCTAGCAATGGGAGTCCTCTTCTCCAGCCTATGGGCTTCTCTGCAGTTGGTAAACATGAAACAGTTTCCCAGGTAACAGAATTTGTTGAAAAGGAGAGTTAAATCCAAACATGATAACTTCAGATGCCTAGACTTGTAATGGAGAAGAGAGTGTCATCACAAAATTATTATATGACTTTTTTCCCCTTAAATTTTCAGTGCACAAGTGTTTTGCCTGCATGTATGTATGTGCCTGGTGTCTCTAGAAGGCCAGGCAAGGGCACTGGATCCCCAGGTACCAGAGTTATGAACAATTATGAGCCACCATGTGGGTGCTGGGAACTGAACACAGGTCCTCTGCAATTGTAGCCAGTGCTCTTAATGGCTGAGCCATCTCTCCAGCCCCATGTATCATCTAACTTTTATTTATTTATTTATTTATTTATTTATTTATTTATTTATTTATTTATTTTTGTCTATTTGAGACAGGGTCTCCCTATAGCCCCAGCTGTCCTGGAACTCACTCTGTAGACCAGGCTGGTCTTGGACTCAAAGAGATCCGCCTGCCTCTGCCTCCCAAGTGCTAGGATTAAAGGCGTGCCGTGCGCCACCACGCCTGGCTTCATCTAACTTTTTGAATCCATACAAAGGCAAAAGCTATGAAAGCTGGATCTTCTGACATGGATTACCTCCGAATGACTTGGCAAACAATCCTGCAAATGTCTTCAAGATTAGCTTATTTTGAGGTAAAACAAAAAAATGGCTATTTTAGTAATTTTGGATTGGGGAGTGTGCTTTCTATATAAGACATCAAGAACATAGATCATAAGGAAAACAAAATGACTGGATTATGCAAAAATGCCTAAACCTCAAAAACAACATAAAACAATGCTAAAGGTTTTTGTGTAGATATTATATTACAAGAAAGCATAACCCCATCTTAACACTTAAAGACTTCTTGTGCACAATTAGTTGATTTAGCTTCATTCATTCTGAGTGTTTGTCCATGCTGGGCAGCCAACTTGTTATTTAGTTCTGGATGGGACATGGGCTTTGTAGAGATAAGCCTTTGAAATGACATCAAAATAATCTTTAACAAAGTTTCCACTGAATACCAGAAATTGTGCTTCGTTGAGAAGGCAGAAAGAGCCGGGTGTGGTGGCCCACCCCTTTAATCCTAGCACTTGGGAGGCAGAGGCAGGCGGATCTTTGTGAGTTCAAGGCCAGCCTGGTCTACAGAGTGAGACCATGTATGGCAGGATGCTGATGGAGAAGGGTGTGAAAATATGATGATTTTTGTATGAAATAAACAAAAAAAATAGGAAAAAAAAAGAACACAGGGTTGTGGGCCACACCACACCCCTCCAGAGCAGTCCTGGCTCCGAGGACTCCAACCCAGGTTGAAATCCAGGGCCTGTGTCTGCTGAGTCACTCTCCTTAGGTTGGCCTTGAGTTCTCCAAACAGCCAGGTGTGCCTGGAAGTCCTCCTGATTTCCCTACCTCTGACTCCAGAGTGCTGGGATTACAGGTGTATTACCACCATGCCCAGCCAGAATCACATTTTTATTACCATAAGATGTGACTATTCCAGGCTACCCAGGGCTGCATAGTGAGACTTTATCTCAAAACAGGGGTGCGCGCGGGGGGGGGGGGAGATATGGCTCAGTGGTTAAGAGAACTTGTTGCTCTTGCACAGGACTCAGTTGGGTTCAGTTCCCAGCACCCACATGGCAGTTCACAACTACCTGAAACTCCAGTTCCAAGTGATCCCAATTCTGTATTCTGGCCTCTGCAGGCACCAGGCACATACGTGGTACATATACATACATGCAGACAAAACATTCATACACATAATTTTTTATATTGTAGGTATTTTTTTCTTTTTATTTATTTATTTTTGTGCTTTTATTGATGTTTTGTGTATTTCAAACATCATTTTTCGATTCAGTTTAGGCATATTCCCTTTTCCCTTCCCCCCACCCCACCCCAGATCATGCATTCTGCCATAAGTGTCCTGCATCACTCTCAGTCTTTTTTTAAGCTTAGAAATTCACATTTTCCTCCATTAATTTTATATTATTCTAAAATATGGATCCATACTCCCCACCCATATACAGTAATTACAGAGTCTGAAAATAAGTGGTGGGTGGATTCTAGAGCCTGTTGAGAGACTTTTTTAATTAAAAAAAGATTCTCAAAAAAAAAAGAAAAGAAAAGAAAAAAGATGCGACTGAGCTGAGTACGGCAAGGCATGCCTATAATCTAGCTTTCAGGAGGTAGAGACGGGAGGATCAGGAGTTCAAGACCATTTTCAGCTACATAGTAAGTTAGAGCCCAGCCTGGGCTACAAAAGACTGTCCCCCAAACAAAAAACAAATGAAAGAAACAAAGTAATATTTAGGAAAAATGCAGATTATGAACCAAGTGTGGTGGCACATGCCTTTAGTCCCAGCACTTGGAAAGGCAGAGGCAGGCAGATTTTTGTGAGAGTAAGGCTAGCCTGGTCTATATATCAAGTGCTTGGCTAGCTGGGGCTATAAGAAGACCCTGTCTCAAAAAGACCAAAAGAAAAAAAAAAAAAGGTGCTGGGAGTGGTGGCACCCGCCTTTAATCGGGAGGCAGAGGCAGGCAGATCTCTGTGAGTTCAATGACAGCCTAGTCTACATAATGAGTTCCAGGCCAACTGGGGCCTTTTAATGGGAGACCCTGTCTCGAAAAGACGCCCCCCCCAAAAGACATCCTCACAAAAATTCGGATTATAAAACAGAACACCTACTATGATCACAATGTAAAAAATATAAATATGGATCAACCTATTGATCTATCATTTGATCAACTAATAGGAAAAAGGTGATTATAGGTCAAGACATTGAGTAATAGAACAGGTGCTGGCTGTGAACACCTGAGATGGTTATTAACAGTGTACATCTCAGAAAAAAACAGCCCCAGGCACAGACATACATGCACGAAAATTATCTGGAAGGAGATTAAACAAAATGATAACAGATAGCTCTGGATGGAATATTATAGTTTGGTACTTTTTGTTGTTGTTGCTGTTAATATTCAGACAAGGTGACACTACCTTATCAAACACTGAAAACACTATCTGTAATCACATCTAAAATGAAGATCTACCACAATTTGTTATAAATATAAGTTAAAAATTTCTCTTCTTGGGGGCTGGAGAGATAGCCTAGCAGTTAAGAGCATCGACTGCTCTTGCAGAGGAGCCGGGTTCGCTCCCCAGCACCCACATGGCAGCTAAGAACCGTCTGTAACTCCAATTCCAGGAGAACTCCAGTTTCAGGGGAATCCGAGACCCTCTTCTGACCTCTGCGGCATTGCACGACACGGGTGCACAAACTACACGTAGACAGTACATTCATACACATACAAAAAAAAATTTTTTAATTAAAAAAAATTCTCATAAATAACATTTTGAAGAATATTCTTGTATAGAGTGGTCAGCCTCAGAAAAGCTTTCTAGCAGCACATTTTTGCAGGTCTTGATACCGTTTTACTTGAAACATACTCCTGACTGCATTCCAGAGCCTCTGCCTATACCTCCATTCTCTCTTCGCCTCACAACTGCCATTTTAGAGTATATGAATTAAAAAAAAAACACCATTTTCAGGTTTTAATTTATATTATATATAAATTTATATTTATTTTTTAAACTTTATTTATTTCTGTATGTGTATGAATGTACTGTCTGCATGCAGGTTTGTGCACCCGTGTCGTGCAATGCTGCGGAGGTCAGAAGAGGGTGTCGGATTCTCCTGGAACTGGAGTTCTCCTGGAATTGGAGTTTCAGACTGTTCTCGGCCGCCATGTGGGTGCTGGGGATCGAACCCAGGTCCTCTGTAAGAGCTGTCGGCGCTCTTAACCGCTAGGCCATCTCTCCAGCCCTATATTTAATTTATATGCACTGCATTTTTGTTATTTGCATGTAAGTGACATTTTGATGACAAGTGTTATAGTTCCACTCTGCTGATGATTATTATGTAACAAGCAATGGACCAGAAATTTAATTTTTTTTAAACAATATGTCCACATGCTGAGTGTGGTGGCGCATGCCTTTAGTCCCACCCAGGACAGGATGCAGGATGCAGGAGGCAGAGGCAGGTGGATCTCTGTGAATTCAAGGCCAGCCTAGTTCACATAGTGAGTTCTAGGACAGATGGGGTTACAGAGAGACCCTGTCTAAAAAAAAAAAAAAAAAAAAGGTCCATGTTTATTTTTGTGAAAAATCTTAGAATGGTCTTTATCAATCTGTAAGATGGAAATATTTGGGCTGGAGAGATGGCTCAGCAGTTAAGAGCACTGGTTGCTCTTGGAGAGGACTTGGCTGCTTTAATGAGCAGTGACTTAGAACTATCAACAGTATAGCCGAGTTAGCCAGGCGTGGTGGCGCACGCCTTTAATCCCAGCACTTGGGAGGCAGAGGCAGGCGGATCTCTGAGTTCAAAGCCAGCCTGGTCTACAAATTGAGTTCCAGGCCAGCTGAGACTAAAGGGAGACCTGTCTCAAAAAGACCAAAAAAAAAAAGAGTATAGCTGAGTCTAGTGGTGCAAGTTTATAACCCTGACGAGTGGGAGACCAAGGCAGTAGGATCCCAAATTCAAGATCTGCCTGGATTATAGAGTGAGTTTATTTTTTTTAATATTTTATTTATTATCTTTATGTATGAATTTATTGCTTGCATGTATATAAGTGTATCTGTGTCGTGCAATGCCCATGGAGGTCAGAAAAAGGTGTAGGAACCCCTGCAACTGGAATTATGGATGGTTGTTAGCATCGAATGCTGGAATTCAAACCTGGGTCCTCTGTAAGAGCAGCCAGTACACCTAACCGCTGAGCCATCTCTTCAGCCTCACAGAGTAAGTTTAAGGCCAGACTGGGCACCTAGCAAGACACATCTCAAAACAAAAAAGTTAAAAGACTGGGGTGTAGCTCAGTTGTACAGCATTTGCCTAGCATGGTCCAGGCCCTGAGTTTAATACCTAGCATCCCAAAGAAGAAGAAGGAAAGATCCAGGTGTGGCTTTTAATCCCAGCACTCTGGAGGCTGAGGCAGGCAGGGATCTCTGTGACTTCAAAGCCAGCCTGGTCTACATAGCAAGTTCTGGTCCAGTCAGAGCTATGTAGTGAGACCCTGTTTCAAAAGAATAAAATAATAAAATAAAATATTAAAAATCAAGGGTTAGAAGTTTCTAAAAGAAACAGATGGGGCTAGAGAGATGGCTCAACAGTTAAGAGTGCCGACTGCTCTTGCAGAGGATTCCCAGCACCCACATGGCAGCTGAGAACCGTCTTTAACTCCAGTTCCAGGGGAATGACGCCCTCTTCTGACCTCCATGGCATTGCATGACACGGTGCACCTACCTACANACACGAATTTAGGGGGCTGGAGAGATGGCCTAGCGATTAAGAGCACCGACTGCTCTTGCAGAGGACCCGGGTTTGATCCACCCACATGGTGGCTGAGAACCGTCTTTAACTCCAGTTCCAGGGGAATGACGCCCTCTTCTGACCTCCATGGCATTGCATGACACGGTGCACCTACCTACATGCAGACAGTACACTCATACACATAAAAAAAAAAAAGGAAAGAAAAAAAAGAAACAGATAAAAATCACATTTTTCTTACCACCTAAGTGCTATCAATCACCGTTTAATGTAACCCTGGTCTTTAGTGTTTGTGTTAACATTTATGGAATTTTATTTTAGGATTTCTTAGTTGGCCTTTCTATCTGTACTTTGTGTGGGCTTCAAGTCCTGATTAAAACACAGGGACTTGTGTAATTGAAAGAATGGCCTAGCTGTCTTCTACAGCAAGAACTAAGAACAAGACAAGCTACAAAGAAAGAGACCTGCAGATCTTGCCTTCGCTAGCAACCCCAGGACTTTCCAACAGCACTCAGGCCTGGGGAGCTCTTGAAACTGCTTTAGAGGACCAGGTAGCTTAGGGCACTGACTCTGCATCCAGCGACTATGATTCATTCCATTAGCCCTGGCTAGCCATCTCTAATTTTACAAAAATGATGGAAAGAAAAAGTACCAGAAATAACTTTTAGGAAGACACTTTTTATTCACATAGTGAACATAAATCATATTCCAACATTTTTATGAACAAGGATTCCATAACAACAGCCATATGCAGATGGTTCCAATATGGTCATGTGCACACTGACGTTGCCCCATCTTACAGAAGGATGTCTATCATTTGAGGAAACCTAGGGTTTAATGCCAGTTTTCAACAAATAACAAATTGACATGTTTTTTTTTTTAAGTATGTAAAACAATAAATTACTTGCTAGCAGTCCATACATACTAGGTTGGAAAAATTGGGTGGAACTGAGAGGTAGTGTCATAGAGAGTCCTAAATATAGCTGTGGGGCTCTTGGATGTGCCTGGAGCAGGAGACTCCATGAGTCATATATGAAGACTTGCACCTAACAGGAAAAACTTTAATTGCACCCAGCTTTCCCTTGTAAGAACTGGCACAGCCCAGGGGTTGCTGGTTACGTCCTAGCAACAGCAGCTGAAAAGGCAGCTGGGGGCTGGGTGTTCCTTTTCTAAATGCCTGAGCATGACGCTCTGGTAGTGGAAACTGCGAAGGTTAGTCGGAATACCAAAGTCGCTGTAGCTGCAAATGGCTGACTTACCCAAGTGTGAGTTCTCTACTTTCTCCTTCCACACCTTCCCACCATGTCGAAAATATTAGTTCTCAGCATATAGATTATTTTAGGGATTTAGTTTACCAAGAACTCAAAGTGAAACTTTAAAACTGTAATTATCTGGGCTGGAGATTTGGCTCAGTGGTTAAGAGCACTGGCTCCTCTGACAGAGGACCAAGGTTCGATTCCCAGCACCCACATGGTGGCTAAGAGCTACCTTTAAGCCAGTCGTGGTGGCACATGCCTTTAATCCCAGCACTGGCAAGCCAGAGGCAGGCGGATCTCTCTGAGTTCAAGGCCAGCCTGGTCTAAAGAGTGAGTTCCAGGACAGCTGGGGCTATAGGGAGACTCTGTTTAAAAAATAAATAAATAAATAAAACTGTAATTATCTTGACAATGTAAGGTATGTACAATTATCAGCATATAAATTTATATAAATCACACACACACTCACACACACACACACACACACACACACACACATACACACACAGCTCCTATACTTAAAATTCATCAAAATGAGAGATTTTAGTTCATGGACCAAAAAAAAAAAAAAAAATCACCATGTGTAGCTGGTTTGGTGGTTTTCTATAACCAACACCAAAACAAGCATTTGGCAAGTGGCACTTCCTTATCAGACATGTGGGGTCAAAGATGTGTCACCTTTGAGCTTGGGTGAACAGGCTGCATTGTAAGGCCCACAGCAACAGGGTCAGGCAATTGGGCGTTGCGGCCCCTTGTGGAGAGATTCTAAGGCCGCGCCAGTGACAGGTGAGGCTTGAGGGCTCCATCCTACAGCTGTGCCTGTCTCAGGGGAGGGGTGCCCCTGCCATTCCTATCTTGACTTAGATGCTAATTGGCACACCCAAACTCCAGTCCAAACCTGAAGCTCAGCAGCTGTGATCTCTTGTGCAAGTTATTTAATCTCTTTAAGCCTCAGTTTCCTCATTTGTAAAGTAAGGATAGCAAAAGCACTTAATCTTACAGTTTTTAAAAGGATTATTGTAGGGGCTGGAGAGGTGGCATAGCAGTGAAGAGTGCAGACTGCTCCTGCAGAGGACCCGGGTTTGATCCCCAGCACCCACATGGCGGCTGAGAACCATCTTTGACTCCAGTTCCAGGGGAATCCAACACCCTCTTCTGACCTCTGCAGCACTGCACGACGTGGGTGCACAAACCTACATGCAGACAGTACATTCATACACATAAAAAATAAATCAAATTTTTTTTTAAAAAGGAGTATCATAAAGCAGAGGCTGAGAACATGATACCTTCAAGTCTATGACAATATTACCACTACTGTTTTTAATACTACCCATTAAAGCTTTTAAATTGAGACAGGGTCTCCCTGTAGCCTCAGCTGTCCTGGAACTCTCTATGTAGACCAGGCTGGCCTTGAACTCACAGAGATCCGCCTGTCTCTGCCTCCCAAGTGCTAGTATTAAAGGCGTGCACCACCATGCTTTGCATTTGTTTATTTTTTTGAGACAGGATCTGACTATAAAGATCAGATTGGTTTGGCATTATATAGCTTGGCAGGGCCTCGAACTCAAGGCAACCCTCCGACCTAGCCTGCCAAGTGCAGGGATTATAGCCCTGAGCCACCACGCCTAGCTTTAAAAGAAAAAAAATTTTTAGGCACTGAACTCTGAAAGCATAATAAGAAAAAAGAAACGCTGTAGTATTTGAGGTCTGGAAGAAGGCCCAGGGACCCACCTACTCTGCTCCAGCTAGGCCCATACTCCGACAGCCCAGAGGCATCTTCAAAGAACCCCTTACACTCAGAGCAGTTCAAAAAGCCCTAAAGGTTATTTAGAAGTAGAAACAATGCTCTTTTTGAGGTTTGCTCTGCATTTGTTAAGCCTGTTTGGCTTAAATAAGAAAGGTCATAGGCAGGGCAAGATGGCCAAGTTTAAGGCAGAGAAAAATGTGTCATAAAGAAACTGTTCCTGGAAGGAAGATATTTTAAATCAGGAAGCTCATGGTGAACATTAGAATAAAAATGTAAACACTGAGATTATTTTTGGCAAATAAATTGGAATTCATTTTAGGTGCCTTAAGGATACAGCAGAGCCTTAGCTTTATCTTTACATCTAATCATGGCTAGATGTGTTGAAAGGATTTAACCAAAAAAGGTCAATTCCAAGAGTTAGCCAGGGGGCTGGAGAAAGAAACCAGTGATTAAAAGCACTGGTTGATATTGCAGAGGACCCAGCTTCAGTGCCTGGCACCCACATGGTGGCTCACACTGGTTTTGTCTCCAATGCCAGGGGATCTGACACCCTCTTCTGGCCTCCTTGGGCATTGCATGTACATGGTACACTTGCATGCAGTGAAAACACTCAAATACATAACATAAAAAGTAAATAAGTAAACAAACAAACAAATAAACAAAAAAGAGTTAACCAGGAAGCTGAAGTAAGAATTCTGGAGCCAAGATGGAAATGGGTGGCATGTAGGCCATGCCCAAATACAGAGAAAGAAAGTAAGTGTTGAAACAATGCATGAACCAAGCAACTCATGATCCTAGTGCTTGGAAGGTAGAGGCCAAAGGGTCATGAGTTCAAGGTCATCTTTGGCTAGTTTGAGGTCAGCCTGGGCTCCAGAAGACCCTGTCTTAAAAGCAAAAACAAAACAAGGAAAAAAAAAGCCAAGCGTGATATCTCCTGCATGTAATCCCAGCACTAGGGAGACAGAGACAGGAGGATCGCTTAAAGCTCAAGGCCAGTCTGTCTGGTCTACATAGGGAGTTCCAAGCCATCCACTGCTACATACTGGGACACTGTTAAAAAAATTACAAAAAATTTAGGTATCTACAAAATTATTTAAATAGACACCATAAAATAGAATGTACATGTCTATCAATCAATTTAGATCAATATCTACTACAGGAAAAAAAAAGACAATGTTTCTATTAGAGTTCAAGAAATACAATTGTGGGCAACCATGATCTAATATTGTACCAAATAGTATGGCACAGTAAAAGTAAACATTCTATAATCATTCACCAAACTCACCTGCTCAGCACAAGTAATGCCAGTTCATATGCAACTATAGTTTGTTATTACTTTCAAATATTTTATTATTTTTATTTTATGTGTTTATGCATGTGTTGCCTGCATATATGTAAGTGTGTCCATGTCATTCAAGGTTCAAGATCAAAAGAGGGTGTCAGATCTCCTGGAACTGGAGTTATGGACAGTTGTTATTCCATACGGGTGCCTGGGAACTGAACCCAGGTCCTCTTCAAGAGCAGCCATTGGTCTTAATTGCTGAGCCATCTTTCTAGCCCCCAACTATAGTTTATTTTGAAACCTTTGAGATCACAGCTACAATTCAGGAACTTTGGCTTTTTGGCTTTCACTCTTTTTGTGTGTGTGTGTGGGGGGGGTATTTTTGAGACAGGGTCTCCCCTTAGACCCAGCTGGCCTGGAGCTCTCTATGTAGACCAGGCTGGCCTTGAACGCACAGAGATCCACCTGCCTCCGCCTCCTGAGTGCTGAGATTAAAAGCCTGTGCCACCACATCTGGTGGCTTTTACTCTATGCCCCTTAAGATTTTCACATATTCTCTTCCAGTGAATAAGAGCCACATTCATGATCTGTAACTATTTCTTAAAAGCCTTCGAAAGCTTTTATCTCTGAAATATAAAGGTCTTAATCATATGCTACATTCTAATTATTAATCACACACTGAAATACTTTATATTTAAATTTTAATGGCATTGTTA
Organism: Rhizomys pruinosus; assembly: GCA_009823505.1. Classification (NCBI taxonomy): domain Eukaryota; kingdom Metazoa; phylum Chordata; class Mammalia; order Rodentia; family Spalacidae; genus Rhizomys; species Rhizomys pruinosus. Next base: position 1,491,431 of record VZQC01005402.1, read on the forward strand.
AGTTATGCTTTCCATGAGTGTGGTTAAAAAATAAATCTGATGGTCTCGCTAGCATATTTAAAATGCCAGATGATGGGCTGGAGAGATGGCCTAGCAGTTAAGAGCGCCGACTGCTCTTGCAGAGGACCCGGGTTCGATCCCCAGCACCCACATGGCGGCTGAGAACCGTCTGAAACTCCAATTCCAGGAGAACTCCAGTTCCAGGGGAATCCGACACCCTCTTCTGACCNAGAGCGCCGACTGCTCTTGCAGAGGACCCGGGTTCGATCCCCAGCACCCACATGGCGGCTGAGAACCGTCTGAAACTCCAACTCCAGGAGAACTCCAGCTCCAGGGGAATCCGAGGCCCGCTTCTGACCTCCGCGGCATTGCACGACACGGGTGCACAGACTTGCATGCAGACGATACATTCGTACACATACAGAAATAAATAAAATTAATAAAAAAAAATTAAAAAAAATAAAATGCCAGGTGATTTCCCATTTACTTGCTGCTCTAGTCTCTCAGTGTCAGGAGCAGTGATACACATAAAACAATACTGGGCCAATGTACATTGAGATGAAGTATGTGTTTTGTCTCATCTGCATGGTCTAGACATTGGAAAAAAAAATAAAATGCCAGATGCTGACCATGCCTTATTAATCATCTCCAAAGATGAATTATGTCAATAGAGGTGGTAAGAAATCTTTTAAAAGATGCTATTGAAAAACATAACAGGCGGGACTGGGTATGGTAGAGCATGCCTTTAATCCCAGCACTCAAGAAACAGAGGCAGGCATATAGGTCTCTGTGAGATTGAGGATGGCCTCAATCAACCCATTCTACATGATGGGTTCCAGGATAGCTGCAGCGACAGGGAGATCCTGTGTCAAACAAACAAACAAAAATCTCCAAAGCTCAACAGGGCTTAGATGTAGCTCAGTGGTGGAATACGTCAGATAGGCAAGGCTCTGGGCTGAATCCTCAGCCTGGAATGGGTTAGCTGCCCAGACAGATTCTGAAGAAACCGAATTTTTAGAGATATCCATGCAGCATGACTAAAAATGGCATTCCCACGGGATCCATGATCGATTTCAGAAATCTTGATGAATGAAGTGACTTCACGGAATCCCCTACGGAAGACTTTTATCAACGTGCATGATTCCAGCAGGAACCTGGCACCCAGGACCCAGCTAACCGCAAATCCCTGATGAAACAGAATGCCCCGTGACTCCTCGGTCACACACTATAACCCAGCAGGTACTGATCAAGATGAAGGTGGTTCAAGATAGTTTATTCCTCATTCCCATCAGTCCCTCTTCTGACAGCCTCTGGATCTTATCCTCAAAGAAGGGATGGCTGGGCGAGGGAGATGGTTCAGCAGGTAACACACTTGCTGTGCAAGACTGATGATCTGGTTTACATCCCTGGAACCCACAGAAATAGATGGAGAGAGAGAGAACCAACTCCAAAAGGTGTCTTCTGACCTCCATACATGAACTGTGGCATAGAACAATACAATAAAATAATAATAATTTTTAATTTTATTTTTATTTTATGTGTATAAGTGTACTGTCTGCATGCAAGTAGGTGCACCCGTGTCATGCCATGCTGCGGAGGTCAGAAGAGGGCGTCGGATTCCCCTGGAACTGGAGTTAAGATGGTCCTTAGCCGCCATGTAGGTGCTGGGAATCAAAGGGGTCCTCTGCAAGAGCAGTCAGTGTTCTTAACCGCTGAGCCATATCTCCAGCCCCCAATAATAATTTTTAAAGAGCAGTAGATACAAAGCTTGTATAAAAGTAGATTGAGGGGGCTGGAGAGATGGTTCAGAGGTTAAGAGCACTGACTGCTCTTGAAGAGGACCCCAGTATGATTCCCAGCACCCACATGGTGGCTAAGAACCTTCTTTAAGCTGGGTGTGGTAGCATACACCTTTAATCGTAGCCCGTAGGAGGCAGAGGCAGGTGGATCTCTGTGAGTTCAAGGCCAGCCTGGTCTACGGAGTGAGTTCCAGGACAGCTGGGGCTATAGGGAGACCTTGTCTCAAAACAAAACAAAACAAAACCAAAAAATAAAAGTAGACTGAATATTATTATTATTATTAGTAGTAGTAGTAGTAGTAGGAGTAGTAGACGACGAGAAGGGGGCAGAAAAAAGATCAGGATATCATCTAGCCTGCACAAGGCTTTGGCCTTGATCCCCAGTTCCATATGGTAAGACAGGGGCGGGTACAGCTGTCAGCAGCACTTGCTCAGTGCACAGAAGCCTAGGTTGAGTCTCTAGCTTGGCCATAAAAGAAAACAAACAAAAGGCAATTATACTCTGTATTAGTCACTTTTCTGTTGCTGTGATAAAGCACCATGACCAAGGAACTTATAAAAGGAAGAGTTTATTTGAGTTTACGATTAGCGGTTCCAGGGAATTAGAGTCCATTGTGGCGGGAGGCGTGGCGGCTGGATCTGGAGCAGGAAACCGAGGATCACATCTCGCAAAGAGCATAGGAAGCAGAGAGGAGACTGGAGACCATGAGGCTTGTTAAAACTCACTAAGCGCCGGGCGTGGTGGCACACGCCTTTAATCCTAGCACTTGGGAGGCAGAGGCAGGGGGATCTTTGTGAGTTCAAGGCCAGCCTGGTCTACAGAGTGAGTTCCAGGACAGCTGGGGCTACAGGNGAGACCCTGTTCTCAAAAAGACAAAAAGAAAAAAAAAAAAAAAAAAAAAACCAACTCACTAAGCCTGCCCCAAAACGCACTTCATCTCAGCACAGCCACACACCTCCAAAGACTCCAAAAATCAGCCGCCACCAACTAGTCGTGTAATACCTAGAGCCTATGGGGGGACACTCATCCAACCACCACAACTAGTCTATAATATTTTGTCTTTATGACAGAAAAAAAGAAAAATTAATCAATAGATAGGCAGTGGAGGAAAAAAAGAAAGAATAAAAGAATTGTCAAATCAGTTATCCGTGAAGTAGTAAATGCTTAATAACCGACCTCTATCTCATCATACTGATGAGCTGCTAACACGGCAGTGGAGTCTGGGTGTGTACAGCCTTACTGTCCAACGTTGTGTTTGTCTGAGGTTTTGAAGCATATTCTTGGATTCTGTGTCCAAATCTGAAGTCTGTGGTGGTCTCTTTCAAATAGCATGCAATTAATCTGAAGAACAAAGTAGTGTCATTTGGGTGTAAATTATGATTGGTATTTCTAGTCATAGGTTTTATTTTGTTTTATACTTTGTCCCTTCTCCCTGCGTACCCAGGCTGGTCTCAGACTCCTGATCTTCTGCTCAGCTTTCTGGTTTTGTTGCATTACAGCTGTGCACGCTACTTCACTCATTTTTTGAAGTGTCAAAACTAAAAAATATTATTAAAAAAAAACAAAAACCAAAAATGTGTGAGCAACTAATAACTTTAAGATTGTAAAATTGGCTGGGGCTGGAGAGATGCTAGCTGTTAAGGTGCCAACTGCTCTACTGCAGTAGGACCAGGGTTCGATCCCAGCACCCACGTGGTGGCTGAGAACCTTCTGTTAACTCCAATTCTAGGAGAACTCCTAGTTCGCAGGGGGAATTCGACGCTCTTCTGACCTCGTGGCCGTTGGCACGACACGGTTGCAACAGACCTACATGCAGACAGGTTACATTCACACACACCACATCACACAAAAGATGTATTATTGGCCTATGTAGAAACAGGCAATACTTGCCATCCTTCTATGGTTAGATATATGGAAAGGCCTATCTATTTATTTATCATTTTAAAATAAGTGTAAGAACCATAACATTATCCCAATCTGGGCTAGTGGCCACTGATTGGCAAAGGGCAGTCAGATCCTGTGAGACTTCCAAAGGCCAGCCTATCATACAGCTGTGAGTTCAAGCCCGCCGCCGATTTAACGTTGAGTTAGGAGGCTGGGGGCTTACAGGTGGGATCCATGTGTTCAAAAGACAAAAATAATAAAAAATGGATCCTTGGCTTTCACCAAAGCCAAAGTTCAGGCGATTGGGCTATATTGAGCCTTCGTCGCTCTATGCTTGTAGTAGTCCCATAAACCCCTGTCATATTTTAACAGTGGAAAAGTAACTCATGGCAATTAACATATCATCCAAACATAATGTGTCTATGCCAAAGTAACCTTCCATAACTATTAATGCTGATTAAAAACCTATATATCTAAATATCTAATTCTCATTAGTAGGATCTAAGGTTATGCTTGGATAAGCTGTCAGCCCATAAAAGAAACAGCCAGAATTGACCAAGAGTCCAAGTCAACAGCTACAGAGAGAGAGGACAGTTTTAATTCTCATCCACCTCTGCCCCCCTTTCTTCTATAGCCTAGGAAACTAATCTGCGAATAGGCCCGTTGATAGAATTAAAGCTCGATGGTCCTATTCCATATTTGTCTTGATTTCGTCACGTTTAGCATGTGGACATCTCTCGTCAGAGTGAATGGTGTGTCGAAACTACAGCGAATGTAGTCTGGACACTCATTTGACAACTTGATTGAACAAACAAAATGTCACCCCCCACTGGATGATAGGGCTGTGGGGTTTGGTCATAGCACACAGCCGTTCAGTATTTGCGTTTTGTTGCACGAAAGGATGCCTACTTCATGCGATTACACTTCTTTATAGCTTAAAAAAAATGAAAACTAATAAAAAGAAAATCAAAATAAAAAAAACAAAATAAAATTAAAAAAAAAAAAACAACAAAGATGACTCAAGACAGTTTACTATGCAGAATACTTGATATCTGGTATGCGGTGGTGTTTTGTGGGGGAGGAACGTAGGTTGGGAAAAATAGATATGCTGATCATCTGTTGAATTGAAAATCGATTTGCTGGTACAATATTATTGGCACGCATATAGGCGTTTCTTTTTTTCAATAAAATTAAGCAGCATCATTAAAGAAAATATATTATATTCGATGAAATAAGTAAGTAACTAAAAAGACTCAAGGATCACAAACAGCTATTCCATCTCTTTTTGTACTGGCATAGTCTTGTTCAAAAATCACAAGGATCATATCAGCAAAATGGTGAAAAATTAGAAATTGAATAAATGGTTGATAATTTCCACTTTACCGTGTGCCATGTCATAATAGACCTAGAATGCTAGATCATTTTTTAATCTATTATTAGAATATAGTATTTCTTTTTTATCGGCATTATATAAGGTAACATACACTTTATCTTATTCTTTTAAGTATTTCGTCGTAGCAGGCTATAATTCTGAGTATAAATAAACACCTTTATAAAATTGTTAAAACTCACTAAGCGCCGGGCGTGGTGGCGCACGCCTTTAATCCTAGCACTTGGGAGGCAAGAGGCAGGGGATCTGTTGTGAGTTCAAGGCCAGCTGGTCCCTACAGAGAGAGTTCCAGGCAGCTGGGGCTACAGGAGACCCTGTCTCGAAAAGACAAAAAAAAAAAAAAAAAAAAAAAAACCAACTCACTAAGCCTGCCCCCAGCAACGCACTTCCTCTAGCACAGCCACACCCTCCAAGACCTCCAAAAACAGCGCCACCAACTAGTCTGAATACCTAGAGCCTATGGGGGACACTCATCCAAACCACCACATACTCTGAAGAAATCTTGTGCTTATGCAGAACTTAAAAACAAGGAGTAGGCCAGGGGGCTCAAGGAAAAAAAGAAAGAATAAAAAGAATCTAAATCAGTATCCCAGTGAGTAGTAAATGCTTCAAGGGTAAAACCACCCCTTTTCTCATCATACTGATGAGCTGCTAACACGGCAGTGGAGTCTGGGTGTGTACAGCCTTACTGTCCAACGTTGTGTTTGTCTGAGGTTTTGAAGCATATTCTTGGATTCTGTGTCCAAATCTGAAGTCTGTGGTGGTCTCTTTCAAATAGCATGCAATTAATCTGAAGAACGTACATTTGGGGTAAATTATGATGGTATTTTCTATCATAGTTTTATTTTTGTTTTGATACTGGTCTCCCTGCGTACCCAGGCTGGTCTCAGACTCCTGATTCTTCTGCCTCAGCTTTCTGAGTGTTGCAGTTACAGCTGTGCACCGCTATTCACTCATATTTTTGAAGTTCAAAACTAAAAAGAAAAAAAAAACAAAAACCAATGTTGAGCAACTAATAACTTTAAGATGTAAATTGGCGGGGCTGGAGAGATGGCCTAGCGGTTAAGAGTGCCAACCTCTCTTGCAGAGGACCAGGGTTCGATCCCCAGCACCCACGTGGTGGCTGAGAACCTTCTGTAACTCCAATTCTAGGAGAACTCCAGTTCCAGGGGAATCCGACGCCCTCTTCTGACCTCCGTGGCCTTGCACGACACGGGTGCACAGACCTACATGCAGACAGTACATTCATACACACACACACACACAAAAGATGTAAATTGGCTATAGAAACAGGCAATACTGCCATCCTTCTATGGTAGATATATGAAAGGCCTATATTTATATCATTTTCAAAATAAGTGTAAAAATAACATATCCAACTGGGCATAGTGGCACACTATGGCAAAGGCAGTCAGATCTCTGTGAGTTCAAGGCCAGCCTGATCTACAGCGTGAGTTCAAGCCCAGCCTGATCTACAGCGTGAGTTCCAGGCCAGCTGGGGCTACAGGGGGATCCTGTTTCAAAAAGACAAAACAATAATAAAAAATGGATCCTTGGCTTTCACAGCAAGTTCAAGGCAAGATTGGGCTATATGAGACTTTATAAATAAATAAATAAATAAATAAATAAATAAATAAATAAATAAATAAATAAATAAAATAAAAATAGGAGGCCAAGGGGATCACTGAGTGGTAAGAGTGCTGGCCGTGTAAGTGTGGGGACCTAAGTTCAAATTTCCAGGATCCATAGAAAGCTGGGCATGACTGCTTACCAACACTGTGGCAAATTACCGGGGCTGCTACCCCAGGCCTAGGCTCACAGAGAGAACCTGTTTCACAAGAACATGATGGAAAGCAGGACTGGCCTTCATGTAAAGCAAGTGTTTACAGATTGCCTATGCACACATGGGGCATCTACCACCACCACACACAGACACACACCATCACCATCACACACACACACACACACACACACACCCCATCACCACCACACACACACACATACACTACCACACACACACACATACTACCACACACATACTACCACACACATCATCACCACACACACACATTACCACACACACACATACTACCACACACATACTACCACACACACACATCATCACCACACACACACACACTACCACACACACACTACCACACACATACACCATCACCACCACACACACACTACCACACACACAACTACCACACACATACTACCACACACCATCACTACACACACACCCCATCACCACACACACACACATACTACCACACACGTACTACCACACACACACCATCACCACCACACACACACTACCACACACACATACTACCACACACATACCACCACACACACCATCACTACACACACACACCATCACCACACACACACACATACTACTACACACATACTACCACACACACACAATCACCACCACCACACACACTACCACACACACATACTACCACACACATACTACCACACACCACCACACACACCACCACACACACACTACCACACATACTACCACACACATACTACCACACACACACACCATCACCACCACACACACACACACAACCACACACACATACTACCACACACATACTACCACACACACATACTACCACACACACCATCACTACACACACACCCCATCACCACAAACACACATACACATACTATCACACACATACTACCACACACGCACACCATCACCACCACACACACATACTACCACACACATACACACATACTACCACATACACATACTACCATACACACACACCATCACCACACATACACACACCATCACCACACACACATACATACATACTACCACACACACACACCATCACCACCATCACAAACACACACATACTGCCACACACACATACTACCACACACATATACCACCACACACATATACACACACATACCACACACACCACCATCACCACCACACACACCATCACTACCACACACACATACACACACACATACTACCACACACACACATACACACCATCACCACCATACACACATACTACCACACACACACCATCACTACACACACACACCATCACCACACACACACACCATCCCCACACACACCATCACCACCACCACAATACACACACATACTACCACACACATCCCATCACCATCACCACACACACACACACAAACACACATACTACCACACACACATACACACACAAACACACACATTACCACACACACACACCATCACCACCACACACACATACTACCACACACACCATCACTACACACACACCCCATCACTACACACACACCCCATCACCACACACACACATACTACCACACACACTACCACACACACACCATCACCACCACAACACACACACACACATACTACCACATACATACTACCACACACACCATCACTACACACACACACTACCACACACCATCACCACACACACATCACCACCACACACACTACCACACACACACATACTACCACACACACACCCCATCACCACACACACACACATACTACCACACACATGCACCATCACCACCACACACACACACACTACCACACACACATACTACCACACACATACTACCACACACACATACTACTACACACACCATCACTATACACACACCTCATCACCACACACACACATACACATACTACCACACACATACTACCACACACACACACCATCACCACACACACACCATCACCACACACACACACATACTACCACACACACACACACACCATCACCACCACACACACTACCACACACACATACTACCACACACACCATCACTACACACACACCCCATCACCACACACACACACATACTACCACACACACACCATCACCACCACCTCACACACACACACACACTACCATGCACACACACACACATACTACCACACACACACCATCACCACCACCACACAACACACTACCACACACATACACATACTACCACACACACCATCACTACACACACACCCCAACACCACACACACACATACACATACTACCACACACATACTACCACACACACACACCATTACCGCACACACACACATACATACTACCACACACATACACACATACTACCACACACACATACTACCACACACACACCATCAGCACACATACACATACATACCATCACCACACACATACATACACATACTACCACACACACACCATCACCACCACCACACATATACTACCACACACACATATCACCACACACACACATACCACCACATACACACACATACCACACACACCACCATCACCACACACACACACACACCATCACTACCACACCCCCCACACCATCACCACCACCACACACACATATACACACAAGCACACACATACTACCACACACACATACACACCATCACCACCATACACACATACTACCACACCCACATACTACCACAACACATACTACCACACACACACCATCACCACACACACCATCACCACCACCACACAAACACACACATACTACCACACACACATACCACCACACACACATATACCACACACACCATCACCACACACACACACACACCATCACTACCACACACATACACCATCACCACACACACACACACCCCATCACCACCACACGCACACACCATCACCACCACACACACACATACCACCACACACACACCCCATCACCACCACCACAATACACACACATTCTACCACACACATACCATCACCACCACCACACACACATACACAAACACACACATACTACCACACACATACACACAAACACACACATAGTACCACACACATACACACACAAACACACACATACTACCACACATACATACACACATACACACCATCACCACCACACACACATACACACATACTACCATACACACTACCACACACACACCATCACCACACACACACCCATACTACCACACACACACCATCACCACCACCACACACACACATACTACCACACCCACATACCACCACACACCCACATACCACCACATACACACACAACCACACACACCACCATCACCACACACACACACACCATCACTACCACACACACACTGTCACCACCACACACACACCATCACCACCACACACATACCATCACCACCACACACACACACACACACACACACAAAAGTGCCAGGGGTGGTGCACGTCTTTAATCCCAGCACTCAGGAGGCAAAGGCAGGCGGATCTCTGTGAGCTCAAGGCTGGCCTGGTTTACATAATGAGCTCCAGGCCAGCTGGGACTAAAAGGGAGACTCTGTCTCAAAAAGACAAAAAAAAAAAAAAAACAAAAAACAAATAAAAACGAACAAACAAAAACAAAAAAGCAGTACAATTAGAAATCTATCCTGCTGCTTAAGAAGCATGAAACTTGGGAGGGAGTCAGGGCACATGGAAGGAGTTCAAGGGGACAGGGAAGGGTGGAAATCATGCAAGGACAATACTCATATATGAAATTTTTTTTCATTCTATATATCTAAGATTGGCTTGGGCCTTTGAGACTTGGTTTTGTAAGAATATAATAAAAATTAAAATATTTTGTATTACTTTTAAAATTATCTTGAATGCAATTAAAGAAAAAAACACCCACCCCTCTGATCTTTCATGTAATATATCTTCTAAAAGGAACTGAATAATTAAAGTTGTGTTAAAATTATACTGCACTAAACCAATCAATTATGAAATTCTTGAAATTCAAGACTAAGCTACATTTGAATTTTGCTATCAAGTTGCAAACCTAAGATGAAACTTGCTTCTCCAAGCACTTCAATAGTGCAAGTTAAGATGCTATTTTAAGGAAATCATTCCAATTTTTCTGTAAAATCTCTTTAGGGCACCAGTTTTTCATATTAACCATTCAATTCTCAGCTTTCAAAGGGAGCCTGAAACAGAAACTGGACAAGGACAGACATGTTTCTGGCACAGAACAGAGAACTGTTTTCTAGACATGGAGAATGTGAGGCCCTACACGTCTCAGATACAGTGTGCATCTTTCTCCTCCTTTCTGATTCTACTTATACATGCCCTTTCGAGGAAACAGAGTTTCCAAGGTGGCTTTTGGATATGGAAGGATTATGGGGTGGAAGTTGTGAGGAGTCAGATTCCCACTTGATTCAGTAAAAAGAACTACTAAAGCCCCTCAGCTAATATGTCAGGCATGAGGCAATCAGGAAGAGGTGAGCATCCGTAGAAAATGAGTCCAAACAGGCCGGCCAGCATATCTGAGGGGCAGTTTCTTTTTTTTTTTTTTTAATTTTATTTATTTCTCTATGTGTATGGATGTACTGTCTGCATGCAGGTCTGTGCACCCGTGTCGTGCAATGCCGCGGAGGTCAGAAGAGGGTCTCGGATTCCCCTGGAACTGGAGTTCTCCTGGAATTGGAGTTTCAGACGGTTCTCGGCCGCTATGTGGGTGCTGGGGATCGAACCGGATCCTGTCAAAGCACCGTCGGCCACGCCCTAAACGCTGGCCATCTCTCCAGCCCCGGGTCAGTTTCTAATGCCCCTTTCCTTCCAAGACTCTAATAGTTCATAGAGACAAATATATGATCAGTCTAGTAAGATGCATCAAATTGACGTGGGTAAGCAGGCATTAAATAACCTCAGAATAATCAAAGTTGTAATTTTCAAAATTAAAGCTCGCTTTTGGAAGAGGATCTTATGTATCCCAGGGTTGCCTGGGACTTGCTGCACGGCAAAGGCTGATCTTGAACTTCTCCGGTCCCCTCACCTCCATCTCCAGTGCTGGGATTACAGGCGTATACTACCAGGCCAGCTTTTCTATGGTGCTAAGGCTCAAACCCGGGGCATCACGCATGTTAGCAAACGAAGAACTAAGTTGCACCCCTAGCTAAAGGTTGTCATTTTTTTAGAGTTGACTTTGTTATTAGCCCATTGTTGACTCCATTCAGTACAATGTAAATCTAAAGACGTTTGAGGCCATCCCACGAAAACAAGGGGACTGTGACCTAAATGAGCATTATGACTAAGAATCCTTTGTGTACCAAAGAACAATACATGGTGTCATCTAAGTATTTGTGAACTTTGAAGAGAGGTCAGGGATAAATCATGAGCTTTTAACCCATTATGGTCACTGGAACTTGAAGAATACCACTGAAAAGTAGTAATGGGCTGGAGAGATGGCTCAGTGGTTAAGAGCACCGACTGCTCTTGCAGAGGACCCGGGTTCGATTCCCAGCACCCACATGGCGGCTGAGAACCGTCCTTAACTCCAGTTCCAGGGGAATCTGACGCCCTCTTCTGGCCTCCGAGGCATTGCACCACACCACCACACGGGTGTACCAACCTACATGTAGACAGTACACTATGATAAAGAACTAGCTGGGCGAGGTGGTGCACACCTTTAATCTTAGCACTTGGGAGGTAGAGGCAGGCAAATCTCTGTGAGTTCAAGGCCAGTTGGGACTAAAAGGGAGACCCTGTCTCAAAAACACCAAAAATCAAAAACAAAACCAAAAACAAAAAAAACAAACAAAAAAAACAAAGAATGCATTATATATATATATATATATATATATATGCATTCCTTTAGTTTTTTTTTTGTTTATATATATATATTTTTTTCTGTTTGCAGTTTGAGGCTGGGTGTTACTATGTAGCCCAGGCTAGCCTCAAACTCTTGAACTCCAGAGATCGTCCCACTTTAGCCTTTCAAGTAGTTGGGATTATAGGTGCGTACCACTCACAGTCAGGCCGGGAATACAAATCCTATGGGGTAAATGTGTGTTATATTTTTATCTCTATGTGTATGCGTGTGTTGCCTGCATCTGTGTATATGTGCACACATGTTATGCAATGCCAGTGGGGACAGAGGAGGGCACTGGAGTTATGGATAATTGTTAGCTACCATGTGGATGCTGGGAATTGAACCTGGGTCCTCTGTTAAGAGCAGCCAGTGCTCTTAAGCACTGAGCCATCTCTCTAGACCAAGAGGGGTGTTATAGGAAGGAATACAGTCATTAGTGCAGAGAGGATGCACCTGGTGATTAGGTTTTAGTCGACCTTTCAAGAATAACATCATTCAAATATTGAACGGAATTGAGGCTGTGATGTGTTGAGCAGTATGATACCCACAGTAACTCAGTCTTCAGGGGTCCTGCTTCCTTTCTGATTACATTTGACACCGAGTGGGAAGAGCAACAACACTTTTTAATAAATCCTTTAGAATCAACAAAACAGTCTGATGACATTTGGGGGGCGGGGGTTTAAACCTAGGGCCTTGGACATACAAGGCAAGTACTCTACCACTGAGCTACAACTCCAGCCCCTAAATTTAAAGAGCTAAAGGATTTATGCAATCTGAAATCATATGAAGGAAAATGCTTGGAACAATTTTAGGTCAATGAGTTGTAATGTGTGGTTTATTTATTTATTTATTTATTTATTTATTTATTTATTTATTTTAAACGAGGTCTCATATAGTCATATAGGCCAGGTAGGCCTCAAAGTCAGGTAGTTATGACCTTGAACTTCAATCTCCTGCCCAAATTGGGATTACAGGCATGCATCACCACACCAAGTTTTGAAATGTTTTAAATAAAGATGCTTGCTGGCAAGCCTGACCACCTGAGTTGGATTTCTAGGACCCGCATGGTGGAAAGAAACTACTCTCTCTCAGGATGTCCTTAAGTGTATACACACACACACACACAATGTAACTTCTTTTTTTTTTAATTTTATTTATTCTTGTATGTGTATGAATGTACTGTCTGCATGTAAGTTTGTGCACCCGTGTCGTGCAACACCTCGGAGGTCAGAAGAGGGTGTCGGATTTCCCTGGAACTGGAGTTAAAGACCGTTCTCAGCCGCCATGTGGGTGCTGGGGATCGAACCTGGGTCCTCTGCAAGAGCAGTCGCTAGGCCATCTCTCCAGCCCCACACAATGTAACTTTTTTTTTTTTTTTTTTTTTTTTTTTTTTTTTTTTGTCTTTTCGAGACAGGGTCTCTCTGTAGCCCCAGCTTGTCCTGGAACTCCTCTCTGTAGACCAGTCTTGGCCTTGAAACTCACAACAAGATCCTCCTGCCTCTCTGCCCTCCCAGCAGTGCTAGGATTAAAGGCGTGCGCCACCACGCACCCGGGCGCTTCACAATGTACACTTCTTAAACAAAAACAAAACAAAACAAAACAAAACAAAACAAAACAAACGCACAAAGCTGGACACGGTAGAGCAAGCCTGAAATCTCAGGACTCAGAAAGCTGAGGCAGAAGCCAGCCACCTTGACGGTCACAATCTATGGCTGTGCAATATAGTTTGAAGATCCTGCCTTCCTTAAAAAAAAAAAAAAAAAAGGGTGGGGGGCTGTTTACTGATAGCAACACAGAATGAGTGCCCTTGGTGTGGGCTTACAATGGGGAATAAGTGTCTGAAACAAAGATGAGTCAATTTGATAGTCTTCATTTAGTGTTGAGAATTTCCTCAGAAGCTTGGTGCACTGTTTGCAGGTCACAAGCTTACATTTTTTTTAATTAATTTTATTTATTTCTGTATGTGTATGAATGTACTGTCTGCATGCAAGTTTGTGCACCCGTGTCGTGCAATGCCGCGGAGGTCAGAAGACGGTCTCAGATTCCCCTGGAACTGGAGTTCTCCTGGAATTGGAGTTTCAGACGGTTCTCGGCTGCCATGTGGATGCTGGGGATTGAACCCGGGTCCTCTGCAAGAGCGGTCGGCGCTTTTAACCGCTAGGCCATCTCTCCAGCCCACAAGCTTACATTTTTAAGCTACACCAGGATGACTGACAAATAGGAGTCAAGACAGGGCACACCATGGGCATCAGTGTGAGACAGTACAGTTCCTATGCGTTTTGGCTAAAATAGTGCCCATCTTTTGCCACTCCATAGAAAGCATTAATTCATTAGTGTTAAGAAGGCATGATGTGGGCTGGAGAGATGGCTTGGTGGTTAAGAGCCCCTACTGCTCTTGCAGAGGATCCGGGTTCGATTCCCAGCACCCACATGGAGGCTAAGAACCGTCTTTAACTCCAGTTCCAGGGGAATCCGATGCCCTCTTCTGACGTCCAAGCCATTGCATGACACGGGTGCACCAACCTACATGCAGACAGTACACTCATACACATAAAAAATAATAAATCAGCCGGGTGTGGTAGCACACGCCTTTAATCCTAGCACTTGGGAGGCAGAGGCAGGCGGATCTCTGTGAGTTCAAGGCCAGCCTGGTCTACAGAGCGAGTTCCAGGCCAGCTGGGGCTACAAAGAGACCCTGTCTCGAAAAGACAATAAATAAATAAATAAATAAATAAATAAATAAATAAATAAATAAATAAATAAAAAAAGGCATGATGTGGGGCTGGAGAGATGGCCTAGCGTTTAAGAGCACCGACTGCTCTTGCAGAGGACCCGGGTTCAATCCCCAGCACCCACATGGTGGCTGAGAGCCGTCTTTAACTCCAGTTCCAGGGAAATCTGACACCCTCTCTGACCTCCGCGGCATTGCACTACACAGGTGCGCCAACCTACATGCAGACAGTACATTCATACACATAAAAAAAAAATTAAAAAATAAAATATATGTGAAAAAAAGAGAAGGCATGATGTAACACCAAAAAGAAAAAAAAAAAAGCCAGGTGTGGTGATGCACACCTTTACTCCTAGCACTTGGGAGACAGAGGCAGGGGGATCTCTGTGAGTTCAAGGCCAGCCTGGTCTAGAGTTCCAGGCCAGCTGGGGCTACTGGGAGACCCTGTCTCAAAAACATAAAAAACACCACCAAAAAAAAAAGGGCATGACACTCTTCAGTGTACTACAAAGGGGGAGGAGCCGCAGATCTGGGGTCAACATACTGTGACAGCTGCCTAGTCTGGCAGGCCTCAGAACACACCCAGCTGTCCCCTCACACTGTCTATGGCTGCTCCATGCTGGCAGTTGGTCATGATGAAGACCCTTTGGCCACAGATTTATTATCTGGTTCTTTAAAGCCAGTTTCCTGGTTTCTACACAGATCAGAATCCTGACAAAAAAGGCAGAGTACTTATAACCTATGCATGTACCCACACTGATGAATGACTGGAATTAACCATTTGATACTAAGGGATTGTGCTACATGTTAAAAGCAAAAACAAGTGACACACACCTTTAATTCTAGCACTCAGGAGGCAGAGGCAGGCAGATCTTTGTGAGTTCAAGGCCAGCCTGGTTTACAGAGTGAGTTCTAGGACAGCTTGGGCTACAGGGATACCCTGTCTTGAAAAGACAAAAACAAAACAACAACAAAAAACCTTGAGGCAGAGGGTAAAGGGGTAAAGGTCCATGCCTGTAATCTCAGCATTTATTTAGGAGGTTAAGTGCAAGAATCACCATGAGACTTTCAGGCCAGCCTGGTCTCCATAGTAAATTCTAGGCTAGCCACAGCTACACAGCAAGACTGTTATCGCAAAACCATAAATGGGCTGGGGAGATGGTAAAGGCCCAATGACCTGGTTCAATTACCAGAACCCACATACAGGTTGAACCAGAACAAACTCCATGGAGTTAACCCTCTGATTTTCACAAGTGTACCACAGTGTTTGTGCCTGCCCCCACCCACCATTTAAAAAAACCCAAAAGGGCTGGAGAGATGGCCCAGCGGTCAAGAGCACCGACTGCTCTTTCGGAGGACCAGGGTTCAATTCCCAGCACCCACATGGCAGCTAAGAACCGCCTTTAAGCCAGGCATGGTACTGCATGCCTTTAATCCTAGCACTTGGGAGGCAGAGGCAGGCTGATCTCTGTGAGTTCAAGGCCAGCCTGGTCTACAGAGTGAGTTACGGGCCAGCTGGGGCTCTAGGGAGACCCTGTCTCAAAAACAAACAAACAAAACCTCTAAATGAGGTTGGCTACACACCATATGATACCAAAAGGCAGAAAGTTTGCAGTTTGGAAGCCTTTTAACCATTCACTGGTAAAATACTTCTGAGCATGGGTTGTGTTGGGTACTGCACTATACTGTCACTTTGTAAGAACTTATTTCACTTCTCCCAGATGTCAAATACTTATGGAACAAGTTTGACACAGGGAAAATAGTGAAAAAAGTTCCAGGACCCTTGGTCCTAAAACTGTCTGCAATGTAATTGGAATAATCTCTCTTGTGGTTTTACATTTTGTCCTCTCACTAACTGCTGGGACACATGCCAAGAAGTCAAACTATGCTGTATCTTTTTTTTTTTTTTTGGTCTTTTCGAGGCAGGGTCTCCCTGTAGCCCCAGCTGTCCTGGAACTCACTCTCTGTAGACCAGGCTGGCCTTGAACTCGAAAAGATCTGCCTGCCTCTGCCTCCTGAGTGCTAGGATTAAAGGCATGTGCCACCACACCCGGCTATGCTGTATCTTTTACTAAGACCTAACACATACCTAATTGTACTTGGAAGATTTCTTTTTTTTTATTGCCAAATTTAAGACTGTGCCACGAAGAAAGTATTCCTGCTAATAGGAAGGAGGCAGTATGCACAGGTAAGGCACTGTGTTGTTGTGGAGTCAGGGTTATTTTTTGAGATGAGCCTTGATATGTAAGCAGGCTTACCCCAATCACCAAGTGACCAGCTTGGAGCCCAGTTTATTGTTTTAACTGTTTTCCTTTAGTTCAAATTTCAGATAGTTATACCAAAGACATTTTAGGTTTCCTATTTAACCAATAAATCCAATAATTAAATTTTCTTTGCTAGCTCCCAAACCCTGTCTGTGGTAACAGTAAGTGAAGCTTATGTAGCAATATTTTTCGTAACATTAAACTTGACTTCTGAATTCTCAAATGTCTAAGTTGCCTGTTAATATCAAAACAAGCGTCGTTAAATATTTATACATATAGTACCGTTCTACCAATGTTACTTCATCTTCTGAGCAAGTACATAAAAAGCTGGCAACCATGGTGGTCTCAACTCTTTAAAAAGTAACAAGACTCACTCTGAAACACAATGTTTGGCTAATACTGCTTTAGCCAAAATGATTGTCATCTTTTACTTATCTAGACCAACCACAATGGCAATTCCCCTATCAAGCAACCCCACTTCATATTTGAAAAATTAAAAATTGCTTTTTAATCTTGAGCCACAGAATGCATCTAATTCTGCCACACTAGTTATGTCCATCTGTATAGGTTTAACACGCTACATGACCTTCCCCTTATGCCCTTCTCCAATCTAAACCCTTCATTTCTGTTGTGAAATTGGAGTATCTTACTATTCTGAGTTTTTGTTCTACTAATTTAATAGAAAAGGTGGGCATGGCACTAACAGTCCTAATCCCAGAGTTCAAAGACTGAGACGGGGGATCCTGAGCTTGAGGGTTAGCCTGGGCTATATCCTAAGTCCTGGGAAGGAAGGAGGGAGGAAGCAACCTACCTAAAATTAAGTGTGCCCTATGAACAGTTTCAAAAGATTTGAAATTTGTAATCTTGTAATTTCAATTGTAATCAATTTGTTCAGTATACAGTATGAGATAAAATGTTTCTACTTTTGCTTTTAATCCCATGTCCTAAAGTGATTCAAATCATAGAGACTTTTTAGATGTTTTTCTAAATCCTCTAAGAATCCTAAAAGATATATAGTGAACAGAAGAGTGCTAAGATTGACTGTAGCCCTACAAGGACTGAGAGGTAGTCTTAGGTATTTACACACTTCCATATATAAAAACACACAAAACTGGCCTCACTCCTCCTGAGCTGAGTGTTGGGCCCAGCATAATAATTAAACTTTATTTAGACCCTGTGTGGCCCAGTGAGTAGTCTCTCCATTGCAACACCATAACATTTGGAGGTCCCACTCAGATCCTCAGGTGACCCTAAGCAGGTAATTGCTGGGGGAGTGCTTTGGGAGATGTGCCCCAGGCCTGGGCATTTCTCCTCAGTGCTTCCATTTCAGCAGAGACCCTAGCTTGCTGATAATCTGAGAAGACATGGAGACACGGCCAGAGGGATTCAAACAGTGTCTAGTCTATAAAGAGTAAAGTCAACACAGAGGAAAACTTCCTTATGCTTCCAAGGAAAGCCTGGTCCAGCAAGACCTGACTTTGTCCAGTAGATGGAACTGGTAAAGGAAGGCCAGGAGCCAGCCCTCTCCACCCCCCAAAACCCAAGTGGCCTATGAGGACCAGATCCTCAACTGACCTTGAGAAAACAAAGCTTTGTTAATCTGGGCTAACTGTATAGACTTAAACACCCAAAAGGAAAGTATAACCAAGGATAAGTAGTCAGTGTATTTCCTTTAAAGTCTGAGAGATTGTGCTTCCAGATATTGGGCTTAAAGTCCTAAGAGATACTGTTTAACAGGTAGGGTCAAGACCTTCCAAAGAGCGAGTTTCTTTCTCAGCTTGAGCCAGTTTCTTTAAACTCCTGGTAATAGAAAATGTACCTAACCACTCTTACCTTCACTTCTCCTTCACAGGGACCAATCAAGGACTTTGCTCTCAGTATAGCTGTACTTTTGGGGTCCTTTAGATAGACCCACAGAGGGTACCCTAATTGCTACACCCTTGTGTCCCTTTTCAACATGGAAGAAAGAAGTCAGAACAATTGGAGCCCCAATTCCCTCTTGGCAATTGGAGTAACCTCTTCAGAGAGTAAAATAAAAATAGGAGCTAAAAATTGACTAGGCAGTTTAGGGTCAAGACCTTCCAAAGAGCCAGTTTCTTTCTCAGCTAAGAGCCAAAGACTTCCTGAAGCTTATCCTGGTTGCTTTGACTTGTGGCCCATGCATCTTTAACTCATTTGTCAGATTCATTGACCAGCAGGTAAATTCTATTAAACTCATGGTAAAAAGTACCCAATATACCCCCCCCCCAACCTAGTGGAGAGACCAACCGGCATCAACTCTTATGAGATCTCACAACAATAGGGGGGAATGAGAGGCAGGATAATCTTATAAGAACTCAAGGACAATACTCTCAGATGCCATTTTTATACATTTCATTAAGTTTTATTTTCCCTGAGTCACACTAGGAAGTGCCTGAGTGTTCCTGGGAGCTTGCTCTAAACTGCTAACTCCCACTTCTGTGACTGGCTTGCTTGCTTTGCACACTACCCTTGGTGACTTTAGCATGTTAAACTCTGACTGCTGTACTTATAAAAAGCTGTGTAACCCACCCCTCCTGAATGCTGGGCCCAGTGTAGTAATTAACTTTAAACAAAAACCACAAAACCTCGTCATAGGCTACAATTTAAATTTGTGAACTGTAAATATGAAGATATCTGAATTAAGAGGTTTGACTTAAATCAAAGTTTACAAAGGTATTTCCCTTACCCAATAAGTTCAAATTAGCACACCTGCAAATAAATCTGAGAATCAATAAAATTCACAAAGCCAGAAGCAGTTTAGTGCTCACAAGTTTATATTTTTAAATTTGATAAAGATTCTTGTGTATTTTCTAAATACACAGACAAACAGTTTTGGAGGTTTACATACATGTCTTAGGACACTTATATTAGGTAGGTAAATTACATTTAAAAAAATTGGTCTTCGTAAAAGATCTTCCCAGAGAGCTTTCACAAACAGCAGGCAGAAGAAAGTGTTAATGTTTACAGTGTTTTAAAATGGTGATTCTCCCATACCATAATGGCCTTAACCATCCCCCCTTCTTGAACCCAAAATTTTGTTCTCAATAGCTAGTGTACTCTAAATTAAAGTACGCAATGTCTTAAAATTCAGGGCTAGAAAACATTTTTGAAAGTGTGCTTATCCCTAACACATTTTAAACTACCTTTTTAACTTCATTTGGAGGCTGGGATGCAGCAGGGAGGGAGGAAACAAGTAACTTTCTACTTTAAATCCTCAAGTGACTAAGAAAACACCTGTTAGTTTAAGTGTTTTGATTAGGTACCATAGTTAAGTTTAAGGATCTGGGTGACTGAACGGCACAAAAACCAGGGTTTATATCTAGTTCTTTAAATTAAAAAAAAAAATCTTTTAAAAGTGGAAATGCCACCACCCACTAACTAGTAGCATCTGCTACACTAAGGTGTATTTTGAGTCAAAGTGACAAAAACAACTTTATTGGAATAGTAAGGACATTTACTGAGCAGAAAGGGTACAAAATTCCTAAATATAGCTGTTTTAAGGAATAGAAATTTATTAAAAAAATGTTTTATGAGGCACTAATAGAACCTCCTAGGAAGAGGGGGGGGCAGGGGGGCTTCAGAATCAGACCTGATGGAACCCAGCTCTAGCAAGCTGTGATTACGTGAGTTCCTGAATTTCTCTGAGCTTTATAAAATAGAGAATAGCACCTACCTTATAGGGATTAGAAAAAATAAGGCAGACAACACAATGGCAAGTGTGGGCATATTAAAAAAGTGCCAGCTTTTAATAATGAAGCAGAGAAATGAATCTAAACTTCTCTTTCTTAGGATTTCATTATTTTCCCACATTATACCACTCCAGTCATCTTCAGGCCTTCCTCAAGCTCTGATCCTGTCATTTTCTGTCTTCTCATTCTTCTCTTCCCCTTGGTTTCTATTAAACACTAGCATGCACTGTGTGCTTAGTGTGCACCAGGATTTATGGACTTAAGTGACTTAATCCAGGTCTACTCACTCTATTAGGATGCCTCAACTTAAAACAGCTAGTCTTTTGGCCACAAATTCAAAGCTACTGGTTATTGTCCAGTCTCCTCTTCCAATGTGTTTTTCCCCAAGCTCTCAATTGCCAGGGTACTAAAATCTGACAAATTGTCAAGAACGAAAGAATGAAAGAACGAACAAGAAAAGAAAAGAAAAGGAGAAGGAAGGAAGGAAGGAAGGAAGGAAGGAAGGAAGGAAGGAAGGAAAGAAAGAAAGAAAGAAAGAAAGAAAGAAAGAAAGAAAGAAAGAAAGAGAAAGAGAGAGAGAGAGAGAAAGAAAGAAAGAAAGAAAGAAAGAAAGAAAGAAAGAAAGAAAGAAAGAAAGAAAGAAGGAAGGAAAGAAAGAAAGAAAGGTAGGTCAAGAACTATGACAAAAGAGGAACCACATAGAAGTAGCTGTTTGGGAGAACCTTAGAGATACATGATCTTGCTTTCTTTATGAGGGATAGTTACTATTGTGGAATACGAAAGTTTATGCTCTTCCCCTTCGTTAAAATTAAAAACTCTAAAAATATTTTATTTAAAATATAAATTACAAAAGAAAAACTTCACCAAATATACAACATAATTCTGCCAGACTTTAATAAGACAAAATTATGAGTATTCATTCCATTATACCTTTCTGAGACCAATCAAATGTTCTTAGATACTTATCAACTTCCTGAAGTCGTTGTATGTCAGAAAAGGAATATACTTAAAAAAATAGAAACGTCCAGTAGTATACTTTAGTACTAAAACTTTTTTTTAAAAAAAGATCTAGAAAGAAAAAAAAAAAAAGGCAGTCCCTCAAGACCATGAAACAAAATAAGTTAGGCAGTCAGCAAGTAGAAAAACCTGTCAATTCTGTTTCTGGCAAAGTGTTTACTTCAAAGAAATTCTTATATAGGCTGAGGCTAATATATATTCAAGAGTATAAACATTTTTCCTTTGGATTACCTAAAAACAAACTTTAAAATATTTCAGATGACTAAAAATATAGCCAAATCTGTCACAACACGACATAAAAGGCAATGGACAATTATAGAATATTTTAAATTAACAGTTATAAGTCTACATCAAACCTGTTTCTAGCTAAAACCAAAACAAAAGCACAACAATCCTGTAGTGTACCAAATGTGTATTTAGCAATCTAACAAAAATTTGGTCATAATTTACCAGATATACATAAATGATTTAATAAAAGAAAATTCTGTTTCAACAGAATAAGTTTGTATCTTGAGGGAAAAGGTACATTAAGAATGTAAAGCCAAGTCCAGTTTCTATGCAATAAGTGAACTATTGTCTAATAAAGCAGATTTAGGTGATTTTTTAGATATATATATTTGCTCTTTAATATATATTTATATATAGACAGATCTACCAATTGTAAACTATGGTTTATTTTAAAGGAAGGGGATAAATGGGATGAAAGAAATCTTTAAACTATACTTACATATTCACAAAGCAGAACATTTTATGTTTAAAATACTTTTTCATTCATAATATCTTTGCCAAACTATTTCTACTTTGGACCTTACATTTTACTCATTTGTTTCAAATACTGAGAAGAAGGTATACTCTTCAGTTTAAGAACAACAACAAAAAAAAACCAAAACCATTTGTCTGCCAGGCTTTTAGTTACGTAAAAGTTTTAGATGGCAAAAGGTGTAAGTGTAATGTGTCTTCGATTTATCCAAGCAGAAACATCATTGTCTAACATTAAACCATTATTCTACTTAAATCAGAGGCAATGAGAAAATGTGTCTCTTTAAGGAAATCAACTTTTCAACTTTGACCAGACTGAGCACCAAAGGATTGTATCTGTCAAAGTATCTCTGAGATTTCTTCCATATGACTAGCCTAATTGTTACTTGATATAATAGGAAAATATATTCATTCACTTTTTATTTAAAAGAAAGCTGAAAATATGATGTCTCTGAATCTTATATAATATACAATATGCTCCTGATAACTGTCATCCATGCTAACATGTAAAAAGCTGTTGAGAGTTCTACCAGTGAATTCATCTGTCTTCAGGTTAAGTAAATAATAATCAGCAGACTATATCACCCTTTGATTCCTAAAGTATTAAGGTAGTAGAATAAAGCCTCTCAACATTTTAAGATTTTTGTAGATTGTTGAATCATGATGACAAAGATGTCATCAAGGTGTAGTGAGTTTAAGGAGTGGAAAAATAATTATCAACAATTAATTTTAAAACACTCAACATCCCGGTAAGTATGAAACAAAAGAGAATGCACATTTTGTGTTAATTTTAATGATAAAAAAGGGCACAGGAGCAAAAACCTGATATTCACTTATATTGCATAACAAGCTAACCAAACTGGACATGGAGGATAAATTATCAAACAAATCATTTCACTTATTTTTCTATGACTTTTCTTCAATTAGATTTCTGTATTTCAAATAAGGCTGAGGTATAGTACACTGGCAAAAATATAAGAGGCAAACAAGAATAGTGCCAAAGTAACAGACACCCAAAAACCAAAACCACGTCAGAAAATGTCATAGAGTAACCATTTATCAGATCAGAGCAGCAGGAAAAGTTACTTCTAAATCATAATCGTTTTAGTGGTATTTGTCAACCTCACCAGGGTAACTTTGCAACATCATTCTTCATTTGTGAAGTAGTAAAATTCATGTCAAAAAAGGAAAGTGAGGACAGGGGAAGTCAGTTAGTTCATTCCAATAAATTATCTCTCCAGTTCTTATAAACATGCCTATCAGCACAAAATTGAGGAATAATATCTAAGGCTAGAGGAGACTTGGTTTAAGTTATGAAGCAAATTAAAATGAAAAAAAAAAAAAATACAAGAAAATAGAACCAATGGGGTTGAAAAAGCCCCTCACTGAAAATCTGCATAAAAAAAAATAAAATTA
Source organism: Rhizomys pruinosus (assembly GCA_009823505.1). NCBI lineage: Eukaryota > Metazoa > Chordata > Mammalia > Rodentia > Spalacidae > Rhizomys > Rhizomys pruinosus. The sequence goes on from VZQC01005402.1 coordinate 1,516,016, forward strand.
ATAAAAATAAAAATAGAAACAAAACTCTACTAGTACAAACTAGCCTGAGTGGTTTGATGGACAGAGTGATTGGGTCAACTGTCACTGTACTTCCATAAATGGATTTTCTTCATTCATGTTAAAGTGACACATGAATGTAAGCTCTATAAAGGACAAGTACTATATTTTCATAGAACCCAAATAGTTAACTGTATATCCTATAAATAAAAAATATTTTACTTTGATAAATGAATATGTGGGGACTCCTTGTAATCCAACCACATGGTTGTTTGCTGTACAGTCCTGTGCAAATATAAAAAAAATTTTTTTTTGCTATAAGGCTTTAACCCTACAGTTTTCACAGCAACATAACTACCATCCAGCATGTACCATATTTTGCAAGCCTTCAAGTTCAACAATCCAAATTGTCGATTCATAGTATGTCCAAATGCAGCATCCTTGAGGAGTATATAGTAGGTCAGTTAATCATCTAGAGACATACAAACATCTCCTGATTCATCCCATCGAGGCGGATCATTCTGATCTTCTCCATCATCAGCCAGGTCTTCATCAGGTTCTCCTACTTCATTCTCCTCATATTCTTCATCTCGAGGGAATTCTGCATCCTGTCCCTGGTCTACACCTTCTTGCCCTCCTGGCTGGGATTTATCTGCACAGTCTACACAAACACCATAGCGCCGAGATCCATGTCTTATTCCAACACTGGCTGCTAACATGAAGATCTTCTTACACACCATACATTTGTATTTCTTATCCTTTTTATGCACCTAATTGAAGAGAGAAAATTCAATATAAAGATTGTATAGAAAAAGAATTCATTTCGGCCATACAAATTAAACTATACACTTGGATATGAATGAGTAACAGTATTTATCTGTATGAAGACTATCAGATTAAAAATCATTCCCTGTTTAAAGCAATTCAATCCACATTCCTTAAATGTGAAAGTAACTGTTCAAATGCTTTAAACTTCACTGCAATAAACACTGCTTATTTCAATAATCAGCTGGATTCAAAGACACTTACCAGGGAATGTCTTTTTACATGCTCTCTTCTAGTAAACAGTTTTCCACAAATATCACAGCTAAATGATCTTACTCCAGTATGAATGAGCAAGTGCCTTTTTAGTGTTCGTCTGTATTTGGCTACATAGCTACAATGAGGGCATTTTAACTTATTCATGATTAGAGATGATTCACCTTAAAAGGAAAAAAAAAAAAAAAAGGATTTAGACTCACATTATGACAATACCAGTTGACAAACCCCAGGAGATGGGGAAAATTTCACAGGATCCCTCCTGCCTCTGTATGAAGAACTACAGGCAATCAGTCAACGGCTGCTAAGGGAGGCAGAGCCTATTTACTTCAGAGATCAGTCCTGATGAGTCAGTTATCTAGCTCCAAGTGGTCAGCCCCAAACACATGGACTCAGGAAGTTATGATTAAAGAAGTCATGAACTTGAGAAGAGTGGGACAGTCATGGGAGGAATTAGAAGAGGGAGGGGGGGTAGATATGATATATGAAATTCTCCAGAAAATTAAAAAGAACCAGTTATTAAACAGAAACAATTTATCAACACTTCTATGAACAGCAATTGTGACAGGGCGACTAGTTTTTTAAACCCAGAATATTGGAAAAAAAATGTGTTTTATTTATTTTACATGTATGAGTGTACTGCCTTCATGCTGTACAATGCCTACAGGACAGAAGAGGGCATCTGGTCCCCTAGAACTAGAGTTACAGATGGTTGTTAGCTGCCATGTGGGTGTTGGGAACCAAACCCAGGTCCTCTGCTGAGCCATCTCTCCAGCCCTGAGATCTTTTAATTATTCAAATTTTAGAATTCTCTATTTGTTTAGTTGAGCAATACTTGCCATTTTCCCATGTTTCTTGTTTTGGCCAAGATTCTGGCAATAATCCATACTTGAAATCATTTGGGGCACCTGGTATCAATCCATACTTGAAATCATTTGAAGTACTTGGTATCAATCCATATGAAGTGCCAGGCATCAAACCATACTTGAAATCATGTGAAGCTCCTAATACAGGTAAAAAGTGACTTTGAGGTTAATGGTAGTTTTAAGTCTGTTATCTCTTAGAGTTAGAGAAGATAAAATATATTTACATAGGCAAAGATGGAACATTTTAATAAAAACAAAATAAAGCTAGGCATGTAGCTCAAACTGGTCTCCTCAGCACTTTGTAGGCTGGGGCAGAAGGAATTCAAACCCAGCCTTGACTGCATACATAGTGAATTCCAAGCCAGCTACGGTCATATAGGAAGACTCTGTCTCAAACACAAACCACCCCAATTCCTTCCCTGCCCCCCAAATCGAAATAAAAACTAGCCCTGGCTTCAAGCCCCACACTGTAAGGAGATAAACAACACCACTCTCGTTGAACTTCTGGAAGTATGAGCTAATAACTAAACCCACCACCAAGAAAATAAGCCTTTTTAAAAAAAAAATTTTTTTTTAATTTTATTTATTTCTGTATGTGTATGAATGTACTGTCTGCATGCAGGCTTGTGAACCCATGTTGTGCAATGCCGTGGAGGTCAGAAGAGGGTCTCTGATTCCCCTGGAACTGGAGTTCTCATGGAATTGGAGTTTCAGACGGTTCTCGGCCGCCATGTGGGTGCTGGGGATCGAACCTGGGTCCTCTGTAAGAGCGGTCGGCGCTCCTAACTGCTAGGCTATCTCTCCAGCCCTGAAAATAAGCCTTTAATCCCTGTACTCAACTCAGGAGGCAAGAGGCAGGGAGAACTTTCTGAATCAGGAAGTGAGTTCTAGACCAGCTTGGTTTACGTATAGAGTTCCATCCAGGCCAGCCAATGCTACATAGTGAGATCATAGCTCAAAAACCTATCACCACCAACAACAACAAACAGAAACACCTGCTTATTGCATTATAGTAACAGAAAACAAATTCATACATCGGCAGCAATGTTCTCCTTTTGGATTTTTTTTTTAATTTTTTTTTTTTTAATTTTTTAAAATTTATTTCTGTATGTGTATGAATGTACTGTCTGCATGCAAGTCTGTGCACCCGTGTCGTGCAATGCCACGGAGGTCAGAAGAGGGTGTCGGATTCCCCTGGAACTGGAGTTCTCCTGGAATTGGAGTTCTGGACCGGTTCTCGGCCGCCATGTGGGTGCTGGGGATCGAACCCGGGTCCTCTGTAAGAGCGGTCGGTGCTCTTAACCGCTAGGCCATCTCTCCAGCCCCTCCTTTTGGATTTAATTCTATCTTAAAACCTTAATTTCTTGGACACAAGAATCTTTGTACAATAGTAATAACTACAAAGAATCTTCAGTTACTGCCACCTTGATTCAACCAGCCATCAAATCTACCTCTGGGTTATTTTTCAGTGGCTGCCAACATGTTTCCCAGGTCTCATTCTGACATAGCAATTCCAATTTTGTTTTTGTTCCTTTTAAGATATAGTCTCATACAGTCCAGGAGGCCTCAAACCTGCTATGTAGCTGAGAATTAATTACGTTCAACTGGAGATCCTCCTGTCTCTATCTCCCAAGTGGGTCATCAAGCCTGTCAGATTCTTTCTAAAGACAATAAAATTATAGCACAGGGGAGGCTAACACAAATCCATTGACCTCAAAGTCAGCCCAGGTAAAAGCAAGATACTATCTAAAAACAAAACAAAACAAAACACCTATTTCAAAGCCTATAAGGTCTACTTATAAGGCTGCATGAAAAGTTGCAAAGTTGCAAGGGGTATCCACTGAACTCAGGGTAAAAATCTAAATCCTCTAACATTTTGGCCTTAGCCTTTAATGGCCAAGCTATCCCTCAGCAACCCCCCCCCCCAATCTAGATCCTCAATATTCTAATGAAGTCTAACTTGATGGTCCTCCTTCCCTCCAACTATAACCTTGGCTGCTCCATTCTAACCACACTGTCCTCTTTGTGGCTCCTCTATGGTAAACAGGCTCCCATTTCAAGGCACTTATTTCTTTCCAAGATAGATATATGTAGGGCTTATTCATGTAGCAATGCAAATAGAACATCTCTAATCTGAAAATAAAAACTCCACTTACAAATCTACAAATTTTGTAGCATCACACTGGTGCTCAAAAACTTTCATGCAAAATGCCATGAAAAATTCAAACATTTTAAACATTTCTGGTTCTAAGCACTTAGGATAAAGGATGAAATCTGTAATAATATTTTCATCTCAAACTCCCAGATTTAATAAAAATCCATATTCTCCATTTACCAGATAGTCTATCCCCCCTAAAAATTACAAGCTTAGGGGTTGGAGATTTAGCTCACTGGCAGAGAGCTTGCCTAGTTCGGTCCTCAGCTCCAAAATAAATAAATAAATTTTAAAATTTAATAAATCAAATAAAAACTTACAACTTAGCTGAGTGTGGTGGCACATGCTTTCAATGGGGGATGGGGCCAGAGGAAGGTGATCTCTAAGACTTGCAGGCCAGCCTGGTCTTCATAGTGAGTTCAGGCTCACTTATAGCCCCTAAGCTGAGGCTATAGGGAGACCATCCTATATCCAAAAGACCCCTCCCCCCCAAAATATAGTGTTTTTGTTTGTTTTGTTTTTTTTTTTTGTCTTTTTGAGACAGGGTCTCCCTGTAGCTCCAGCTGTCCTCGCTTTGTAGACCAGGCTGGCCTTGAACTCACAGAGACCCACCCACCTCTGCCTCCCATATGCTGGGTGCTAGGATTAAAGGTGTGTACTACCATGTCAGCCCCAAATTCCACTTCTGTATATATTACTCATGATAATAAAAAAGCACCCAATAAGGGTCCAGCAAGATGGCTCAGTGGGTCAAGGCACTTGTCAAGGCTTACAGCCTGAGTTTGATCACTGGGGTCCTACATGGAGGGAAAGGAGAGAACCACAAAAATGTGATTTTAAAAACAACCCCCCCCCCCCCGGGGCTGGAGAGATGGCCTAGTGGTTAAGAGTGCTGACTGCTCTTGCAGAGGACCTGGGTTCGATCCCCAGCACCCACATGGTGGCTGAGAATCGTCTTTGACTCCAGTTCCAGGGGAATCCAACACCCTCTTCTGACCTCCGCGGCATTGCACGACATGGGTGGACAAACCTACATGCAGACAATACACTCACACATAAAAAAATAAAAATTAAATAAAGTTCCAAGGGATCCAACGCCCTCTTCTGACCTCCACGGGCATTGCAAAAAACACAAACAAAAAAAATCCCACCCACTTATAAATTAAGAAAGTATTACCCCAAATTTCTTAGATTTTTTTTTTTTTTTGGTCTTTTTGAAACAGGGTCTCCCTGTAGCCCAGCTGTCCTGGAACTCACTCTGTAGACCAGGCCGGCCTTGAACTCACAAATATCCGCCTGCCTCTGTCTCCCCTAAGTGCTGGGATTAAGTGTGCCACCACACCCAGCTCCTTTTCTAATTCTTAAAATCAGCAGAGATTACTTGTAGGAAATAGGAGGGACCTGAATAAAGCTGCACAGTTGTTCAACATAGTTAAGTTTTTTAAATTTATTTATTATTTTTACGTGTATGAGTGTACTGTATGTAGGTTGTGCACCCGTGTCGTGCAATGCCAAGGAGGTCAGAAGAGATTCCCCTTGAACTGGAGTTAAAGATGGTTCTTAGCCACCATGTGGGTGCTGGGAATTGAACCTGGGTCCTCTGCAAAAGCTCTTAACTGAAATTGTGCTTCATATTCAATAATATTCTTGATATATTATTCTATAAACTAGAATGCACTATTTAAGACATAACTAACAAAGGCTGGGAGCTAGAGAGCTGGCTCAGTGGTTAAGAGCATTGGCTCCTCTTGCAAAGGAACTAGGTTCAATTCCTAGTACCTACATGGCAGCTAGCAATCATCCTAACTCCAGTTTTAGGGGATACAGGGCCCCTTCTGATTTCATGGCACTGCTCTATACAGGATGCACTTATATACATGCAGGCAATACACTCATTCATACACATGGAATAAAAGTAAAATATTTCAAAAGTTAAAAAAAAAAAAAAAAAAAGACTGGTCCCAGGTGCAAAAAACTAAGCAATTAGCAGCAAAGCCTAGCCAGGTCTTGGGGGATGGGAGGGAAGCTGGAACATCAAAATGCCCCCCTCCCTGGAAATGACAGTAAATCAAAGATGTATTCTTTTGAGAATTACGATGGATCATTCCCCACAGAAGGATGTTTGTTATCTACATGAACACATTTCCAACTGTTTCTAAAAACATCCCTATTCCTCAAAGAGCAAAAACCAACACTCCCTAATTTCAGATCCTCTTAGATGCATTCTTACTAGAAATCTTACTGTACCTACCAGCGTCACCTGCATCTTGCCCAGAGCAGGCTTCAGACAATAAATTTGCATTCACAGTCCTATCACCATCAGGACCCGAGAGTAAAGCACCATCCAAATCTGAAAGACATAGTATAGTTTATTCATAAACCGTATCAATAGCCATCTACTACAAAACAATTTCTTCTCAGATTTATTCCTTTTTGTAAAATTTACTTTTATTATATTTTATGTGTGAGTGTATAAGTACACACATGTCCTGCAGTGCCCACAACCAGAAGAGTGCATCAGATCCCCTGGAAGAGGAGTTAAGGTGGGTTGTTAGCCACCCTGTGGGGCTGAGAACCAAACCCAGGTCCTCTGCAAGAACATCCAGTGCTCTCAACAACTGAGCCATCTCCGCAGTCCCCTTAGAATTTTTTCTAGAATCATTTCTATGCAAGATAAATTAAAGGCATACCTTCAAGTATTGTACATTTGCTACATACTGAGCACTATAAGTCACAGGAGCATCTATATAGTACAAAATGGTAATATGTAACTGATATGTGTACATAATTTAAATTTTATTAGTGTGTGTTAAAGAGAATATGATTGTGCAAAGGTGAGTTTAACTTTCAGAGTCACTTCTGCCCTACTGTGGGTTCTGGGCTCTGGGGACTGAATTTGTTTGACAGTCCTATATGGTAAACACTTTGAATTGTTGAGCCTAATCAACTGATAGTGCTTAGTATTGGGAAAATTGTTAATATATGAAAATAACAATTTAAATCTTTACTGTATTTATTTAAAAAATTTTTATGGTGATGACTGAACCCAGGGCCTCGAACATTCTATAGATGTCTCAGTGGTTAAGAGTACTGACTGCTCTTCCAGAGTTCTGGGTTTGGTTCCCAGTACCTACATAGCAGGCTAACAACCATCTGTAACTATAGTTCTGAGGGATTTGATGCCCTCTTGTATCCTGGGTGGGCACTGCAGGACATGGGGGCACTTACATAAGTGAAGGCAAAACACACATAAATTAAAAAAAAAAGTCCAGGTGTTATCAGGTCAGAACTCTCATTTTGTTAAAGGCTATGTAATCAACATGCCTTGTTTCTCATTGTTCCCATGTAATGAGAAGGGGAAGATTTTATAAAAGAAGTTAATTTTTTATTTTTTTTCTAGAGCTGACTGATGATATACATGAGAGGTAGCTTTAAGCACATGAATGATGTGTGTACTTTTCACAACAATTTGTAAATTTGCTGTAAATCTGACAAAATGGGTTACTGGTCTTTGCTTCCCAAATATTATCTTCACTTTCAAAACAGAGATCTTCCTGAAACAAATCTTTAATTTTTTTTTTCAATGGCTTTTGGGGTGAATTAATATTTAGGCTCCTGCTTCTGACCCTAGTATTACCCTCATTGTATTAACTGCTCTAATCTCAACTGACCAAAGACATTTTAAAAACACTCCTCGGGCGGCTGGAGAGTTTGCTCAGTGGCCAACACTGGTTGCTCTTGCAGAGGACCTGGGTTAGATTCCCAGCACCCACCTGGAAGCTAACAACTGTCCATAATTCTAGTTCCAGGGAAATCTGAAGCCAACTTCTGACCTCTGTACTGTAAGCCACTGGTGCACTTACATACATGCAGGCAATACACTCATACACATAAAAATAACAAACTATTTTTAAGGGGCTGGAGAGATGTCTCAGTGGTTAAGAGCACCAACTGCTCCTGCAGAGGACCCCGGTTCGCCCACATGGTGGCTAACAACCATCCGTAATTCCAGTTCCAGGGGAATTCAACGCCTTCTCCTGGCTCCATGGGCATCGCACGACATGGGTGCACTTACACACATGGAACAATACACTCAGACACAAAGAATAAAAGGGAAATGTGTTTAAATCGGACTGAGAATTTATATGAAATACACAAAACATCAATAAAAATATCTTATTAAAAAAAAAAACCCCTGCTCCTTGGGAACTCTTTCCCCTTTGTTCTACTCAAGACATCTTTGCCATGACCGTTGGACTACTTTTGTTTTTGAGTCCTGGATCCTAAGACAACAAAAAACAAAACAAAAAACGCAAACAAAACCCCTCTGTACAGAGGTAGATACTTAAAGAAAAGTACTCCAGTGGGCAACTAACCTGCTGCACAGTCAGTCATATGATGGAATTTGATAGATCATTCTAGTGTATAATTATAAAGGCCAAACAAATCATTGTACAAATTTGGTGGTGAAAAACTAAGGCTAGTAGGTTTACTTTACATGAGCTAGTGTAAAGTAGTTGTGTGTATACCCTGATCCCTGTAGGTCATGGTAAAGTTTATTTTTATTTTTTGGTCTTTTTGAGACCAGGTCCTCCCTACAGAGCCCCAGATGAACTGGAAGTTGCTATGTAGATCAGGCTGGTCTCAATGTCACAGACCTGCCTGCCTTTGCCTCCTGAGTGGTGGGATTAAAGTACCTGGCCATAAGGTGTAGGTGTGTGTGTGTGTGTGTGTGTGTGTGTGTGTGTGTGCGTGTCTTTTTGAGACAGGGTCTCCCTGTAGCCCTAGCTGTCCTGGAACTCAGGATGTAGACCAGGCCAGCCTTAAACTCAGAGATCTGCCTGTTTCTGTCTCCAAAGTGCAGGTTTATTTTTTTAAAGAATACAATTAGCTTAAATAGGAAATTTACCTTGCATTCTAAAAAGTTACTCCTTGTTGCTGTCATAAAAGAATTAAAGAATTGTAAGAAAAGATACAGAAACCAATTAAGAGAGCTACAGGCTTCAATTCAGGTTGTACACTTTTTACTGCCCAGAGCTGCCCTTAGCAGAGGAAGACGGCAAAAGAAAGGGAGGGATGAGGTGAGGGAAGGAAAAGAAGAGAAGAGGGAGGGAGGGAGGGAGGGAGGGAGGGAGGGCAGGAAAAAGGAAAAAAAAAAAAAAGAGAGAAAAAAAGAAAAGGCAGGCAGACAGAAAGCAAGCATTTTTTAGCAACTGAAGGGAGGGCTGATCCCAATGGATGTTGACCATGGGGTAGAACTAAGGCTTCTTGATATAACACTGGGTTAAGAGGTTACAAAGTGACATTTGGAAGCCTGAGTGGTGACACAACCTTTAATCCCTTTAATCCTAGGATTTGGGAGGCAGAGGTAGGAGGATCTCTGAATTCAAGGTCAGCCTGGTCTATGTAGTGAATTCCAGGCCTACTGAATGAACCATCTAGCTCTAGATTGGGAAAACTTTTTTTTTTTTTTTTGGTAAAAGAGAGAAGTTTGAGGTTCAAATGAAATAAATGTCACTTGGCTCTAATATTATTCCACTCATTTCCAAGTATAGAAATTTAGTAACAAAGAATAGAGATCTGGTGCTTGGGCTGCAAATAAAGTCTGTGGGTTGTGAGATGACAATATGAGGGAAGCAAACAGGTAAGACCACGAGAAAGATCCCTAAGCAGACCAAGAATACCAGCACTGACAGACAAGACATGCGAGGCTTTCTGGGAAAAAGCAATGGACCACATCAATGCTACCTAGAACTGCAAAATGAGGACTGAAAATTATTTTTATCCCATTTACAAAGTATCTAGAATGTAATCTCAGTAAGGACAATACTAGAAGGTGAACAGGGCAAGTACAAGAGTGACCTGTGCTAGAATCAGAACAACAAACCAAGACAGAAAACCTCTGAGAAATAAGACTATAAAATATAAGACTTTAGTAACTCTAAGAACTGTATTTTAAGAAGGTTAAACATACTTAACTGCTGACAGAAAAAGTCACTGAGAAGGATATGATGATATACCAACCAAGAAAAATAATATTAATTTGGGATTCCTAGAAGTCTGGGACCCAGGACTAGAGTTCTGGGTCATCAAGAAGTCAGCAGAGTGAAGGCTATCTACAAATGGAATTTTTAAAACCAGACTGTAGTAGTTTTGTTTTCCTAAGAAATGTTATTTCACTTATTGAAAAATAAAATTTAATTATTGCCCAATCTGCAAATTTTCTCAATGTTAGGGAGAAGAGTATTTCTTTTACTTATTTGTCTTTTTGAGACAGGGTCTCCCTGTAGCCCCAGCTGTCTTTGAACTCAGAGAGATATCCCTACCTTGGCCTCTCGAGTGTTGGGATTAAACCAGCTAAAAGTCATTATTTTTAAGCATTTAGAACTTTTCTGATCATAGTTCTGCAAAGATGGCTAGTTGTAAACACAGAATCTGTTCATGTATCATCTACAGTGACTTGCTGAAGGTGTTCCCCAACTAACTCTTTCCTTTGTTTTTGAGACAGGCCCTCCTAAACACTGACCAGGGTGGCCTCAAATTGCCTCAATCATACAGATTATCAACTAGTCCTTAAAAAGGCACTTCCTCAAGGCCAGCCTGGTCTACATAGCGAGCTCCAGGCCAACTGGGACTAAAGGGAGACCCTGTCTCAAAAATACAGAAAAAAAAAAAAAGGCACTTTCTAATTGCCCAAAAGTATTAAAATTTAATTTGTGAAGACAGGGATGTAGATTAGTGGTAGAGCACCTGCCTTCACATGCATGAGCCCTTGGGTTCAATCCCTAGCACTGCAGAAACACAAGAATTGGTATAGGAGTTGTGATATTAATCCTACATAGGCACTGAGTATATAGAATTATTCAGCAAAAGCTTAATAGACAGCAAGTACATTCTTTCCCTTCAAACCCCAAAGCATATCAATATAATGGTTATTAAGTTATATCTCCTGAGAGAGCCACTACTTGGTTCCTTTATCTAAACAAATCTCAGCCAGGCTTGATGGCCTACTACACCTTTAATCCCAACACTATGGAGGCAGAGGCAAGCAGATCTCTGTGAGACTGAGGCCAGCCCAATTTATGTATCAAGTTCTAGTCAGGGCTGCTGGGGCTACAGGGAGACCCTGTCTCAAAACAAAAACAAACAAACGAACAAACAAACAGCAAAGCAAATCTCAAAATAGGTGAGCTTACCAGGTTAACAAGAAGCTTTCACAGTAGTGTGCTTTACTGAGATCTTCATTAGGAACCATAAAAACTCTAGGTTATTATTTTTCTCTAAAATTCTCAAAGGTGACAGACTTAATATGCTTGGAGGTAATTATACATAAAATATATAATTTATATTACATATAACATAGATTTTAGGATAGTTTAGACCCTCCTATGGAAATCTTCCCCTCTTTTCCCCTCAGTAAATTTTCAGCTTCATTTAACTTAGCTAAAAAAGGGATAAATAAGCCAGGCGTGGTGGCACACACCTTTAAGCCTAGCACTGGGGTAGGCAGGTAGATCTTTGTGAGTTCAAGGCCAACCTGGTCTACAGAGTTGAGTTCCAGGACAGCTAAAGCTACAGGGAGACCCTGTCTCAAAAAGACCAAAAAAGGATAAATAGTAAACCTATTCTGAAACCTAGTAAAATAGTTTCAGCCAGGTATGAAGGACCCCCCCCCCCCACCGCCCCTACACACACAGAGCAATTTGGGGCTGAGGCAGAAGAATCATTAAGTTTAAGGTCATCTAAGCTACATACTTAGGATGTCTCAAAAAAGGGAAGGAAAAGGGTCCTCTGCAGATAAGGGCTCCTCTATGTTTACTAGTGAGAACACCAAGGCTGTGCCAGATATGATAACAGGCTAGAAGCAGAACTGTATTAGTGTTGCCTCCTGATTCAACAAGACCAAGTCTCAGGACCTGCCTGGCACAACCACAGGCAATCAAAACACCGAGTCATTTGCAGTCCTGGGACTGAGTATACAAATATATGCACATGTAGTAGTACAATTAATAATCTTTTTTAAAATTTATTTATTTTTTTATGAGTGTACTGTCTGTATGTAGGTTGGTATACCCATGTCATGCAATGCCTGGAAGTCCAGAGGGTGTTGGATTCCTCCTGGAACTGGAGCCAAAGACGGTTCTTAGCTGCCATGTGGGTGCTGGGAATAGAACCCGGGTCCTCTGCAAGAACAGTCTGTGGTGCTCTTAACCGCTGAGCCATCCTCTCCAGCCCACAATAATCGTATTAATAAAACTAACCTTTATTCTATCCTAAATCATTTTTACTAGCCAATAAAACTATCTCCAGATGAGCTATGATGGCTCTTTATAATAAAATATTTGTCTTAAAGCAACCTCCTTTTCCCATTCATATTTTAAATGGGTCTATATATTAGTTTAAAAAATACTGTATTTATTTGCTTTTTAAAAAGTGATCACTTAGCCCCGTGTGATGGTGCACGCTTTTAATCCCAGCAAGCCCAGCACTCGGGAGGAAGACACAGGAAGATTTCTGTGAGTTTAAGACCAGCCTGGTATACATAGTGAGTTTCAGGCCAGCTGGGGCTACAGAGAGACTGTCTCAAAAAGATTAAAAAAAAAAAAAAAGTGATCACCAAAACCTGGTGGCACAAGCTTGTAATCCCAGCAATTCAGAAAGCTTTGGTGGGATGGCAAATTCAAGTAAGTTGAGCAATTTACTAAGCTTGTCTCATAAGGGGTGGATGAGTTGGGCGGGGGGGGGGGGGGGCAGGAGAAAGTCTGAGGATATAAATGAAAGGCATAGCATAGGCCCTAGATTCAATCCCTGTACCCCTACCATCCACACACAGTGATCAACAAGCAACAGAAAATGACTGAGAGGATAATTAAACATATTCCTACATGTTTTAACACCAAGTTGTAGTGTAAAGTGGTACTATTAAATAAAATGCTGAGGAGTTGTAAAACACAGTATGAAACAAGGCACCCATAAGTCACATTAGTCTTGATATAAAGATCACAGCAGTCAGACCTTGATGAAGTGGACTAAGCTGGGAGCCAAGCAGTATAGTAGCACTTGCATGTGTGTACAAGGCTAAACAAGTCTGGGCAAGGAAGGTGTCCCTGGCTTCTGTGTGGTTCTCAGTATTTACAGTATTTCCAATCAAGGTACAGGTTAATCCAGGTTTTCTAGAAGCCAATACTCTTGAAAAAGAATGAGCTATATATGATGGCAGAAGTGGCTACTTTAGACACTTCACAAAACTATTTAGAGACTATAATCTAGATAATTTTAATTTTCACATACATTCTTCACAATTTATTACCATGACATACAAATGTCTGCTCTGGTTTATTTTTTTATGACAGGTATATTATTTTTTTCAGTTAATTTGTCTGCAAGTGCATTTTACACAAACACACAAAGCATTCTTGACAGTCTACATCCTAGAAACTGGTTTGTCCTTCACTCTCAATTTATTCAAGTAGCTGCCCTGTTCATTTATACTGGGCTACCCTCAGTTTCTTCTTTGCACTGTTTTGCCAAATAGTGCTTAGTCTCCCCAGTTCCCCAACTCAATTCTCTCAATTTTTAAAAGTCTTAAACCCATTCATAAACAGATCAAATATCTAGATGACCAACCTCTTTATTGCCTCGGTTTCTAAAACACAATTCACATTTGTTACTATGGCATACAAAGATTATAATCTAAGCCTACATTTATCTCCAGTCCCTACCCATACTTTCCTTCTACTTTTCTGCCCATTCCTTCAGTTTCTTGACCTTTTCAGTGAGTACATTTCTTCCTCTCCTGGCAAACTCCTACACAATACAGGATCAACTCTTATTGCCTTCTCAGCGTTCTACCTCTTCTATGCCCCCTTTTCCCAGGCTGTACCCTTTTTTTTGGGGGGGGGGGTGGTGAGACAGGGTCTCCCTGTAGCCCCAGTTGTCCTGGAACTATGTAGACCAGGGTGGCCTTGAACTCACAGAGATCTTCTTAACAATAGTCCCTATGAACCAAATCTATCTTCCACCTACCCAATCATACTATTAACAAATTAGTTTCAGGTAACAGATTCTCAATATCGACATTATCTGGCTTGATTTATATAAAAATTGTTTCTAACTTTTTTGTGATATGGAAATCTGTTTTGGAATTTCCCAGGAAACTGGTATTTGGCTATAGCATAACTTTTTTCAGTTTTGAGAACAAAATTTTTAAAAAACTATCCGAGCTGGGGAGAGATGGCTCAGCCAGAAAAGTGCTTGTAAGCACAAGGACATGAGTTTGATCCCCAGAATCCATGGGGGGAAAAGAAGCCAGGCATGGAGGTCAACACTGGCAAAGTAAGCCCTGGAGAGACAGAGAGAGGAGATCTCAGGCAACTGGAAGACCTGTCTCAAAAAAACTTCAAAAAGTCCCATGTCACACACAAAAAAGTGCATGTCACCTATGTGAGGAATGACACCCAAGGTTGACTACTGGCTTCCACACAGGTCACATGTGCACACTTTTCTGTATGTATGCAAAAGGAAATTTAAAATAATCAGATTAACCTATTATACGGGTATCAGAAACAAATATTCAGCATGATGGGTCTCTTGACAGGTTGCCTAGCTCATGGCCCAAGGTCCTAGGTTGTTCCCAGCATTACCAAAACAAAACCAGAAAGGAGAACCACAATACTCCTCTAAAATTCTGAGGTCTACATTTATGGTGCTTAAACAACAAACATCCACGGCAAACCAATCAATGGGTGGGTTCTTCAGCTCCCATGCTTATTTCTCAACAAAGCCTTTGCTCCTTGTGTTTTCTGACTTACAGGTAATAGTCACCCATTTAGCTAAACAAAACAAACAAAGAAACCAGTTTTAAGCACAAAAGTAAAACCTTGATCATGGCAGCACATGCCTATAATCCTGTCCTTGGGAGGTGGTAGATCAGTTTAAGGCCAGCCTCAGAGATCCATTTGCCTCTCTGCCTCTCAAGTGTTGGGATTAAAGGCCAGCTTCTATTTTTTAGACAGCCTCCCCCTACCGCCTCTGCTGACCTAGAATTTGCTATGTAGACCAGGCTGACCTCAAACTCTGCTTGCCTCTGACTCAGCCTCCAGTGGAGAGGTGGAAGTCTCAAGTAACCCAGGCTGCCCCAAACTTTCTATGTAGCTAAGGATGACCCAACTCTTGATGAAGCCCATACACGACACTGACATGAGGCCTGGGAACCTGAAACTAGACCTATCACAGACCATAGGGAAAAAAACATACTACTTAAAAAAAAAAAAAAAAAAACCCAAAAAAACCTACTACAGTTCTGTTAAATACAGTATAAACTGACTCCTAATGACTTATTCTTATACCTGTAGATTAATTCATCTTACCACAGAAGCTTCCTTATGCAGAAGATGGTGATGAACAAAGCCACATGGTCAACAAGCAGAGAGAAAAGAAGCTACAGAATGCTTATCCCTGACTAGGACACCTATATTAAACTTCTGCCTCCCAAGGCTCAGGAAATCCTACAGATGGGGTGGAAAAATTGTGAGAGCCAGTGCTGGTGGATGAACCCAGGGAACATCTGGGCAGTTACTCATATGAATTCATAGCATTGGTGACAACACGGACAAGTATCATGTAAGCTCAAGCCATACAAAAATCACAGCACAGATGTGGAGAAGTGGGTGAGAAACACCAACTTTACCTGAGGAATTATTGGCAACTAATGGCTGTTGGAAAAGATTTAAGAGTGCAGCTCTCAAGGTTGATCAGGCTCCAGTACATGAACCCACACTGAAGGGCATTTGGGGACATAAATTTGACTGTATAGGCCGCCTTAGTATATATAACATGAAAGTGGGTGGGGAGTAGTTAGGGGACATGTAGATAGAGGGAGATCTAAATAGGTTCAAGATTGTATAAAATTTGCAAAACTTAAGACAGAATAAAGGTGGTTATCAAGAACATTAACATTATTTCATCCAGCATAATTCAGGGTCTCCTTGTAGTCCCAGCTGACTTGGAACTCAAGAGAGCCACCTGCCTCTACCTCCTGAGTGCTGGATTAAAGCCACCATGCTTGGCTTCAACATCTATATTATATTTTTAATTTTCAGTGATTTGCAAATAGTATACATAACTTGGCATACGTTCTAATGAAATCCTTTACAGTAGTTTTAGGAATTTCTGGCTAATGTTTGAAGCCTTTCTTTAAACTAATGAGTGCAATTCAAAAGAAAAGAGACAACAGGAAAATATCAAGACAGAAGAACAGAAAAATTTTCTTATCATGGCAATGGTTCTTCTTTTTGTTTGTTCGTTTTTTGTTTTCAGGGTCTCCCTGTGGCCCCAGCTAACCTGGAACTCACTCTGTAGACCAGGCTGGCCTTGAACTCACAAAGATCTGCCTGCCTCTGCCTCCCAAGTGCTAGGATTAATTAAAGGCATGAGCCACCACGCCCGGCTGACAATGGCTATTCTTAATAGCCAGTGAACTGTTAGTGAGGATGTAGAGAATAGGGGAGTCCTTGGACAGTGCTGGTGAAAATATACGTCAATACAGCTAATTACAGATATCAAGTTGAAATTTCACCAAAAAACTGAAAACAAAACTACCATACAATCCAGCAATTACAGGAAGTATATATATCAAAATAAACAGCATGTTGAGAAATCCACACTTATGCTTAATGCACCCTACTGACAGCAGTCAAGAAATGCAAAGTAGTCTCTAACAACTGATCAAAGGATAAAAAGGGTGCTGCTGTAAGAAGCCACAAAAAGTATCTAACTGAATTTGTGCTCTTTACCTGTTATTGTAACCTTAAACAGAATTCCTGTAGAACTTTAAATTTCTACATTTAAGGTCACATAAAATACTAATTAAATTGGAATCTCTGAAGGGAGATCCCAGGTATGCTGGCCTGTACTGCTCACAAGCCAAGCGTTTCCAACTTAAATAAATCTGTCAGCCCAGACTCTTTCATACTATTCACTAACAATAATGCTAGTTGTTTTTTCCTTTTTTTCCATTAATTTGGTTATTCTGGAGAAAAAAAAAAAATCAAAGGCAGTGTATAAATAATTACGAAGCTTTTAGAAGCTGGTAATTTTCTAATACAGAAAAACAAGACTAGTCTTCACAATGTATTAGTTACATTAAGATTTTTTAATGCTGAGAAGAGTCAGCTAGGTGTGGTATCAAGCAGGTAGATCTATCTGTGAGATGAAGTCCAGCATGGTCTACATGGCTAGTTCTAGGACAACTGGGGCTAGAGAGACCATGTCTTAAAACAAAATAAAAACAAACCAAAGGACCCAGGAACAGACTCCCACCACTCACATGGCAGCTAACAACTATGTGTAATTCCATTTCTAGGGGATCTGATTCCCTTTTCTGACCACGGGCATTGCACAACAAGGGTGCACTTACATACATGCAGGCAACATACTCATACACAAAATAATTATTCTTTTAAAAAAGATGAGAAAAGTCAGCTACATATTTCAGACATTTGTTCTTATTAGATGAGTACTACAGAAAATGAAGAGTGGCCCCTAGAATCTTCCATTGTTTTTACCTTGCCATAGATTCTAGTAACTCCTCAAATGCTTTGATAAACATACAAGTACTTCCTATTGGAAATGTTCAAAAAAATGCAGACAGTGCAATCACCTCTAATCCTGCAGATGTGTACTTTAATGGGGCTACTTGTGGCATGGACAGAGTTATGTGTTATTAAGGTTCAACTAACCTCACAGGTTAGTTGCCTATACACTACGTACTTACTATTTAGGTAAGACATGACCATTTGTTTCTAGCACTGAATGATGCTGGATTTATTTAGAGGCACTACCCAAATTGCATAAAAGCTTTAGTTGGAATGCACCTTATCACTAATACAAAATATACTTTGTGAGTTCAAGCAAGTTCAGGTATCAACTGCTATTAATGACATAAAGGTATAAAATTATCTTTAAAGTATCAGATAAACTGCAGACATTAAACTAACAATTTTGGCAGACCTAATTCATTGATAGGATGATAAGAAGATGCTTGCTAATGTAACTGGTAACAGCTTTGCTACTTTTCAAAGTATTCACTGTGGTTCACATATTTCTCCAATCTTATGTATTTTTAAGAACAGGGTTAGCTGTAATTAGTTCTGCATTTTCACTCAAATGACCCCCTGTTCTAAAGGAAACTTGTGTGGGTGTTTTCAAGTGCTCAAATCTATATCATATATGTATTCTAAAACACTAGAGTCACCACCATATTAGAGTACTGCATGCAGCAGAAAGTCAAGGTGCCTCTCATTTTTTAACTACCAAGGTCTTCTATTACGCCCAAACAATGTACCAGCTAAGGAAATCTATCACTAATATTCTTATTTTTAAAAGTATGGTGCATGTACAAAGTGTAAAAAAAAAAATTTAACAATCACGTAATGTGTGAACAAGCCTAAATACTATAGGAAACCTCAACCCCCAGATTAGGAACAACTAGCTTAAATATCAACTTTTTATTTCTATTCTTTAACAACTTTTTATTGCACATTACCACAAATGTGACATTTTATGATTCTTATATAGGGTTAGGGTTAGGGTTAGGACAGGTCTCCCAGACTCTGGAAATAAAGCTCCACAATCCACAAAGAACAACCCCCCCCCCCATGTGTGTGTTTGTGTATGTGTGTGTGTGTTTGAGACAGACAGGGCCTCCCTGTAACCCCAGCTGGCCTGGAACTCGCTATGCAGACTAGGCTGGCCTTGAACTCAGAGATTCACCTGCTTCTGCCCCGCACTAAAGACAGTTCTTAGCCACTATGTGGCTGCTGGGAATGGAACCCAGGTCCTTTGCAAGAGCAGTCAGTGCTCTTAACCACTGAGCCATCTCTCCAGCCCCTCAGGTCTTTCTCTTAACTAATGCAAAGGATAATGAAAAGCGGGTGATAGTAAAACTAAAAATACTCTTGTTGAGGACAGAGAGATGGCTCATCTGTTAAGAGCACTGGCTATTCTTACAGAAGACCAGGGTTCAAATCCCAGTACCCACATGGCACATGGCACCTAACTCTCCAGTTTCTGATGCCCTCTTCTATCCTCCTTGGGCATTGCGCAAGGGTAATGCACACACATACACATAAAATAGAAAGAAAAACCAAAATAATGCTTCTGTAAGATCTGTAACAAATGTTTAAATTTAAAGCTTTGAGGTCTCACAAATGCTTCAAAATGAAATTGACTACACAGTAAAACTAAAGATTAAACTTTCTCTCTTGTCATTTTTTGAGTTTCCCTGAAGTCCCAGCTGTCCTGGAACTCCCTGTATAGATCAGGCTGTGGCTTTAAACTCAAGAGATCTGCTGGCCTCTGCCTCTGGAGTGTTTGGGATTAAACGCATGCACCACCATGCCCAGAAAGATGATCTTTCCTACCAGTTGTAAAACAATGAGAACACAGGCTGCCAGCAGGAATCATACTCCTGGACAATACTGATGGTCCCTGACCTAAGAGTTCAATTTAAAAATGCTCCATATTGTGATGTTGCAAAAGCATGCCCTATACAACCACTTTCTTTTTTACTACAGTACTTAATAAATTATATATGAAACATTTTCTCTCTTACTATAGAGTTCATGTTGGATAATTTGCCAAACTGTAGGTTAGTACATGTTCTGAGCACATTTAAGGAAGGGTAAGCTAAGATATGATGCTCAGCATACATTTCTGACATAATGACAACTTCATCTTCTGATGTGCTTACAGAGATACAAATTCATTGTTTAAAAAAAAAGAATCTGTATATGTGATTAACTTCTGAGAAGACAGTGCTTTAGTTACTGCCTAGTCTAAAAACTTTTGAACCCACATACACCAAAAATATACCAGAAGTCAAATTTCCTGTTCTACTATAAGATTCAAATATGCTGGGCGTGGTGGCGCATTGCCTTTAGTCCTAGCACTTGGGAGGCAGAGGCAGGCAGATCTCTGTGAGTTCAAGGCCAGCCTGTTCTACAGAGTGAGTTTCAGGACAGCTGGGGCTACAGGGAGACCCTGTATCAAAAAGACAAAAAAAAAAAAAGATTCGAATATAGTACTATATTACTTTCATAATGAATTTTTAATTTAAAATATACTTCAACATTATATGCAACTACAATTAGAATAAAAACTGAGGTAATACTTGTATATGCAATATTTACCTGGTTCTTCCTTGATGATTAGGGCCTTATTTTCTTCTGGATAGGCAACAGGTGGCTGCATCACTGAGCAATCTTCTAAATTTGTTTCATTATTAGGTGGTATATTATAAATAAATCTCTTTGTAGTTTGGTTTTTCCTCCTTGTTTTTCCAGTCTCTTGAATTCCCTGGGAGCCCATATTATTCCAAATAAATACCTTTGTTTGGCCTTGAGATTCATTTTCAGCCAATTCAGGAGAACCATCCTGGACCCAATTACTGTCATTCATTTGGTAGTTTTCTATTTGGCCCTCGTCGACATTACAACCATCATTTTCAATTTTTATATTACTTGCCAAATTGGTCAGATTCCGTGTTGCCCAAAAGCTGGCAATTTTCTGATCCCGTGATGAAGTCATGCCATCTCTATTAACTGGTTTTCTATTATTATAGTCCACAACTACAGACTCTGGAGCTTCTGATTTAATGCTTATATTTAAGGCATCTTTAATGAAATTTCGGCAAGTTTGAACAACTTCACTCATTTGAAGATAGCTGGCCACTGTCATCACTTCAATGGCATTTTGGCTTGTGAGCACCAGGTTACCAGAATACAAGAAGTCCAGGATGACTGAAAAACCTTGAACTGCAGCAATATCTAAATGGGTAGTATTGTTTTGGTTAGGGCTTTCTTTGTTTGAAACACAATATAAAGTCTTAAAGAAACGGCTGCCTGCAACCAGGATGTTCTTATGAGCTTTAAAGATTTTTCCGCTCACCACAATGCTGACATCACAAAGAATATCTTTCTTTCTCTGTTCATCTAGTTGTCGAAGAAGTTGATAGCAATAAGAATTCTCATTTGGCCTACTATTAAAGTCACAGTACCCCTCCTCTGATGGTATTTCTGACTCCTGTAATTGGATGGAAAACATTAACATTAAATTTTATTTACATTTTAAAGCGCCCACCAATCCATGGAAAACAAAGATAATTGTCAAAACAAATTGTTAAAAATACCAATCAAATATACCAACTTATGAGAGTAATTATGCACTTTTGAGATTGCAATGTTCATCATACCAATCCCTGCAAAGAATGAACAGTGTGAAGCAGCTCACTGCCAGGAGTAAACAGGAATACATCTGACTGAGGGAGTCAGAAGGTGTCACTCAGTATTCTCTCAATTCTTAGCCAAAGATATTAAGAATATTGAAAATAAAAAGCAATTATTTTCTCAAGTGACTTTGATTTACATGAATCAGATTAGCCTGATTTGCTAGGAAAGCAGCAGTCACTTCCTGCTAAACTTAAATTCCTGAATTCTTTCAAGAGACACATATATATATATCTTACTGGGCATACATTCATGGTAGTTCTACCTTGCATCACTTTAGGTAAACTTCCCACATAGCAAATAAGCTAGGCAGGGTGGCTCACAGGGAAGCTGAGGCAAGAGCTCAGGAGTTATCTTAGGCTACATACTGTGTATGAAGCTAGCCTAGGCTATGTGAGACCTGGAGATTCTGGGTTCAATCTCTAGCACTACAAGTAAAACAAAAATTAAGATAATATTACATCATACTAAAATGTGATCTATCAGCACTCAGGGGGCAGAGGCAGGTGGATCTCTGTACGTTCTGAGGAGAGCCTGGTTTACAGAGTGAGTTCCAGGTCAGCTGGGGCTACAGAGAGACCCTATCTCAAAAAAGAAAAAAAAAATAAAGAGAATGTTTTCTAATTTCAGAATTTGTGCTCATACTATCACTGAGGCCTTTTCTTAAAATTTAGATAAAGCAGTATTGTAAATCATTAGTTCTAATCAATAACTATTTTTTTTAATTAATTTTATTTATTTCTGTATGTGTATGAATGTACTGTCTGCATGCAAGTTTGTGCACCCGTGTAGTGCAATGCCGCGGACGTCAGAAGAGGGTGTCGGATTCCCCTGGAACTGGAGCTCTCCTGGAATTGGAGTTTCAGACCGTTCTCGGCCGCCATGTGGGTGCTGGGGATCGAACCCGGGTCCTCTGTAAGAGCGGTCGGTGTTCTTAACCGCTAGGCCATCTCTCCAGCCCCTAATCAATAACTTTATGGCTTCAGAATAGGCAGGCAGTACTCTTCAGGCAGAGATCTCTATCTTTACGGCCTTTAATTTTTATTATTTTTAATTTTTATTTTTTGCGTATGAGTATATTGCTTGCATGTGTAAATACACTTGTGTCATGCAATACCCCAGGAGGTCAGAAGAGGGAGGTGAATATCTTGAAAAACTGGAATTACAGACAGCTGTTAGCCACCATGTGGGTGCTGGGAACTGAACCCTAATCCTCTGGCAAAAGCAGCCACCTTCTTTACCACCTTTAAATAGTGCTATGCACTATTTCTGTGCAGTTCTTATCCCAGCACAGTTCAGTGTTTTATAGGATTATGGAATAGGATGAATCACCCTGCAAATCTGAGGAATATTAACAGTTACATGGTGAAGCATAGGATATCCAATTTCCTTGATTTTCAGTTGACTTTAGTGCTTGGTTGCATGAGCCCATTCTTTTACAGCAAACCTATGATACTACAAAGCCCACCCTATGATACCAAAATGCTCTATGCGCCAAATTAGCTATTTCTCCTCTACTGAAACAATCATTTTCAAAAACTGGCTAACAGTCAAGAATAAAATAAATGAAACAAATCCATTCATAAGTAAAAGCACAATTTTTTCACTTTTGGGAATGAAAGAAGGCTATGAATGGACCTTAACTCACTTCTATGAGATCTGACCCTCTACTCTAGCCTCCACAGGCACTGCATGCACATGGGACACTTTACAGGAAAAACAAAATACAAACACCTTTATGAAATTTAAAAGATATTAAAACAGACTATTTGAAAATTCTTCATAACTTGCTCTCTACAATTCTGAACATGAGAAACAAAAACATTTAATACTTGATAAAAATCTGATAGTCCATCTATCTATAG
Organism: Rhizomys pruinosus; assembly: GCA_009823505.1. Taxonomy (NCBI): domain Eukaryota; kingdom Metazoa; phylum Chordata; class Mammalia; order Rodentia; family Spalacidae; genus Rhizomys; species Rhizomys pruinosus. Next base: position 1,539,222 of record VZQC01005402.1, read on the forward strand.
TTTGTGGAAGCAGCGAATTATTATTATTTATTAATTTATCTATTTATTGTGAGACAGGGTCTCCCTGTAGCCCCAGCTAGCTTGGAAACTTACTATGTAAATAAACCAGGCTGGTCTCCATCTCGAGAAGCACCTGGGTTCTAGAGCAGTAGGGTTAAATTAATGGCATGCACCAGCACACCTGGCTTTATTGCCCTTATTTTTCAAAATAACTCTTTCCAAAATCTACCCAGGGAACATCCATTCTGTACTGACACAAACTATCCAAATCAAACATAACTCGACCACTGTTTTTTCAGTACCACTGTATAGGAACACCAATATCCTCCACTTTTACAAAGTCAGAAGTAAATTCACTGCTTATTAAAGAACTTTACAGTGTGTGACACCTATTAGAAACACCCTTCAAAATGAAGATTTATTTTGCTGGGCATGGTAGCTCACACCTTTAACTAAACCCAGGGAGGTAGAGGTAGACAGTTCTCTGTGAGTTCAAGGCCAGCCTGGTCTACCTATCAAATTCCAGGCCAGCTGGGGCTACAGGGAAATCCTGTCTCAAAAAGACCAAAAATATGTTAAAAACATGTTAAAAAAAAAAACAACTACTGGTACTAATGAATTTTAACAGCTGATGGAGAAACAATGATATCCTCTACAGTCTTCTCATTACCTCTATGGCTCCCTGTGTAAGATTCTCTTCTAGTGGCTTAAATACATACCATCCTCAGAAAATTTGGGGGAGGGAGGAAGAGGTGAACTCCAGGTGATTATAACATGTAAGAAAATTTATAACATCTAGAGAACAGAATATAATTCAATCTATTTGTTATTTTCATTTGGTTGAACTCCAGGTATTCTTCCTGCTTAAAACTCCAAGTGTCTGTCAGTTGTGGTGGGATATGATAAAGAGGAAGAGGCACCTTTGGGCTGGAGAGAGGGCTCAGTGGTTAAAAGCACTTGCTGCTCTTTCAGAGGACCTGAGTTCAGTTTCCAGCACCCACGTTGGGCATTTCACAATTGCCTGTAACTCCAGCTCCAGGGGGAACCAACACCATCTTCTGGCCTTTTCGGGTACCCGCAACCGGTATCCATCCATCCATCAATCCATCCATACGTACATACATAAAAAAGAATCTCCCAGTGCTAGGATTACAGGCATGAGCTACTCTACCTTATAATGCAATTTTTATTGTATTTTTAATGTTTGGTGTGCATATACATTAAGTGTACCCCTGCATGCAATGCCCATGAAAGCCAGGAGAGGGCACCGGATCTTCTGAAATGGGAGGTTTAAGTAAGGATGGCTGTTAGCTTCCATGTTGATGCTGGGAACTGAACCCAGCTCCTGGGCAAAAGCAGCCAGTGAGTGCCATCTCTCTTGCCCCTAATATACAATCTTTACAGTCTGAAATATCCTCCTCCATGACCTGCAGTGCATCCACCTGTTAAAATGTAACTTTCCACCTGGCTTGGTGGCACATGCCTTTAATCCTAGCACTTGGGAGGCAGAGGCAGGCGGATCTTTGTGAGTTCAAGGCCAGCCTGGTCTACAGACTGAGTTCCAGGACAGCTGGGGCTANCGCCCAAGTCTAAGTGATACATCTGGAGTCAGAGAGGCTGTGATAAGGACTTTGTGAGTTCAAGGCCAGCCTGGTCTACAGACTGAGTTCCAGGACAGCTGGGGCTACAGGGAGACTCTGTCTCGAAAAGCCCCCCCCCCCCAAAAAAAGTAACTTTCCATCCTGTTCAGGAACTAAAAACAATCCTTTCTCTCAGGCACATCGAGATACACACTACTATTTGCTTTCTTTATGTTGCTTCTAAATGCAGTGGCAGAGTCCCCTTCCCTCCTTGGTCAACATCTATTCAGTTAACAACCCCAAGAGCCAGTTCTGCAAGTTTCTCTCAACCTCTGCAGGTAGAATTGATAATTGGTAACTTCAGTGTCTTCACTGTACCTTGAACACACATCTACCACGTCATTTAAACCATTTTATTGTCATATCTGTCTGTCCTTACAATTCCTTGAAAGCAGAGAAGTGTGTTGTTTTATATAGTGCCTTGTACCTACTGATTACAGGTAAACTTAAGGAGAAATAGGTAATTTCTAGGCATGCAATAATTTTAAGTCACAAAGATAATAAATCAGCTTTTATGAATGAGTTATAAAATTATACAATGGTAATATGGAAAGACACTGGATCCCACAGTGGAAGAATCAACTTGTGGAAGCTGTCCCATCTTCCACCTGTACACACATGCACTGACAGTCCCACATATACCACACACACTGTAGGAACAACTTGTGGAAGCTGTCCCATCTTCCATCTGTACACACATGCACTGACAGTCCCACATGTACCACACACACCGTAGGAACAACTTGTGGAAGCTGTCCCATCTTTCACCTGTACACACATGCACTGACAGTCCCACATATACCACACACACTGTAGGAACAAGAAATTTTAAAGATTTTCTTAATTTCTTCCAAAGTTGTTAAATACCAGCTAACCAAGTAAGAATAAACACCAACCATCTACCCTTTGGGACTTACTGATTTTGAAACCAAGCATTAGTAGGTCTGCCACATCTTCTTTGCTCCAACTGACACCAACAATTCTAACCAGTAATTTCAATCACATCACTGGTCTAAATTCACTGTTAAATTCCTGGAAAGGTTAACTAAACTTACAATAATAACTTAGGTTCATGTTGTAGACTTACCAGAGTGAAGAGAGTTAATAAAGTGATTTGGACTGAGAACTTTACAATTGGGTAGAAAGTGGTCTGAACCAAGACACAGCAATAATCACTGTAATTAAAATTTTATAAATTCCTCTAGGACAACTGTTCAAATTCTGAACTAGCTAATGCTTAAAATTTACTTGGAAGGCCAGGCGTGGTCCTAGCACTTGGGAGGCAGAGGCAGGCGGATCTTTGTGAGTTCAAAGCCAGCCTGGTCTACAGAGTGAGTTCCAGGACAGCTGGGGCTACAGGGAGACCCCCGTCTTGAAAAGACCAAAAAAGTTTTTTACTTGGAAGATACTCAAAACTATAGATCACCAGCACCAAGCAAAAGTTGACTTTAACACACTTGAAAATATAAGGTCACCTCTCTGACAAGAAGACTCATAATAGACCTTAAAAAAAAAAAAAGACTCTTTCATCGGCTGGCCATTAGGTGGATCTCTATGAGTAGGCCAGCCTGGTCTATTTACATAGTGAGTTCCAGGCCAGCTGGGGTTACAGGGAGACCCTACCTCCAAAAAGAAAGACACCCACCTCCCAACCCTCCCAAGGGGGAGGGAAAAAAAAAGCCCAACTCTTCCCAGTTAAGAGCACTGACTGCTCTTACAGAGGACCCGGGCTCGATTCCCAGCACCTACATGGAGGCTTGGTGGTGCACACTTTTAATCCTAGCACTTGGAAGGCAGAGGGCAGGCGGATCTCTGAGTTCAAGTCCAGCCTGGGCTACAGAGTGAGTTCCAGGCCAGCTGGGGCTATAAGGAGACCCTGTCTCAAAAAAAAAGATTCATACCAGGAGCTGTGGATGTGGTTAGTGGCCCTTGACTAGCTAGCCTATCAGGTTCAGTCACCAAGGTCTAAAAGCTCCCTTCAAACAAGCCTCTCCTCTAATGGAGGCTTATAGCTGTAGCTCCAGAGTGAGAGGCAGTAGTGCTAATAGTTTAGAGTAACTGCCACACATGACTTGGAACCTCAGTTTGATCCTTGGAACTCAGGGTAGGAGAGACCAACTCTTCTAGCAAGTTGTCCTTTGACCTCCACACACATAACACAATCAGTCAATGCACTAATTTAAGAAAATAATAAAAGGGTTTGAGGCCAGCCCACAAGGACCCTGTGTCTTCACAAAACCAAACCAGTAACAAAAATCCAAAACCAACAAGAAAACTATCCACTACACCCAAGGAGAAGTCCTTAAAAAAAAAAAATACAAAATCCAGGTCACCAATACACTCCCCCCACGTTCAAAACTTGAGTTCTGGGAGCTGGGAGGGAGAGAAGGCAGCTTGCAGGAAGAGTTCATAACCTAGGAAGGCCCTATCTCATAAAAAAAGTTTGAGAAGTATTCAAGATTTTTTGTTGCCATCAAATAATTTAATCAGAAGTACTTTTCTGATTTATACAAACCATGAGAAGCTGGGCCTAATGGAACTGATTTATAATTCCAGCTACTTGGGAGGCTGAAACAGGAAATCACAAACTTAAGGCCTGCCTGGGCTTGCAGAGTGAGTTCAAGATCAGCCTGAGCAATACCTAACTACACCCTGTCTCAAAATAAAAAGTTGTTTTCTTTAAAAAAGCATTTCAAGTGTAGCTCTGTGGCATAGTGCTTGCCTAGCTAGCATGCATGAGACCCTGGGCTTGATCCTTAGCTCTGCGAAGGGAAATAAAATACACGAGGAAACAGGGTGGTATAGGTCACATCTCTAATCCTACTCTAGAGGTGGAAGCAGGAAAAACATGAATTCAAGGTCTGCCTGAGTCTAGTGAGATCCTGTCTCCAAAAAAAAAAAAAAAAGGGGGGGGGTCACAAGTGGGAAGAGAACACCCTCTAGCACTTCATTTTATTTATTTATTTATTTTTTTGGTCTTTTTAAGACATGGTCTCTCTGTAGCCCCAGCTGTCCTGGAACTCACTCTGTAGACCAAGCTGGCCTTGAACTCACAAAGATCCGCCTGCCTCTGCCTCCCAAGCGCTAGGATTAAAGGCATGGCAGCACTTCACTTTTTTAAGATGGTCTTGGTTAGGCTGTAAATCAGATCATCCTACATGGGATTAAAGAGATATGCCAGCAAGCCAGGCTCAAATTCAATTCTTGCCTGAATATCGAATCTCATTTCAATGTTTTCTAGTTTTTTGAGACAGGCTCTCAGGTAGCCCAGCCTGGCCTGTAACTCATTATAAAGTTGAGGATGACCTTAACTCCTTAACTCCTGATCCTTTAGCTCCCATTTCTCAAGTACTGGGATTATAGGAGTGAGCTACCATACCTGACTTCATTTCATTTTGAAAATAAGGAAGCTGATAGATACAAGACATTCTTTATGAAACTGAAATTACAATTATGAGAAAAAACTCTGATGGTCAAAGTCTCAAGAAAGTATCAAAAAGAAAAAAGTTTTCTTCCTTAAATCAAAAGATACCATGAGAAAGTGACTTCAAAACTCCTGACTTGAAGCCAGGCATGGTAATATATATATTCCTTTGATCCCAGCACTCACTTGGGAAGTAAAGCAGGCAGATCTCATGACTCTGAGGCCAGGCTGGCCTACAGAGTTTCAGGCCAGCCAGGAACCTGTCTTCCTCCCCCACCACCCATTCCCCCTAAAACCCAAAACAACCCAACCCCCCCCAAACCTCAGAAAACAGTTGGAGGGAACCCTGCTGTTACTTAAGATCTTGCCTTAAAATATTAAAAAGTTATTTTGATACAGGAAGTAAAGAAATCTTGGGGCTGGGCATTGACTAGCATGTATAAGATTATGGACTGGATACCCTGGGACTGCTTAAATAAGTTTTACAGGACTCAGTGGGGCACACCTTTAATCTCAGCAATCTCAGCACTTGTGAGGCAGAGGCAGGCGGATCTCTATGAATTCCAGGCCAGCTGGGGCTACAGGGATACACTGTCTCAAAATGCTAAACCAATCCTCAATCAAAAAATTAAAAAATCTTAAAGTGGGTGTGGTAGGCTTGCCTGTGGTCTCAACATGTCAAAGAAGTGGGAGGATCAAAGGAAGTTTGAGGTGCATATCTATAGATCCAGGCAGTCAGGACATAGTCAGCATGGCACTAATCCTATAAAAAAAAAAAAACCAATAATTTTCTCACAGTAATCTACAATACAAATAAGCATGACAACAATGGTTATTAATTACTAATTGGTTGTGTGGGCACATATACTTTCGGATACACGAATGAGAAAACCAGAAGGTAAGAATTTTCCAACCGAGAAAGATTAGGACCCAAGACCTGGACCCTAAGGCCCAAGAATGTTCTTACAGGCTGTGTTACACTGCCTCCTACAGGTAATCAAAGGTTACAGGGCAACTACAACAATGAAAAAAATTGCTCCAAGAACTGGGAATCTGCTACTTATGTTAACAAGGCAGAGATTTGCAGGTGTTTTGGGGGGATAGCAAACTATTCCCCAAACTAAGCTTAATTGCAAATTAAGAGAAGCAGTGAAGATCACTTCAAAGTGGAAACACCCACAATTCAATCAAGGATCCAATGTATAAGGTTAAGAAAAGCAGGACTTAACAGAAGAATATTTTAAAATAAAGTAGATGATGGCTGATAGATAACATTAAAGAGGAATTTCATGAAGGCAAATAGGAGGAGGTAATTCAGAGGTCAAGTTTAGAATGGTTTCTACCTAGGAATGAATTCAGACCCAGATATATGCCTGAGGAAACACCCAAACTAAGTCTACCATAAGGTTATCCAACTAATTCCTTCTTCCCTCTGATTTACAGTTCACTAAACAGCTAATTATAATTCACTCTGCCATTCACGTTTGCCTACAGGAACAGATCACGCTAGTAATAATAACTGGTCCACTACAGAATAAGAAAATCCAATCGTTAAAAAAAATTTTTTTTCTAAATACCAACCTACCAACACTTGGAAAATTCAGCTTTCATTTTCACAAGCCATGGCTTCCATCATCTTACTTACTAAATAACTTCAGGCATACATTAATTAACCCTTTAAAGCCTGAGATGCCTCTTCTGTAAATGGAAACAAAAACAAATACTTTTCAGAATAAAGTAAATGTGTTTGGCACACGTAAGAAAAATGTTAGGTCTATGGAACTCCAGGACAAATGCCTAAAGCTAGTAATTCAGAAAGCTTAGGTCTGTACCCAGATTTACTCAAAAGCCATTCTACTTTCATTACAACATTCCTTGTAGGCGCTAGTCTCAGCTGGCACTTAGGATTTGGGGCAATTTACTTAATCTCTCTGGGCTTTATATCTTTAAATGACCTTCCTTGTAGGATTTAGGCAAACAAAATTTGTGCACAAACAGTAAAAACAACCAAACACTGTTTTCATTGCCCCCTGGGGGGGAAGAATCTTGCGCTTTTCAAAGTTAATGCCTTAACTTCTGAGAATCTGTCTCTCGGTTACTTGCGTGCCTAATAAACTATAGCATAAGTGCGCTGAGCAGCAGGATGGCTCTCATAAACACCACAGTGAGGTACTAATACCTGAGTGTTGACTTGCCAAAGTCAATGACTGACAACCAGTACAAAAGAATGAATTCCACCACCACCACAGGTTGTCTAAGTCACAAAAAGGGCTGATCAACATCTGTTAGACTTGAAAAGGGCCATCAAAATGATTAGGGTACACACTGTCTTTAGGACTGGTAAAAGAAAAAAAAAAGCATTAAAACCTACAGCAAGGCTTGCTTTGTAGCTAAGGACTGATGATTTTTTCAGAGTAAATACAGTCCAAAATAACCTCACATTAAACATTTCCAAAGCTAAGCTTAAAGCTCTTCACACACACTATTTACACCAAGCTTCTGAAGGGGAGGAATACTGAAATATCCCAGGAGAAGAATACGGTCAGAAACAGCTACAAACTACAGTAATTTTTACCAAAAGTGAGTCTTTGTAAGAGTTAACAAGCTTTAACAGAGATGGGTTTTATAAAATTATTCACGAGAGTGGTATTCAACTAGCTCCAACTTTTACAAGTGGCTCTCATATTTCACATAATCTTGACCTGATGTAAAAATTTCTTGGGGAGGATGTTTCAGGACAGGGGTAGTCACATCAAAGCTTAAGGCAACTGTGTAATCTGCTCAGACTTCCTAGCACTTTAGTATCTATCAATGTAAGGCATTGGACTGCCCAAATATCTCCACTCAAATAATTTTTGACCCACAGTCAATCTCTTGGATTTAAACCTTCAATCTCTTTCTGTTCAGTCTCATAAAAAGTCTAAGTCAGATTAAAAAAAAAAAAATCAGCGCTACCATTAGAAAATTGTCATTCCATCCCCTCCCCCAACACATCCACAACTTTGGAAAACTTTGTTCCCAGGCTTTCTAACCCCCCACGCAATAGCTCCCCGAACCTCTAGCCTAGAACGACGCCTTCTCACTGTTTTTCCCCCTCTTCGGTCTCAGTCTCTTTCACTGTTAAACCTTTTCCTAAAAGATCGCCCCCAAAAGCAAGAGCAGGCTATTCCGTACCTGGGCGTTGGCTTCGTGGAGTTTGTGCTCGGTGGAGACGTGGTGCCTCTGGAGAAGGGTTTTCTTGTAGTTGCGGGTCCCCCGCGAAAGCTCATCATGGCCCACCTGGGGAAGGTCCACGCTGCCCCCGTCCTCGGGGGTCTTCTGGCACCAGCCGCAAAACATCAGGCCGGAATCCTTGGAGTACCGCAGCCAAGGGAAGTCCTTGAGCCAGGAGGTCTGGAAGGAGAACTGGAGCTTCTGCAGGAGGGACTTGGGCCGCACGAGCGGGAAGTGCTGGACAGGCTCTCCGTCGCCAGCTCCCGCACCGCTGCCCTCCACCTCGTCCCCGCCATCGCCGCCCGACCGCCTGCTGCTGCCGCAGCTGCCGCCTTCCGCCCCGCTGCCGTCGCCCAGGCTCGCCCCCTCCTCCTCGTCCTCGGTGCTGTCGCTCAGGGACGCGCCGTCCGGCATCAACTCCTTCCCCTCCAGCGCGTCCAGCTCCAGCTCCACGGCCGCCGGCCCGCGCCCATTGAAATGCCGGAGGGGCCACGCCGAGGTCTCGGGCCGGCCGCGGCTGCTGCCATTGTTGCCGAGACCCCCGCCGCCACCCCCGCGGAAGGCCAGAGTCCGACGGTTCCTTTCCGCTAGCAGGGGGCCCCCCGCGCCGCCGCCCAGCGAGGCGGGGCCGCCCGCGTCCTGGGGGAGCAGCAACTCCTTGGCGTCCTCGGTGGCGGCCGCCCCGGCCGAGGCCTCCGAGTCTTGGGGCTCCAGGCCCTCCAATTCCATTTCCTCGTCCGCCCCGCGCCCATTGGGTTGCTGGGGCGCGGGCGGCGCGGGCTGTCGCGGCTGCGGCTGCGGAGGCCAAGCCGAGGCCTCCCCGCCAGCGTTATTGTTCGTGGAGCCGCCGCCGCCGCCGGTGACCAACCCGCCTCCTCGGAACGCCAGCGTCCTGCGGTTCATTTCACTGAACGACATGGCGCGCGCCGCCGCCGCCGCCCGGTGCCCCGGCTCGCGCCCGGCCTCGGGCCGCGTCCCGCGCGCTCCCCGCGGCTCCCCCAACGTCTCGCCCCCGCCCCCGCCCCCGGCGCTCGGCTCTCGCGGGCTCGGCCTCACCCTGCCGCCGGCTCGCGCTCGCTCCCGGGGCTGCCGCACGCGTCCGCTGCTGCCGCCGCCTCCGGCCGCTCTCCCGGCCGCGTCCTCGCCACCCCCGCCCCGCCGCGCTCCGGGGAGCGTCCCGCGCGGAGAAGTGGGCGGGCGGCGGAGCGGCGAGCCCGGGCGCGTGCGGCCTTCGAAGTTGAGGCGGAGTGCGGGCGCCCCTCCGCTGCCCCTCTTTAAAGCCGCGCGCTCACGGCGGCCCGCCAACAGATATCCTTCCTCCGGGGAGCCGCGCCGCCGCCGCCCGCTGCCGCCGCGCGGACGGAGAGGCGCGTTAAGCCGCCGGGCTCCGCCACATAGCGAGCCGACAATAAAGCCGGCGGAGCGTTTCCGTCCGACCAGGCCCTGGCGGAGGTCGAATGGCAAATGAACAACGGACCGTGCGCCCACAATGCACCGGGGTAGCAGTAACCGCTGGAGGGGGAGAGGGTGGGGGCCGGCCGGGGGAGGGGGCGGGCTGGGCCGGGCTGGGCTGGGATGGGCCGGGGGCGCCCGGGGACCGAGAAAGGGGCCGGCCGAGCCTCGGGCCTGCGGGCGGGGGTGCGGCCGCGGGAAGGAAGCGGGCTGCGGGCGGGGGCCGGGCGGGGCGCAGGGCTGGGGTCTCGGGGAGGGGCCGGGCTCGGCGCAGGACAAACAGCTGGCGAGTGTCAGGGGCCGGCCGCCTCCCCTTGGCCGCGCTCACCGAGCGGCGCCCCGGACGCACATGCCTGGCTCTCGCCACGACTTCACCTGGGACTTTAGGAATAGCTGTGCGCTGGCAGCCGCGCTCCAGCCCTGTCATATGCCGGGGCTGGCCGGCGTTGCCCGAGGAAGTGAACTTATTTTGTTTCCTTCACAAAAGACTGGACCAGGCGGTGCCTTTGGCGCGAGGAGGTTCCGTGCCCCCGACACCTCCACCGAGCATTGTGCGCGTCCAGCAGCACCTCGGGCCCCGGGCAACGATCGCTTCGCGGAAAATGCACCGCCCCGAGTGTCTTATTGCTGTGATGAAATGGAAATTTAAATAAAAGGTCGAACACGTGCGTTCACTGGGAAGTATTGACATGGGTGTTACATCACCGGCAGCCAATCAGATAACTCGAGTCGTGTTTATACTTCTACAACCACCTTGTGAGTATTACAGTATGTCATAGCGTTATAAATATTAGGCAGGGTTTTCCCCACGAGCGGGGAGGAGTCTGCTCTGCTGGCACTGCGTGCTGCTCGGAGCTGGAGCCCGAGCCGTGCTGCTCGGAAGACCGGTGTAAAGACTAGAATTAATTTTTAGGACTTTGAGAAAAGCTGTTGACACCTCAGATGGAATTTAGAATCATTAAAGCGGGTTGAGCTGGCAGTGAACCTCCCACAATTCTGATCTTAGTCGTTTTTCAGAAAGAGGCTTTCCAATTAAGAGCCCTTAAACTCCTGACCTTTAATTTTTTTTTTTTTTTGCTAAGCTAAATTTAGCAAACATTAACGTAGACTCATTTGCTAATTTACAATGTGCGATTTTCTTTCTTTTTTTTTTTTTTTTCGAAACCGGGGCCTGCCATGCAGACCAGGCTGATCTCAAACTCTCAGCAATCCTGCCTCAGCCTCTAGTGCAAGGATTACAGGCGTGCATTACCACGCCCCACAAGGTAAACCTCAAAATATTTTGTTCAATCTGGGCGTGGGGGTGTACGCCTTTAATCCCAGCACTCTGGAGGCAGAGGCAGGCGGATCTCTGAGTTCAAGGCCAGCTGGGTCTAAAAGAGAGACTTGTCTCAAAGATAAAAAAAAACCACAAAAAACCCTCGTTCAAAATGCTTAGGCCCTTTAGCTTTATCAATTTCATTGCAAATTGCTATTATTAAAATATTTAAAGCTTTTAATATGGAAGGTGGAATGTTTTTAGGATTTAAAGGCACTTTTCCCTGAACATGTTTTAGAATAGTCTTGCAGTTTTTTTGTATGACAGCCTTGTTATGCAGCCCAGCATGGCCCTGAATTCTCCTTTTCAGCCTCGGCTCCCATAGTTGGGCCACCATGCCCAGCTATCCCAGTGGGGTTTGTTTTGTTTTGTTTTGGTGTTTAGACAGGGTCTCACTCTATCCCTGGTTGTCCTATAATTCAATATGAAGGCCAGGCTGCCCTTGAAACTGACAGCAATCCTGACCCTCCTGCCTCAGCCTCTCAAGTGCTGAAATGAAAGGTGCAGAGTCATCATACCCAGCTGCCTCGGGATTTTTAGTTGAACCAAGCATGCATTAATATTCAGATTGATGTCTTGATTTAGATTTTTCTTTTATTTATTTATTTATACATACATTTTTTTAATCAAATCTAGACCCAAGTCCCCCCCCATCCCCCCACCCCTCCAGAGCTCATGCATTCTGCCAAACATGCTATTCATCTCTTTCTCAGTCTTTCTCAGTATTCTCCATGGGGAAGTTGACTGTTTTGAGCAGAAGTTCACTGTTTCAGTCAGTTCTTTGATGCAGTCCGTTCTGTTGTTGTTGTTGTTTCCAACATGCATCACTCCCAACTGCTTTGGACAAAAGCTCAAGGGGCCATGCACAGGAAATACTCACAACTGGGTAATTGGCACTAGCATCCACAGATGAGGGATACCATTCTTCGTTTGTTTTTCTGGGACTGTGTTCCTTCACTCAGCATGATGTCCTCTAGCTCCAGCCATTTTCCTGCAAAGCTCATGATGTCTTTCTTTACTGCTGTATAGAACTCCATTGTGTAGATGTACCACATTTTCTCTATCCACTCATCAGTTGAGGGGCATTTGGGTTGGTTCCAGCTCTTTGCTATTGTGAAGAGAGCTGAAATAAACATGGCCGTGCATGTATCTCTGTGGTGGGGTGAGTCTTGGGGGTACATGCCTAGGAGTGGTATGGCTGGTTCTGGTGGCAAGTTCATTCCAAGTCTTCCAAGGGTTCTCCACACTGCTTTCCATAGTGGCTGCATGAGCTTACATTCCCACCAGCAGTGGATAAGTGTTCCCCTTTCCCCACAACCTCTCCAGCACTTGGTATCATTTGTTTTCTTGATCCTAGCCAGTCTTATTGGAGTAAGATGATATCTTAAAGTGGTTTTGATTTGCATTTCTTTAATGATTAGTGATGTTGAACACTTCTTGAGGTGTTTCTCAGCCATCTCTAACTCCTCACTTGTGAAGTCTCTGTTCAACTCTTTGCTCCATGATTTAGATTTTTTTCAAAGTCACTTTGATTTAATTCACTGTAACAGTACCTGTTGTATATTAAATAAAACCCATTACTTCTAATGTATGTTTATGTGTATGTTTGTTTTGCTATCCTCTATCACAGACAACATAATTTCAATAAAAAGAATAACAGGACTTCCATTCCACAAAAGACTTGTGTTTTGAGTTATTGTCGCAGTGATCAACATACCATTACCGGTCCATATTGTAGCAAGATAATAGAGGCTACTTATTCTGATATAGGTCCTTGGGTTGATACAACTTGTAGATTTCACTTGTTGGAAAATTTTTAAACCACAAATGTGACCTGCACCTATCTTACACCTTGGAAGAAAGAAAACTCTATCTGCTGTGACTGCATGTAGCATAGAACACTGTAATGTAACATAGAACACTCTAATGCTAATGGCATGACTGGTTTCCAACCTATTTTTAAAATTCTAAGCAGTGGGGCTGGAGAGATGGCATAGCGGTTAAGAGCGCCGACTGCTCTTGCAGAGGACTGGGGTTTGATCCCCAGCACCCAGGTGGAGGCTGAGAACCTTCTTAAGTCCAGTTCCAAGGGAATCCGACACCCTCTTCTGACCTCTGCAGCATTGCACGACACAGGTGCACAAACCTACATGCAGATAGTACATTCATACAAAAAAATAAATAATTAAAATTCTAAGCAGTTCGCAAATAAGTACGTGATTATATTTTAACCTCCTCAGCCTCTTTTCCTTAAAAGAGTTGGTTACTGAAGTTAATTCTTCTAAGATTAAGATCATCAGGGGCTGGAGAGATGGCCTAGCAGTGGTGGTGGCCGACTGCTCTTGCAGAGGACCTGAGTTTGATCCCCAGCACCCACATGGTGGCTGAGAACTGTCTTTGACTCCAGTTCCAGGGGAATCCGACACCCTCTTCTGACCTCCGAGGCATTGCAGGACACAGACCTGCATGCAGACAGTACATTCATACACACAGAAAATAAATAAAATTTTTAAAAAGATAAGAAAAATGAACCAGGTATAGTATCCCATGCCTTTAAACCCAGCAATTGTTAGGCAGAATCAGGCAGATCTCTGAGTTCCAGGCCAGCCTCATGTAATATGGACTTACTCTTTTTTTGAGACCGGGTCTCCTTTTAGTTCCAGCTAGCCTGAAGCTCGCTCTGTAGACCAGGCTGACCTTGAACTTACAGAGATCTGCCTGCTTCTGCCTCCCGAGTGCTGGGATTAAATGCATGAACCACCACATCCAGCTTTTTTTTTTTTTTAGTCTTTTTTAATTTTTTTTTTCTATGTATGGGAGTGTTTACCTGCATGTATATGCATCATATTCTTGCTATGCCTGCAGAGGCCCAAAGAGGGTGTCAGATTACTTAGAACTGGAGTTACTGGTGGTTGTTAGCTGCCATGTGGCTGCTGGGAACTAAACCTGGAACCTCTGGATGAACAGCTAGTACTCTTATCTACTGAGCCATCTCTCCAGCCCTGGACTTAGTCTTTTGTATCAACTTTTAAATCTGTTTAGTTCAAAACTATTCAATTCAAATATTTGCTTCATCTCATCTTGTAGCCCTAATTAGTGTATATAGGTGTGATGCCAATTTATGCTAGTATTTGCTTTCTAATAGCAATAGGCTCAGTCAAAACACTTTGAACCTTATTGGTGTTTATAGATTGCCTTTCCTCATACATATATGCTGCCTTATATTTTATAAAAACCTACATTGTTGGCAGTATTGTGGTATATGCCTGTAATCCCAGAACTGAGGTGCCTGGGGCAAGAGGGGAGTTCAAGCCAGCCTCTTGTACATAGCAAGTTTAAGGCTAGCTTAGGCAACATGAGATTCTGAACCCTCCCAAAATAGAATATTAAACATAAAGTAAAATAATTTCCACATTTTTTTTTTTTGGTCTGAATTATCTTTAAATGTAAACTAAGCATGAATGTTACTGCGGGGCTGGTAAGATGCCTCAGTAGGTAATGGTACTTGCCGCTCAAGTGTGAGGACCTGAGTTTGATTTCAGAACATATGTAAAGGCAGAAGTTGTTCTCTCCCCTTCACAGGTACTCAGTGGCATGGATACCCTGTCAGCATGTACCCAGTAACAAAGTTTAAAAGCTACTTTTTAATATTTTCATTTTATGTGTATGAGTGTATTGCTACATGTATGTAAGTGCACTTGTGTCATGCAATGCCTTCAGAGGCCGGAAGAGAATGTTGGCTCCCCTAGAATTAGAGTTAAGAGTTGTTGGCTGTCATGTCGGTACTGGGACTCAAACCCAGGTTCTCCACAAGAGCAGCCAGTGCTCTTAACCACTGAGCCATCCTTCCAGTCCCTTAAAAGCTACCTTTTTAATTTTACTTATTTATGTGTATGAATGTACTGTCTGCATGTAGATTTGTGCACCCATGTCCTGCAAAAGAAGAGGGTGTTGGATTCCTCCCGAACTGGAGTTCTCCTGGAATTGGAGTTACAGATGGTTCTCAGTCACCCTGTGGGTGCTAGGGATCGAACCTGGGTCCTCTACAAGAGCAGTCGGCGCTCTTAACCGCCAGGACATCTCTCCAGCCCCAAAAAGCTACCTTTTCTTTTTTTTTTTTTTTTTTTTTTTGGTCTTTTTGAGACAGGGTCTCCCTGTAGCCCCAGCTGTCCTGGAACTCTCTCTGTAGACCAGGAAAAAGCACATGATTCTAGGCGCTGGAGGGATGGCTCAGCGGTTAAGAGCGCCGACTGCTCTTGCAGAGGACCCGGGGTTTGATTTCCCAACACCCACATGGTGGCTAAGGACCATCTTTAACTCCAGTTCCAGGGGAATCTGACGCCTCTGCATTGCACAACATGGGTGCACAAACCTACATGCAGACAGTACACTCATATACATAAAAATAATAATAGAAAAAGCACATGATTCTAGAGTCTGAGGATATTGGCTCAAGTGGTAGAATGCAGAGTGCAAACCAAGCCCTTGGTTAATTCCCCATGACCACATAATCGAGGAATGGTGCTACACAGCTGTGGGAAGGGGGAGGCAGAGAATCAGGAGAGGGGGCGTCAGCAACATGGTGAGTTCGAGGATAGCCTAGAGTACATGAGCTCCTGTCTCAAAAGCTAAAACCAAAGAATGAGATACTAGATTCATGTAAATGGTTTAAAATCTAGGACCACTGTCTAACCAGCTGGTATTGGTGAGGAGCTCGTGTATGTGTGTGTGTGTGTGTGTGTGTGTGTGTGTGTGTGCCTCTAAAATCTGACGTGATTGGAAACCCTGAAGGAATCAGACACATCACTCCCTCTGAATCCCCAGTAACAAGGGAACTTTGAGTAACAAGGGGATCTCCTACTCTGTAAATGGAGTTTTCAGGAATTCCCCCACCCCTTCCAGCCTCCCATTAACAAGCAGGGATCTATTCTCCCCCTTAGCCCCCATACTGACTGTTAGGGTTCTGCCATATTTAAGGGAATTCCCCCAGATGCTTACCAGGGGAACCCCTGAGGAATGGGGCAATCCCAACCAGTTTGTCCCCTAATTGCACTCATAAGCAAAAAAGCTTCTAGAGATGCTTGATGCTACCCCGCCGAGACTGGTGGGTCAGCTCTGCCTGGCTTAGCTTATCCAAAGGCAGACTGGACTGTCCTTCATGCCATGTTCGACTCTCCCAGAACTTTACCTCTTTAGGCTCCAGAGACCCATGGTTCTGCTTCAAAGCTGACATTGGTCACCCTCCAGAATGAAGTATGTGTGTGTGGGGGGGTCACTTTACATTCCATAACCTCCTCCCCCAGGGCCCAGCCTGTAAATGTTTGTTAAAGAATTTACCTTGTCTTTCCTTGAAATATATTTTATATAATCTTCTCTTGCATTCACTGTTTTGTTTTTCTTATTTAAGGAAAAGTTCTTTTTAAAAGAATCCAGTTAAAGCAAGAAGAGGTGGGCACACTCTATAATCCCAGGCACCTAGGAGGCAGAGGTAGGAGGATCACAAGTTCAAGGCCTGCCTGTACTATAGGGAATGTTTTCAGCCAGGGTGATATGCTTCTGTCAAAGGCATCTTTTTAAAATATTTTTTAAAAATAGTTTGATTTCATGTGTGTAAATGGATTGTCTGGATTGTCTGGGCACCCGTGTCGTGCAATACCCATGGATGTCAGAAGATGTGAGAGTCCCCTGGAACTGGAGTTACAGTTGTTAGCTTGTCATGTGGGTGCTGGGAATCAAACATAGATCCTCTTCAAGAATAGCCAGTACTCAACCACTAAGCCACCTTTCAGCCCCCAAAGTTATCTTTGGTACACAATGTTACAGTCAGAGGTGGGGTTGCACACTCACAATACCTGGGGGCAGAGACAGATGGAACTCTTGTGAGTTTGAGGCCAGACTGGGTTATAAAGTGAGACCCTGTCTCAAAAACAAACAAACAATAAACCAAGAAGCCCTCCCCCAAACAATGCTATATCTACAAAATTGTAAGCAACAGTACTTTTTTTAAACGATGGGTCTTTGTAGTTATGCAGCCCTGGGCTGGCCTGGAACTTGCTTTGTAAGTCAGGTTAACCTCAAACTCACAGAGAAGAGAGTATCTGCTTCTGAGTGCTGGGATTAAAGGAATGTACCATCACTTGTAGCTCTTTTTTTCTTTGTTGCACTAAAATTTAAACTTTATTATTTCAAATATAGAAATAAAAAAATCATTATTTCCAGTGCCCAGAACTAAGCAATATTATGAAATAGTTTTTTAATGACCTTTTTATTTATACAAGTGTTTTGATTTCCAGTATGTACTGGTATGTGTGTAGTGCCTAAGAAGGCCAGAAGAGGACAAAGCTCTTACAGAAAAGATTAATGTTTTGAAAATGACTTTATTGGGGCTTGGTGGCTCAAACGTATAATCCCAGCACTTGGAGAAGGTGAAGGCAAGAGGAGAAATCCAAAAGCAATATCAACTGTGCCAACCTGGGCTACATCCCCAGCCCTTGCCATGCATGCTTTCATTTCAGAGGAAAATGTTAACAGTTAACCTCAGTAATCAGTGACACGATTTTCTCAAGCATTTTTAAAGAAAAATGTGCTCTCCTTTTTCTCTGCTTGTTATGAACCAGTTTTACCCCACCCCCTATTTCATTCCCACAAGTACATGAAAAAGAAGCAAAGATTAAAAAAAAAAAAAAACAATAGTGTTTCTCTTCTGAGAAAACTCTAATCCCTTTAAAGCATTATTTATCTTACAGAAGCTTGAGTTTACATGCATATTTTCAGGGAAACATCTATCACAATATATTCTTCTCATCCTTGCCCTTTAATCCATTCTCTACGGAAGCTAGTAATCTTTTCAAAATGCAAATCTTATCCTGTCACCCCACCCACACAATTCCTGATCCCTTCATGCCTAAAACCCTACAAAGTTTCCATTATTTCCTGAGACTCCCCAATCAAAACATTTTAAAGAGCTGGCTATAGTGGCACACGCTTGTAATCCCAGAGGATGGAGGCTGAGGCCTTCGGATGGAACATTGTGGTCAACCTTTGATATATGATGAGACCCAGGTTGGTTTTTTTTTGTTGTTGTTTTGTTTTGTTTTTTGTTTTTGAGACAGGGTCTCCCTTTAGTCCCAGCTAGCCTGGAGCTCACTCTGTAGACCAGGCTGGCCTTGAACTCAGAGATCCACCTGCCTCTGCCTCCCAAGTGCTAGGATTAAAGGCGTCCACTACCACACCCAGTTTAAAGATGGTTCTTAGCTGCGTATGGGTGCTGGGAATCAAACCCCGGGCCTCTGCAAGAGCAGTCGGTGCCTTTAACCACTGAGTCATCTCTCCAGCCCGAGACCCAGTTTTGTTTTGTTTTGTTTTTTTGAGACAGGTTCTCCCTTTAGTCCCAGCTGGCCTGGAGCTTGCTAAGTAGACCAGGCTGCCTTGCACTCACAGAGATCCACCTGCCTCTGCCTCCCAAGTGCTAGGATTAAAGGCGTGCGCCACCACACCTGGCTAAGAGACCCAGTTTTAAGACAACAGCAAAACCCCTGTGCATTGATATGTGGAAATAAAACATTATCTGTGAACTCATACTGTCTATTTATTTTTTAATTTTTATTTATTATTTTTCATGTGTATGAATGTACTGTCTGCATGCAGGTCTGTGCAACCTTGTCATGCAATGCCGCGGAGGGCAGAAGAGGGTGTCGGATTCCCCTGGAGCTGGAGTTAAAGAAGGTTCTCAGCCGCCATTTGGAGGGGGAAGCCATGTGGGTGCTGGGGATTGAACCTGGGTCCTCTGCAAGAGCAGTCGGTGGTCTTAACCGCTAGGCCATCTCTCCAGCCCCTATTTATTTCTTAATTAAAAGGGACAGGTGCGATGGCTCACTGGGTGAAGACACTTAGGAGGCAAAACTGACCTGAGTTCCATCCCCAGAACCCACATAAAAGGTGAAAGGAGAGAACTGAACTGACTCCCGAAACTTGTCCTCCTGTGCCTACCCACACAGAATAATAATAAAATTGAAAAATATTTGTAGAAATAAAATAAAAATTTTGAGTTAGGGCTGGAGAGATGGCCTTGCAGTTAAGAGCGCCAATTGAGTTTGATCCCCAGCACCCACGTGGCAGCTGAGAACCGTCTGTAACTCCAATTCCAGGAGAACTCCAGTTCCAGGGGAATCCGACACCCTCTTCTGACCTCCGCGGCATTGCACGACACTGGTGCACAGACCTAGAGGCAGACAGTACATTCATACACATAAAAAATAAAAAATATCTTCCTTTAAAAACTTTTTTTTGAGTTAAAAATTTAATGCTAAAGTCAGGCTTAGTGGTGCACACCTTTAATCCCAGGACTTGGGAGGAGGAGGCAGGCAGATCTCTTTGAGTTAAGATAATGATCATTAATTAGCCGGGTGTGGTGGCCCACGCCTTTAATCCTAGCACTTGGGAGGCTGAGGCAGGCTGATCTTTGTGAATTCAAGGCCAGCCTGGTCTACAGAGTGACTTCCAGGACAGCTGGGGCTACAGGGAGACCCTATCTCGAAAAGACCAAAAAAAAAAAAAAAAAATGACAATGATCATTATGGGTATTTTTTTTTTGTTTTGTTTGTTTGAGATAGGGTCTCCCTGTAGAGCTAGCTAGCCTGGAACTTGCTATGTCGACCAGGCTGACCTTGATCTCACAGAAGCAGATACCTCTACCTCCCAATTACTGAGATTAAAGGCATGTACTTTGGTTAGAGATTAAAGGTGTGTGCTTTGGGGTTTTGGGGTTTTTGTTTTTGTCTTTTCAAGACAGGGTCTGTCTGTAGCCCCAGCTGTCCTGGAACTCACTCTGTAGACCAGGCTGGCCTTGAACTCACAAAGATCTGCCTGCCTCTGCCTCCCGAGTGCTGGGATTAAAGGCGTGCACCACTACTTTTGTTTTTAAGGCAGAGTCTCACCATGTATCCCACGCTGGCCTCAAACTCCTGATCCTCCTACCACAGCCCAAGTGCTGGGATTACAGGTGTAAGCACAGCTATGCGGCTGGGTAGGCCAGAGAGTGAGAGAAGGAAAAATTCCTAAGTACCTTTGACTGAACTGCTTAAAATAGTGGCAGGGTTTGCAATGAGCTAGCCATACTACAGGGTAACCGACATGCTACTGTCTTGAGACAGGAGTAATAGCTGCATGTACAAAGATGGTCAACGGGAGCAAGGCGGGCCTGTTGTTTCCCTCCCATGAAATAAGAAACAAGGCATTATTTGGGCTTCATAAGGTTCTTGACCCGCCTGTTTTCCCCCAGGCAAGTTGCGGTCAGAGTTGTGCAGTCAAAGTTACCATGCCTCACTGGTCTGTGGAACAGTCAGGCTCACTGAACAAGTACAGTCCAGGTACGGCCTCCTTTGCTGCTTGTGTTTAAATAACCTGACCTGACAGCCCTGGGATTCTGTTGTTGACTCTTCCTACATCACCATTTTCAGGTTTGCTCAAAAGATAATGATGGTTGAGTTATGATTCAGAGATCTCTTCTCACAAGTTCGATGTCACATTAGTTAACGAGATAACATCTATAAAGTGACCTCCAGATGACATGCCCAAATCTCATCCACACAGTTTGCTGTGGAGACTTCAGTGCTTCTACTCTGAAGCCTCAGGGCAAGTTAATATCTCTAGACACTGGTGCCTCATTTGTAAAATGGAACTAAGAATAGAATCAGAGCAGGCTCCCAAGTTCATTGGGAAGATTCAGTGAGATAATGTGGGTAAAGCACTTAGCTCAGTGCCTGGTAAATATAAACTAATTAATTTATTCAACATATTTAAATGCTTTATACTTGTTAGATAGTCTTACCTAAAGGAAATACCGTGGTGAGCCAAATAGACACATTCCAGGTGGGGGATAAGCCAGGTACCCTGCTCTGATCATACTTTGTGCGCATGTCTTGAAATGTCACTGATACCCTACAAATATTACATTTGTGACTTGTCAACTAAAAAGTCTCAAAACAATAAAAGGACAGACACTATTTGTTCTCATAAAACTCACAATCTAATAAGAAGTGTTGGCAGTTGTAAAAACAAATGTAAAAAGGAGGGAAAGGATGAAGAGTGAAATGAACAAGAGCAGAAATGTAGACTAGACTAGGTTGGAAAAGAATATACTAGAAAATTGGAATGGAATAGGAAGAATAGAGTAATGGAGTAGAAATCTGTGGCACCATCAACAAGACCTCTAGGAACACAAATGTTAAGTAGGATGATTATTATTAACTGGTGAAGAGGAGAAAGATGTCTTTATAGCCCAAGTAAAGGGCTTCAGAGGAATGGGTCATCACAGGTTTGAGGGCTGGGAAACAAGTTCAAATGGCAAGAGGAGGGGAGGGAAACAGAATCCGAGATAGAGTGAACAGTCCCCTGTAGCACTTTTAAGTCTCTCCGTTTCCGTCTCTGTTTCTGTCACTTGTCTCTGTTTCTGTCACTCTACTTCTCTTTCTCCTCTTGAGACAGGGTCTTACACTCTAGCTAAAAGCATAAAATGAGCAGGGGTTGCCGGGCACGGTGGTGCACGCCTTTAATCCCAGCACTCGGAGGCAGAGGCAGGCGGATCTCCGTGAGTTCAAGGCCAGCCTGGTCTACATAGTGAGCTCCAAGCCAGCTGGGACTAAAGGTAGACCCTGTCTCAAAAATACAAAAAAAAAAAAAAAGAGCAGAGGTTGTAACAGGATAGAATGCGTGCCTCAACAACATGGGCTGGAGAGAGGGCCTAGCGGTTAAGAGCTCTTGCAGAGGACCTGGGTTCGATCCCCAGCACCCACATGGCGGCTGAGAACAGTCTTTTAAATCAGTTCCAGGGGAATCTGACACCCTCTTCTGACCTCTGCGGCTTTGCATGACACGGTGCACAAACCTACATGCAAGCAGTACATTCATACACATAAAAAAATAAAAAAAATAAAAAAGAAAAAGAAAATAGAAATGTATTAAAAAAGAAAAAACAGCCCTAGATTCAACACCCAGTACTGCAAAACAAACAACAGCAAAAGTCAGGAGTGGTGGTACACACCTTTAATCCCAGCACTCAGGAGGCACAGGCAGGGAAATCTGTGACTCTAGGCCCGCCAGGGCCACAGAGTCAGGCTCTGTCTTAAAAAACAAAAAAACCCCAAAACAAAACAAAGTGAGTCACAAACAAACATGATCCCGTTTGGACATTGAGATCATCTTAGCTGCAGAGACCAACCAAATGCTGTGTCCAGGGTGCTTATGAGGTTAAGGAGAGCTTAAACTAGTCTGATAAAGGTGAAAAGGGAGAGAAAAAGTCCGAGATTTGTCAAAGAGAAGCTAGCGATGGGTTGGATAGGTACTTAAGACAAGCAGCCTCAGAAAAGGAATGTTTAGAGAGGAGGTCAAATTATGGGTTTACTTTTGAAAATATGATTTTGAGGGCATTTTGAGACATTATCTTAGGGTTAGTAACCTTTTCTGGAATGGGCAATAGTACTGGTGTATATTGGGACTTGTGGAGGGATTTTTAAGCAAGGAAAAGACACAATAGCTGTGCTTTTGTAAAGAAAGCAGAGGACAGCAGTGAAGACTAGAGAAGCAGTGCTCCTTATGATGCCGTCGCCGCAGAACAAGTGAGAGGCAAAAGCCTCATGTCCGGCCTTTGGAGCGCAGCCTGGACTGCAGACTTTTAGAGATTTTTTTTTAAACTACCAGTTTATGGAAAGTCATTAAATCCTAGTAATGAAGCTGGGAGTAGTGGTGTGGGCCTTTAATCCCAGCAGTTGGGAGGCAGAGCAGATGGATCTCTGTGAGACAGAGGCCAGCCTGGTCTATATAGTGAGTTCTAGGACAGCTGGGGGTACAGGGAGACCCTATATCAAAAAGACAAAAAATAAATCATAGTAGATGAAATAAACTAAGAGGAACATGTAAAGTGAGAAGAGATAAAGAAATTAATTCTTAAATTATTGGGGCTGGAGAGATGGCCTAGCGGTTAAGAGCGCCGACCGCTCTTGCAGAGGACCCGGGTTCGATCCCCAGCACCCACATGGCGGCCGAGAGCCGTCTGAAACTCCAGTTCCAGGAGAACTCCAGTTCCAGGGGAATCCGAGACCCTCTTCTGACCTCCGCGGCATTGCACGACACGGGTGCACAAACCTGCATGCAGACAGTACATTGATATACATACCGAAATAAAAAAATTAAAAAAAAAATTAAAAAAAAATTATTATGTATAATGTGTGTGTGTGTGTGTGTGTGTGTGTGTGTGTGTGTGTGTCTGCGTGAGTTTATATGCACCATGTGTGTGCAGGAGCCTGTGGAGGCCAGAAAGAGCATCAGATCACCTAGAATGGGAGTTGTGGATGGTTGTTAGCTGCAATACCAGTGGGGACAGAACCTGAGTCCTCTCCAAGTGCAAACAGTGCCTTTAACCACTCAGTCCTGAAAACTTAATTCTTTTTTCTATTCTAAGAGACTGAACCCAGGGCATCATGCATGTTAGGCAAGCACTCTGCCGTGGAAGCCTAGCCTATCAACAGAGAATTCCAAAGTGCAAGATAGTATTATATAAGGAAAATGTGAGACAAGAGGACCTCAGGATGATCCCACATCCAATAAGCTTCATTTTCTTTCTTTTTTTTTGAGAAACGGTCTCCCTTTAGTCCCAGCTGGCCTGGAACTTGCTATGTAGATCAGGCTGGCCTTGAACTCACAGAGATCTGCCTGCCTCTGCCTCCTGGGTGCTGGGATTAACGGCGTGTGCCACTACACCTGACCTAAGACAGTTCTTAGCTGCCATGTGGATGCTGGGAATTGAACCCAGATCCTCTGCAAGAGCAGTCAGTGCTCTTAACCACTGAGCCATCTCTCCAGCCCCAACCTTCATTTTCAAAAGCCCCTTTTTATATCTAACTTGGGCCTTCCATGTTTCCAAGTCTGTTTCTTCCATTCTGTCTTCAGTTGTGAGAGAGTGAGCAGCTGTTCTTCATCTTGCATATAACAACCCTTCCTAGGCTTGAATACTGTTATTAAGAAACCCAGTAGTCTTCTAACTTGGGCTAAATAATTTCTAGCTCCTATTTTTCTAACCCTTTAATCATCTCTGCGATGCTCTGTTGAGTCTCTTCCACTTTCTCCACATCCCTCTTTAAGTTGTGGAGTCTAGTGCTAGATGTATTTCAAGATTCACTTTGAGGATCATTGGAGTTAGAGTTTTCTTAATTTTTTCTTGCTTTCTTTTTGTTTCATTTTGGTTTGGTTTTTTGAGACAAAGTATTGTTATACAGTCCTGGCTGACCTGGAACTCATTATGTAGAGGAGGATGCTCTCAAACTTGTAGAGATCTTCTTGCCTCTGCCTCCCAGATACTGTGATTATTGGATTTCATATATTCACTATTACACTTAGCTGGGACTTTTTGTTAATAAGATAGGATCTCAGCTGGGCGTGGTGGTGCACACCTTTAATCCCAGCACTTGGGAGACAAAGGCAGGCAGATCTCTGTGAGTTCAAGACCAGCATCGTCTATATAGTGAGCTCCAGGCCTACTGGGGCTACTGGGAGATCCTGTCTCAAAGCAAACAAACAAACAAGATAGGATCTCACCTGAGAGTTTATAATACCAATCTGCCACATGACACGGGTACACCAACATATATGCAGACAGTACACTCATACACATAAAAAATAAAAAAATACCAATCTGCCAAACAAAATATGCCCACTGGTTCAGTAGTGGCATGACTGTTCCAAAGGTAACCAACCACTTCCTGATTGGCTCTTTTGTCTTTTCCATGAGAGGGACTGGAACCCTGATACTATAAACTTAGTCAAAAGCTAACGGCTAGGGAGAACAGGTCAAGTGGAGAAATCTACTACTGGTGTTTTGTAGTTACACAGCTTTCTAAATACTTATGCTATACCCATAGACTGGTATAACTCTCAGCTTAGGTCAGAGATGCCTCATTTTGCATATGACCTATCCCTGCACAAGGCCTGCATAAGACCTGTACACAACATAAATGCAGGAGAGGGACTAGAAAGGAAGAAGGCCAGCAGAAATGGGGGGGGGAGAAAATAGAAGGAAAGGGGGGCATGATTATAATACACCATACAGATAAGAATCATCAAAAAATAAAGTAATAATAATGAAAGATAGGGTCTCACTGTAGCCTAGGCCGGCCTGGAACTCACCATGTAGTTGAGGTTGGCCTCAGATTCGTGGACTACCTCCTACCTCAGCCTCCCGATTATTGAGATAACAAGCAGGAGCCATTACAGGCATGGCCTACCACACTAGGCTTAAATTTCTTACATTCTTAAACGTAATTTATTTCTGTACTGTCCTTGGATTTGTTCCTATTAAATGTCAAACTTTTGGCAAATTTGCAAGTTTTAGGGACTTGAACTCAGGTTTTTACACTTGTCTAATAAGTATCTTACCCACTGAGCCATCTCCTCAGCCTTGCCTTTTAGTTTTTATTATATATTAATTATACACGATGGGTCCGTTGTGACATTCTCATCCATTTTTAGTGCATGCTGATCAGATGCGCCCCCTTCCCCACCCTTGTCACTCTCCCACCCCTCCCGATCTTTTAGTTATTATATTAATTATACATGATGTGTCGCTGTGACATTCTCATCCATTTTTAGTGCATGCTGATCAGATGCGCCCCGTTCCCCACCCTTGTTACTCTCCCACCCCTCCTCATCTCTCCACTTTTTATCTCAAAGGAAACTCAGCCAAGTGAGAAAAAAAAAAAAGGACTTGATCAGCAACAGCAAGTGAATTTCATCTTGTTTATCACTTCCTGTTGATTAACACTCCTGTTGATTGTTACTGCTCGGCAATATGATGATAAGATGTCTGAACCACAATTCTAACTTTTCAAAACATGCTATAGCACATAGCAATTGTTTGACTTGTGAATTGTCATGACAGAGGGTTTACCATGAATCTCCTCCTGAGAGGAGCCAGAGCTGCCTATGTTCGCCATTTAAAACCGCAGCTACAGGAGATCTTCTGAGACCAGCTGAAGCGCAGGAAGCAAGGAGCTGGAACCAACGCAAATGCCCCTCAACGGATGAGTGGATAGAGAAAATGTGGTACATCTACACAATGGAGTTCTATGCAGCAGTAAAGAAAGACGACATCACGAGCTTTGCAGGAAAATGGCTGGAGCTAGAAGACATCATGCTGAGTGAAGTAACACAGTCCCAGAAAAACAAACAACGAATGGTATCCCTCATCTGTGGACGCTAGTGCCAATTACCTAGTTGTAAGTATTTCTTGTGCACGGCCCCTTGAGCTTTTGTCCAAAGCAGTTGGGAGTGATGCATTTTGGAAACAACAACAACAACAACAACAACAACAACAGAAAGGACTGCATCAAAGAACTGACTGAAACAGTGAATATCTGCTCAAAACAGTCAACTTCCACATGGAGAATATCGAGAAAGACTGAGAAAGAGATGAAAAGCATGTTTGGCAGAATGCATGAGCTCTGGCGGGGTGGCGGGATGNTCTGTGTGGTGTCCCTTTCTGTGAAAACCATTTCTCTTGCCCGGTGTGGTGCGCACGCCTTTAATTCCTAGCACTCGGGAGGCAGAGGCTAGGCGGAGTCTTTGTGAGTTCAAGGCCAGCCTGGTCTACAGAGTGAGTTCAAGTGCAGCCTGGTCTAACGAGTGAGTTCCAGGCCATCCAAGCTGGAGCTACGGGAGACCCTGTCCTTGAAAAGAACCAAAAAAAAAAAAAAACATTTTTTTTCCGATTTTTAAAAAAAAATATAAGTATATTTTGTACAAGATTCGTCAAATCTAGACCCGTGTCCCCCTCCATCCCGCCACCTCCGCCAGAAGCTCATGCATTCTGCAAACATGCTTTTCATCTCTTTTCTCAGTTTTTCCGATATTCTCCATGAGGGAAGTTGACTGTTTTGAGGCAGAAGTTCACTGTTTCGTCCACGTTTTCTGTATGCAGTCCTTTTCTGTTGCTGTTTCCAATATGCATCACTCCAGATGCTTGGACAAAACGGCTCAAAAGGCGCATGGGCATCAGAAAACATAACAATTGAGGTAATTGGCACTATGCATGCCACAGATGAGGGATGCGCAATCGGTCGTTTGTTTTTTCTGGACTGTAGCGTTGCACTCCAGCTGATGTCACTTCTTACTCCAGCCATTTTCACTGCAATAGCTCATGATGTTCATCTTTTTTTTTTTTATTCTATTTTTGTATTGGTTGAGTGGTACTGATCTGTTGCTATCAGGTTTTGTGCACGACATGTCACGCAAGTGCCGGTGGAGCGTCAAGAAATGGGTCTTGGATTCCCTCTGGAACTGGATTCGTCCTGGAATATGGAGAACGCATTGGAAATGGCTTCTTAAGCCGCCATGTTTGGGATGCTGTGGGATGTTAACAACTCAGGTCCTTCTGCAAGTAGCAGTTCGTGCTTGCTTATTATGTTACTGCTAGGTCTTATCTCTCTCAGCCCCTTGATTTGAGTCTTCTGTGCTGTTATCTGCTGGTATGAGAACTCCATTGTGTAGATCGTACCACATTTTCTGCTATCCAGCCTCGTGTTACAGTTGAGGGCATTGTGGGTCTGGTTGTCGAGCTCCTTGTTATCTGTGAGAGAGCTGCATGATATAATACATGGTCCATTGAAGCTATGTTCTGCAGTGGAGGTGATTCTTGGGGTACATGCCTAGGAGTGGTATGACTGGGTTCGGGCGGTCAAATCTCATGTCCAAAGATGGGCTTACAGGGGTGTCGTCGCACACTGCTTTCCGATTAGTGGCTTGTATGAGTTTTACATATACGCTCACGAGCAGTGGAATGAGTGTTCTCCTTGCCCCACAACCTCCTCCACAGCACTTCGGTATCCGATTGTGTTTTTTCTTGATCCTGGCCATCTTTTATTGGAGTGCAGATGACAGTCTTAAGGGGTCTTATTTGCATTTCCTATAGTAAAGATGACGGTTGAACAGTTTTTTTAAGAGGTTCTTCTTCTTCACCTCAGAGTTTTGGCTGGTTTCACGTTGAGGCTCTTATGATCCATCTTGGAGTTGAACTTTGTACAGGGTGAGAAGGTAGGGGTTACACTGCCTTCTTTAATTGACTATACGAACATTAGGAAGATGTGAAAAGGATTATTCCTATTCAGAACCAAAATATAATACTAAAGTCTCTCTTAAGCTATGCACTTACAAAATATTTAATATACGGAGGCTCTGACATTAGCAATGAGATATTCTACCAGGATATGTTGGGCCCAGGGGAATCCAAGCCCCCACAAAAGGTATAGGCCTCCATGCCTCTAAACTGAGATCCTACAAGAAGGAGGTGTCGATAAGAGCCTGGTGCGAGAGTCATACTGATGTTAATCATGGAAAGATTATATGAGACCACACATAGCAAGTGTACATGATGGCATCTGGATGCCAGAGAGTGTATACCAAAGACCACTAAACCAATAAAGCAAATATAAGGTTCTCCTTCGCAGTCTAAGTAAGACTCTCTCAGCTATCAGCTACCAGACTATCACCTTCTGCATCCTGCCTGGACAATACTGTGCTAGCAGCGGCCAGCAATTATCCCGTATACCCAAATCTAATTGCTTACTTGGCTCCTCATCCTTGGAATGGAATGAGAGCCCATGGCTGATCGCCACCAAAGCTTACATCTCTAATCGGTTAGGAGATTAGTACAGCCACAGTAAGACCCCTGTCATATTTAAAGCAGAAAAAAATGTAATTGTCATAGCGGATTAAGCATACCATCCAAACATCTGGTGTCTGAGTCCATAAGTAACTGACCATAAACTTTAGTACTGTTTAAACACCTACATATTAAATTGCTGTGCTTCATTTTAGTAGGACCTCCGAAAAGTTAATTCCGGATAAACTTCACCCGCAGTGGAAAGTAAACTAGGTCCGAGAATTGACCAAGCCAAGCAACAGCTCCAGAAAAAGTAAGCTGTTTCTGCTCCCATCCTACTTCTGCCCCTTTTTCTAAGGCCTTAGGGAACAATTCTGGAGAAGGGTGGATGCGGCGTAGAGATGTACACCGGAGCTGGCGATTGGGGGATAATGGTGACACTGACAGGCATGATAGCTGGAAATCATTGATCAGCTATGATTGATCCACATACAAGGCCCCCTGCTGAATGGTGGGAGCCACAAGAGCTTGGTGTGGGTTGGGCACAAACTGCCTGCAATGGTTTTACATAAAGGACTTCTTGTACTGCATAAATTAATCATTATTGCTAAAAAATGAAAAAAAAAAAACAGAGAAAGATGCAGGAAAAGTTATGGCAGAAATGCATGATC
Source organism: Rhizomys pruinosus (assembly GCA_009823505.1). Taxonomy (NCBI): domain Eukaryota; kingdom Metazoa; phylum Chordata; class Mammalia; order Rodentia; family Spalacidae; genus Rhizomys; species Rhizomys pruinosus. Next base: position 1,568,587 of record VZQC01005402.1, read on the forward strand.
TGGGTGGGTGGGGTGAGGTGGGGAAGGGAAAAGGGAAATATGCTAGGCATGTGAACGATAATGGGAAATGATGTATGAAATACACAAAGCATTAGGGGCATGGAGCATGATGGCCTAAGTAGTGTGAGGCTAAGACAGTATCCGTTATGCTATCTTGCGCAGAGGACCCGGTTTCGATCCGACACCCCAGCATCATGGCAGCTAGATGAGTTAACTGCTTCAACTACCAGTTCCAACGATGGAAATCGTCGACATCCTCCTCATTCTGACCCACTCAGTCCACATGGCATTGACATCGACAAGGGGGTGCATAACCCAAACCATCACATGCAGACCAGTACATTCATTCTTCATAAAAAAATAAATAAAATTTAAAAAATTAAAATCAAAATAAACATATAATTCATAATCTTAACAGGCATGTCACAAAAAAAAAAAAAGATGGTTCTGGCAGCTCACTCTAATTCCTACCTCTGTGAAGTTCTATTCAGTTTTGCTCCATCTATGTATTGATGATTCCTATTGCGTTTTCTTTCTTTTTGCAGTTTTTGGTAGCTTGTATACTCTGGAAATCAATGCTTCTGTCAGATGTTTTGCGTGTCTCAACACTCTGTGGGTTTCTCTTCTCTTCCTTGATTGGTTTCTTTTGCTATGTACAGAAGCTTTTCGACGTTTTAATGAGTCCCATTCTCAGGTTATGACCTTATATCTTGGCGTACTGCCTGTCAGTGATTTTAGGTATCTTTTTTCTTGTATTCTTATATCTGCTCCAACTTCCTAACCTTCCATGAATCTTCAGTGTCTGTGTTCACGTCGAGTCTGTTAATCCCATTTCGGAATTGACTTACTGTAGCTAGGTGCAGAGAGGTGGTTAAAAGTATGTCATTCTAACAGGGTCGTGATACCAGTCTTCCCAACAGCCGCCCACTCATGCTTGAAGTCTTTCTTTTTTCCCCATTTGTCCATGTACTCTTTGGCCCCCTGCAATATAATGACGATGGCGAATGTGATGGTGTTCAAGTTTGGATCTTCAAGTTTTAAATTCCAATTGTTCAACAGTCTGTATTTTGTCCAGTACTAAGCTGTTTTAATTTTTTATGCACTCTATTTAGTGCGCTTGATAATATAATTGAAGTTCCTGGTATAAGAGATCCCTCATGTGTTGCTCTTTTCACTCAGGGTTTTTTTTTGTTTTTTTCATTTGGGTCTTTTGTTTTCATGATTTAGTTTTCATATCAAAGCCATGTCTGAAGAAACTTCTTGATTATACTAATGGGCCAGACAGATCCTCGATCTCTGTGAAAAATTGACTGTGTTCTCCTCTTGGATGCAAGGTTAGAGGGGAGTTGCTAATAGTAACTGAGTTCCAGATTAGATTCAATCTTCAAGACAATCTTTTATATGGTTGTCCCTCTTGGAGGATCAAGGGTCTGCTAGGATAGGGGCGAATAAAGGAAAAGAACTTTACTAAGAGATGGTGAAGTGTGAGAATTCCGCTTCTGCCCAATGTAAGGGATGTTGGTGACCTTGACGCAGCTTTCATAACGATTCTAGATAGTCTGCCAAGCCAGATTTGGGAGCAGAGGCAGGTGATCTGTGATGAAGTTCAAGGCCAGCCTGGTTTTTACAGCTAGGTACAGTTCTTGGAAGGACAGCCTAGGCTATAGGGAGGACCCTTCTCAGAAAAACAACAACAACACACAACAACAAAAACAGAGTAGAATAAGGAGACTGGTAAGGTAGCCCACGCTATAATCACAAGCTGGAAGCTGAAGAGGCAGATCTGGGATTTCTAGGTCAAGTCCCTCAGCCACTGACTGTCCATTTAAGCGCTAGCACTTGGGAACGATAAGTCTGGATTCAGATCCGCTACCCGATTATTGGAATCGAGCCTTGCCCTCTCAGTAATGTCCTAAGGAAGCTAATAAAAGCAAGCAGGTCGGTGGTGGAGCAACGAAGCCAACTTTAATCCCTGCATCTCAAAAGGCAGAGGAGGCAGATTCTATCGGACTAACGCGCCAAGCCCCTTACCTTCACATAGTCGATTTGATCAGGACAAGGCTGGGGCTATAGGAGACCTCTGTCTTATAAATAGCCCAAAAGGAAGCTTACCTGGAGTGGGAGATACTCATGACAAGAAGGTGGTTTTCCCAGGGCGAGGCTCATCCATTCACTTGGGATGTGCTGACCCTGTGTTTCCAAATGCCAGGAAACTTCGACCTGCATATTTGTGTAGCTGGAGGACTTGTGTTCACACCTATCCCTGATAAAAAAAATTAAAACAAGAAAAAATATACCAAAAAAAACCAAAGGGCCTGGTGGCACATGGCCTGTAATCACAGGCAAACTCGGGAGGCAGAGGCAGTTGGATCTCTGTGAAGTTTCAAGGCCAGCCTGGTCTACAGAGTGAGCTCTAGGCCCAGCTGGGACTAAAGGGGAGACCCTGTCTCAAAGACCCAAAAAAAAAAAAAAATAGCCAAAATGAAAAAATAAACAAAACCCAAACCAAGTCTACATAGTGAGTTCCCAGGCAGTCACATGAGACCCGTGTCAAAAGAAAAAAAAAAGAAGGAAAAAAAGAAAGAAAGAAAAGAGGTAAATGAATACTACCAAGCCCCAGAGCTCACCTGTAGTCCCAGCCTCCTGTATCCCAACACTTGGGAATGGGAGTAGGGAGTAATCTAGTGCCAGCCCAACCTGGGCAACTTGTCTTTTATAAACAAAGGTGTATGTTTTCATATTTTATATAGTGCTTGTATCAGCCATATCATCAAAGAAAGTACAGTAATTGCCTTCAGTACAGTATTTTTAATTTTTTCACATATTTATAACAAATTATATAGTCTGTAATTGTGAGGTATAGACAATATATACTTGATGAAATAGTGAAGAAACAAAGATGGGAATGGAGATGTGAGCTCAGCTTTAGTAGAGGCGTTGTCGTAACGATGCAAGGCTCTGGGTTCAATCCCTATACTGGGAAGGAAAGCTAACACGTGCCATTCAAGAGTCCATAGTATACTACCACGTTGGGGTCAGAATAGACACGAAGGGCCTATCCGACATGCATGTTCCTCTCCAGAGGACACCTCCCTGGCATCACACATGGACATGGACATGCTGAGCACATGTTGAGAGGGTTACTCCTTTCCTCTGAAGCTGTCCAGCTCCTCTTGGGCAGCAAAGAAAATTAACACAGGAAAGCCGATGCTCAGTGCCAGGTTTGAATTCAGAAAGGAAGGGCTGAGGGGACCCCTCTACATCAGGGTACTTAAACCAGGGTCTCCCCAAATTTTCATCTGTGCTCCAAAAATATAACAGGAAGGAACCGAGCCAACAGTTCAGTGTTCTCCATGAAAACTTAGCAATACCATTGGGAAACGTTTCTCAAAGCTTTTCTGCTCCAAAAAGAAACACATTTGTGACTTCAGGGTGAAAGGAAGGTGCTAGACCAAGACTTGAACCAAAAGGTGAGTCACAGGACCCTGTGACAGAGAGTAGGGAGTTCTCATCAGGTGAGGAGGTACCTTGGGAGGTGGTGGGTTCTTCAGATTTCAGATAGTCTCTATCAAGCCAGGAACTGGAAGATTTTTAGCAAAGAAACACATAAAGTCTATGCACTTCAAACAAAGGCAGGGCTGGGTCAGCTGGCAGATAAGACAAAAATTTTGTCAAAATTGGGGGTGATTTGGTTCTATTTGGGTGCGGAATTCAGAACTCTCATATAGAATGCTAGGGTTTGGGCTGGAGAGATGGTCTATGTGTTAAGAGACTGAACTCCTCTTGGCGGTAGCCCGGGTTGATCCCGAGCACTCACCATGGGCCGCTAGAGATCACCATCTTTAACTCCAGTTCTCAGGGAAATTCCAACACCCTCTTCGGTGCTCTCTGCGCCATTGCCATGACAAGGGTGCACAAAAAAAACTACAACAAAAAGCTAGGTGTGGTATAGAACCCTATCTTGGATTGTGATAGTGAGACCGTTTTCGCTTCTTCATTAAGAATAAAACAAAGAGAAGATGGATGTAACTCAATTAATTTGCCTGATCTCCACCATTATCAAGTGGTGGGAATGTGACTAGAACTCAAAAAGTACATCCTGCCGGGCATGGTGGCCACACCTTTTAATCCTTGCAATTGGGAAGGCAGAGGCAGGTGGATTTTGGAGTTCAAGGCCAGCCTGGTCTTCAAAAGTAGTTTCCAGGACAGCTGAGGCTACACGGGAGACCCTGTCTGCGAAAATGACAAAAAAAAAAAAAAAAAAAAGTACAATCCTGAGATAATTTAAGCAAGAACTAGGCCCAGGGGGACACTTAGGTCCCTGCTATTCCAGGAGGTGGAGACAGGAAAAAGTTCTTTGTGTAGCTCAAGGCCAAGCCTGGTCTAGCCACAGTGAGTTTCCAGGCCTTCAGTAAAGGGCTATATAATAGAGACACTGCCCTCAAATTAAATATAAATTAATTAAAAGTAGTACCAAGAAAAAGATTTGTAGACTAAATGAATGAGAAAAAGTAGGATAATTTATACCTATATAATCACTGAAGGAAATGGGCAGATTATAGGAACCTACTATTTGAAGATATTTGGTGTCCCTTTTTTTTTTTTTTTTTTGGTCTTTTTTTGTCTTTTTTGGATCCACAGAGTGGTTTCCAGGACCAGCTGGGCGTACAGTTGGTCTCAAAAACAAAAAAATCAACACAAACAAATAAATTAAATATAAATATAAATTTTGTCTGATTTTTTTTTTAATTTTTTAATTTTTTTTTTTCTTTTTTTTTTTTTTTAATGAAAGAAATGAGGTAAAAACATCCTTGGGGCTGGAGAGAATGGCTCAGAGGTTGGTGGCATATGCCTTTATTCCAAGCACTCGGGAGGCAGAAGGCAGGCGATCTCTGTGAGCTCTGGGCCAGTGGCGACTAAGGGAAGACCCTGCCTCAAAAAGACAAAACAAAAACAAACTAAACAAACACACCAACAAACTAAAAACAAAATCACTCCACTGACTGCTCTTTGCAGAGGATAGTTAGGTTTACGCATTGCATTGTACTCCTACATGTGGCTAACAACATTCCATAACTTCCAGTTCCAGGGGAATGTGATATGCCCTCTTTTATTTTGACCTCTTTGGGCATTGGCATGACAGAAATGCACTTACCTATGCAAGACAAAACCGCTCATACAATAAAAGTAGAAATAATATTAAAATAATAAAACATCCCATGATTGAACTAGAGCGCTTATCCTGCACCACCTAAAAGGCCCATGGTTCTAATCCCCCGCACCACATAAACTGGGGCTTGTGACAGACACTTACAACACAAGCACCAGGGAGGTGGAAGCAATGAGACCACTATCTCAAAAGAAAGAAAAATATTGCAACAACAACAATAAATAAAAATAATCCATACAAGTAAAAAGAAACCATAGCTAACCTAACACTGACAGTTTAGCCAGGTACAGTCGCACTTGGGAGGTCGAGAGCTCAGAGGATTAGGAGTTCCTTTAAGTCATGTGAAAGCCTATCTAAAACACAAAACAAACAAAACCACAAATATATGCCAGCTAGAGGTCGGGCAATGGGTGAATGCATTCCTTTTAATCCCACACTGAAGATGCAGGCAGGCAGAGCTCTATAAGATTGAGGCCAGCCTGATCTATATGTGGAGTTCCAAGGCCAGCTGGTCTACAGGGAAACCCTGTCCAAAAAGACAAGAAAAAAAAAAAAAAAAAAAAAAAAAATAGGTTGGGAGAGAGATTATATAATTAATTCCACTTCAATAGAGAAAGGGGGCTGGGTGTGGTGGACAATACGTTTAATTCTTAGCACTCAGGAAGAGGCAGAGGATCTATATAGATTAGAGGCCAGCTGGTCTACATAAAGAACCTCATCTCAAAAAAACAAACATAAAAACAACCCCCCCCCAAAATAGGGTTCAAAGGCCCCCAACATAATTCCATGGTATATTGTACATTGTAATTCAGCTTTGATCCCAAACTCTTCCTGTGTAGCAGAGGCATTGCGATATTTTAGTCTTTTTGTACTTTATTATCTTTAATTATATTATGTGTGATTGTGTGGTAAAGACACCTTGCTGTGCTAGGTGCCCTTGGAGGTTAAAGGCTTCAGAAATTATCCTAGGAACTGGAGTTTATAGAGCAGCTGTGGAGCCACCTGCCCTGGGTGTCCTAGAAATCAAACTTGGTCCCTGGAAAAGCAATACAATGCTTACTTGTACCACAATCCATCAACACTCTGCCCCCTAAGTACTTTGGTTTATTAAATAAGCATTTGATAATAACTGGTCATAACATTTTGTATTGTGGAATTTTTTCTTTATGTTTTTGTTTGATTTGTTTGTTTTGAGACGATGTCTTGTATATCCCAGGCTGGCCTCAAAATCCCGGTATTAGAGCCAAGGATGGCTAAGCCCTTGATCCTCCTTTCCAGCTTCTTACTTGCTGGGGTACAGGTGCGCATTACCAATTTAGTTTATCCGTGGTGCTAGGTAACCGAACTCAGGACTCATGCAGGCAAGGTGGCCGTACACTTTCTCACTGAAGCAACATTACCCTAGTTCTCTTGTGGAAGTTCTTTTTGAAAGGCACGATGGAACTCTTGATTATGTTTTCAAATACTGCTATTATATATTTTTTTTTCGTTTGACTCTAAAGTCAATCAAAGTGTCTTTTGCGGTGACTTTCAAGGGGAAAGAACCATGAAATAAGATTTTATAAATGACATTTTTGGAACCAGTGTTCCAACCATGCAGATTAGCAATCACCCAATTCCAAGAGCTGCTAAAAAATAAAGCTTGGGTAATTGCGGCCAAATGAGATGGGTGAGGAGATTTTTTCAAGCGAGACATGACTCCAGAAGTTCTGTTGTCCTTCCTATGGCCTGTAAACTGAACAAGGGCTGTTTCTTTTTCTAATAGGGATTGTCCCTTACTAAACTGGGACCAAGGCCTCTCTTATAATAAGGAAGAAAGACATAATTTCTGGTTTTAAAATTTTTATTGTAAAATAATTTTTTAAATTTAATTCAGTTTTTCCAGACAAAGTTTCATGTATCCCGGCCTGGCTTGAATTCTGATCGCTTCTGCCTGCACTCTCTCAAGTGCAGAAGTAATAGGTACACATGTCACCACACCTAGCTGCCTATTTTTTTTTTTTTTTTTTGAATCTATCTTTTCGAGACAGGGTGCCTCTATAGCCTCCCAGCTGTCGTGAACACTTCGACGACAGGCTGGCCTTGAACTCACTAAGATCTGCCTCTGCTCCCTCCAAGTGCTAGGTTAAGGCATGCAGCCCCATGCCCGGCTCTCACTGCTGCTAATTATTTTTTTAAATTTTTTTTTTATTTTTTCTATTAATTAATTTTATTTTTTATTTTTTTTTTTTGTCTTTTTGAGACAGGGTCCTCCCTTTAGTCCCAGCTCTGGCTCTGGAGCTGAAATGTAGATCCAGGCTGGCTTTGACCACAGAGATCCGCCTGCCTCTGCCCTCCCAAGTGCTGGAATAAAGGCGTGCCCACATGCCCAGCTCCTAGCTGCCAATTTTATTTTATTTATGTATTTTATGTATTATTTATTATGTCTTTTCGGTCCTTTTTGCTTATTTTTTTTTTTATTTTTTTTATTTTTTTAAATTAATTTATTTATATATTTTTTTATATCAAATCTACTCCATGTCCGCCCATGAGAAGGTTAGAACTTTGGCCATATGCAGAAGTCGTCCAAAATCATGACAGATAGCTGGGGGTAAGCTCAGGGTTTAGACTGAGCATCTATGTTTGATCCAGCCTGCCAGCCTCATCTCTACAATCCCAGGACCTCTCATCCTGGCCTGAGTACCCCAGCACTCCCATCTCTCAAGAGTGGGACCCCAGGTAGCCTAGAGCTAGGGCATCAAGGCAATTTTAGGGACTAAGGCTGGAGGAGGGATATGGTTTGGATATGAAGTGCCCTAGCAGGTTCACGTGCTGAAGGCTTGGTTCCACCTGGTGTCACAATTTTGGAAGGGTCTAGAAAATTTGGGCTGGGTGTGGTGCCACATGCCTTTAATCCTAGCGCTCAGGAGGGAGGCAAGAGGATCTTTGTGAGTTCAAGGCCAGCCTGGTCTACAGAGTGAGTTCCAGGACAGCTGGGGCTATAGGGAGACCCTGTCTCGAAAAGATAGATAAAAAAAAAAAAAAAAAATAGCAGCTAGGTGTGGTGACATGTACCTATTACTCTAGCACTTGGGAGATGCAGGCAGAAGGATCAGGAATTCAAGCCAGCCTGGGATACATGAAACTTTGTCTGAAAAACTAATTAAATTAAAAAAATTTTTAAATAAAAAATTTTAAAACCAGAAATTATGTCTTTCTTCCTTATTATAAGAGAGGCCTTGGTCCCAGTTTAGTAAGGGACAATCCCTATTAGAAAAAGAAACAGCCCTTGTTCAGTTTACAGGCCATAGGAAGGACAACAGAACGTTCTGGAGGTCATAGTCTCGCTGAAAAAAATCTCCTCACCCACTCATTTGGCCCAATTACCCAAGCTTTATTTTTAGCAGCTCTTGGAAATTGGGTGATTGCTAATCTGCATGGTTGGAACACATGGTTCCAAAATGTCATTATAAAAAATCCTTTTATTCATGGTTCTTTCCTTGAAGCACCGCAGAAGACACTTTTGATTTGACTTAGAGGTCAACAAAAAAAAATATATAATAGAGTATTTGAAAACTAATCAAAGAGTTCATCTGCCTTTCAAAAAGTTCCACAAGAGAACTAGGAATGTTGCTCAGTGGAAAGTGCTCACCTAGCCTGCATGAAGTCCTGAGTTCGGTTCCTAGCACCACATAAACTAAATTTGGTAATGCGCACCTGTAACCCCAGCAATTAAGAGACTGAGGAAGGAGGATCAAGAGGCGTTCAGGCCATCCTTGGCTCTATAACGGGAATTTGAGGCCAGCCTGGGATATACAAGACATCGTCTCAAACAAACAAATCAAAACAAAACAAAAGAAAAATTCCACAAAGCAAATTGTTACTGACAGTATATTATCAAATGTTATATTAATAAACAAAGTACTAGGGGGCAGAGTGATTGATGGCTTGTGGTTAAGAGCATGTATTGCTTTTCCAGAGGACCCAAGTTTGATTTCTAGCACCCAGGGCAGGTGGCTCACAGCTGCCTATAACTCCAGTTCCAGGTAATCTGAAGCCTTTAACCTCCAAGGGCACCTGCACACAGGTGTTTACACACACACACATATATAATTTAAAGAAATAAAGTACAAAAAGACTAAAATATCGCAATGCCTCTGCTACACAGGAAGAGTTTGGGATCAAAGCTGAATTACAATGTACAATATACCATGGAATTATGTTGGGGGCCTTTGAACCCTATTTTGGGGGGGGGGTTGTTTTATTGTTTTGTTGTTTTGAGATGAGGTCTCATTATGTAGACCAGGCTGGCCTCTAATCTATATAGATCCTCCTGCCTCTTCCTGAGTGCTAGAATTAAAGGTATGCTCCACCACACCCAGCCCCCTTCTCTTGAAGTGGAATTAATTATATAATCTCTCTCCCACCTATTTTTTTTTTTTTTTTTTTTTTTTTTTGTCTTTTTGGGACAGGGTTTCCCTGTAGCCCCAGCTGGCCTGGAACTCACTATATAGATCAGGCTGGCCTCAATCTTATAGAGCTCTGCCTGCCTCTGCACTTTGAGTGCTGGGATTAAAGGAATGCATCACCATGCCCGACCTCTAGCTGCATATTTTGTGGTTTTTGTTTGTTTTGTGTTTTAGATAGGCTTTCACATGACCTGGAACTCCTAATCCTCTGAGCTCTCGACCTCCCAAGTGCGACTGTACCTGGCTAAACTGTCAGTGTTAGGTTAGCTATGGTTTCTTTTTTCTTGTGGTATTTTTATTTTTGTTGTTGTTGCAATTTTTTCTTTTTTTGAGATAGGGTCTCTTGCTTCCACCTCCCTGGTGCTGGTGTTGTAAGTGTCTGTCACCAAGCCCAGTTTATGTGGTGCTGGGGATAGAACTCAGGGCTTTAGGTGTGCTAGATAAGCGCTCTAGTTCAATCATGGGATGTTTTATTTATTTTAATATTATTTCTATTTTATGTGTATGAGCGTTTTGCTTGCATATGTGTAAGTGCATTTCTGTCATGCAATGCCCAAAGAGGTCAAAAGAGGGCATATCACATCCCCTGGAACTGGAGTTATGGAATGTTGTTAGCCACCATGTGAGTGCTGGGAACTGAACCTAGGTCCTCTGCAAGAGCAGTCAGTGAGTGATTTTGTTTTGTTTTGTTTTGTTTTGTTTTGTTTTGTTTTGTTTTGTCTTTTTGAGGCAGGGTCTCCCTTTAGTCCCAGCTGGCCCAGAGCTCACAGAGATCGCCTGCCTCTGCCTCCCGAGTGCTGGAATTAAAGGCATATGCCACCAACCTCTGAGCCATCTCTCCAGCCCCCACAGGATGTTTTTAGCACTCATTCTCTTTCAGTCTAGTAAAAAAAAATTTAAAAATTACTAAAAAGTAAAAATTTCAGACAAATTTATATTTATTTATTTATTTATTTGTTTGTTTGTTTGTTTGTTTGTTTGTTTTGAGACAACTGTAGCCCCAGCTGGCCTGGAACACACTCTGTGGATCAAAAAAAAAAAAAAAAAAAAAAAAAAAAAAAAGGACAAATATCTTCAAAGTAGTAGTTCCTTAATCTGCCCATTTCCTTCAGTGATTATATAGGTATAAATTATCCTACTTTTTCTCATTCATTTAGTCTACAAATCTTTTTCTTGGTACTACTTTTTAATTAATTTATATTTAATTTGAGGCAGTGTCTCATTATATAGCCCTTACTGGCCTGGAACTCACTGTGTAGACCAGGGTGGCCTTGAGCTCACAAAGAACTTCCTGTCTCCACCTCCTGAATAGCAGGGCTAAGTGTCCCCCTGGGCCTAGTTCTTGCTTAAATTTCTCAGGATGTACTTTTTTTTTTTTTTTTTTTTTTTGTCTTTTCGAGACAGGGTCTCCCTGTAGCCTCAGCTGTCCTGGAAATCACTTTGAAGACCAGGCTGGCCTTGAACTCACAAAGATCCACCTGCCTCTGCCTCCCAAGTGCTAGGATTAAAGGCGTGTGCCACCATGCCCGGCAGGATGTACTTTTTGAGTTCTAGTCACATTCCCACCACTTGATAATGGTGGAGATCAGGCAAATTAATGAGTTACATCCATCTTCTCTTTGTTTTATTTTATTTGAGAAAGGTTCTCACTATACAATCCAAGATAGGGTTCTATACCACACCTAGCTTTTTTGTTGTAGTTTTTTTGTGCACCCTTGTCATGCAATGGCTGCAGAGGTCAGAAGAGGGTGTTGGATTCCCCTGGAACTGGAGTTAAAGATGGTTCTCAGCGGCCCTGTGGGTGCTGGGAATCAAACCCGGGTCCTCTGCAAGAGGAGTCAGATCTCTTAACCTCTAGACCATCTCTCCAGCCCAACCCTAGCATTCTTTGAAGAGGTTCTGAATTGCAAATAGAACCAAATCACCCCCAATTGTGACAAATTTTTGTCTTATCTGCCAGCTGACAGCCCTGCCTTTGTTTGAAGTGCATAGACTTATGTTTTTCTTTGCTAAAATCTTCTCTAGTCCTGGCTTGATAGACTATCTGAAATCTGAAGAACCCACCACCTCCCAAGGTACCTCCTCACCTGATGAGAACTCCCTACTCTCTGTCACAGGGTCCTGTGACTCACCTTTTGGTTCAAGTCTTGGTCTAGCACCTTCCTTTCACCCTGAAGTCACAAATGTGTTTCTTTTTGGAGCAGAAAAGCTTTGAGAAACGTTTCCCAATGGTATTGCTAAGTTTTCATGGAGAACACTGAACTGTTGGCTCGGTTCCTTCCTGTTATATTTTTGGAGCACAGATGAAAATTTGGGGAGACCCTGGTTTAAGTACCCTGATGTAGAGGGGTCCCCTCAGCCCTTCCTTTCTGAATTCAAACCTGGCACTGAGCATCGGCTTTCCTGTGTTAATTTTCTTTGCTGCCCAAGAGGAGCTGGACAGCTTCAGAGGAAAGGAGTAACCCTCTCAACATGTGCTCAGCATGTCCATGTCCATGTGTGATGCCAGGGAGGTGTCCTCTGGAGAGGAACATGCATGTCGGATAGGCCCTTCGTGTCTATTCTGACCCCAACGTGGTAGTATACTATGGACTCTTGAATGGCACGTGTTAGCTTTCCTTCCCAGTATAGGGATTGAACCCAGAGCCTTGCATGTTACACAACTGCTCTACTGCTGAGCTACATCTCCATTCCCATTCTTTGTTTCTTCACTATTTCATCAAGTATATATTGTCTATACCTCACAATTACAGACTATATAATTTTGTTATAAATATGGAAAAATTAAAAAATACTTACTGAAGGCATTACTTACTATTCTTTGATGATATGTGATACAAGCACTATATAAAATATGAAAACATACACCTTTGTTTATAAAAGACAAGTTGCCCAGGTTGGGCTGGCACTAGATTCTCCCTACCTCCCATTCCCAAGTGTTGGGAAGTACAGGAGTGCTGGGACTACAGGTGAGCTCTGGGGCTTGGTAGTATTCATTTTACCTCTTTTCTTTCTTTCTTTTTCTTTTCTTTTTTTTTTCCTTTTTGACAGGGTCTCATGTGACTGGCCTGGAACTCACTATGTAGACTGGTTTTGGTTTTGTTTATTTTTTCATTTTGGTATTTTTTTTTTTTTTTGGGTCTTTTTGAGACAGGGTCTCCCTTTAGTCCCAGCTGGCCTAGAGCTCACTCTGTAGACCAGGCTGGCCTTGAACTCACAGAGATCCAACTGCCTCTGCCTCCCGAGTGCTGTGATTACAGGCATGTGCCACCAGGCCCGGCTTCCTTTTGGTATTTTTTTCTTTTTTAATTTTTTATCAGGGGAGAGTGTGAACACAGTCCTCCGCTACCACAAATTATGCAGTCAAGTTTCCTGCATTTGGGGAAATCACAGGGGTCAGCACATCCCAAGTGCAATGGATGAGCCTCGCCCTGGGAAAACCACCTTCTTGATCATGGTATCTCCCCTCCCAGGTAAGTATCCTTTTGGTATTTTTAAGATAGAGTCTCCCTATAGCCCCAGCTGTCCTGGAAATCACTATGTGGAGAAGGTTGGCCTTAGTCCTATAGAGATCTGCCTCCCTCTGCCTTTTGAGTGCAGGGATTAAAGTTGCTTGTGTCACCACACCTGGTTCTTTGTTTTTGCTTCTTGAGACACTGTTCCATTCATGTAGTCAAGGCTGGCTTCAAATTGACATCGTGGCTGAGGGTGACCTTGAATCCCAGATCTTCCTGCCTTCACCTTCCAGTTGCTGAGATTATAGGCGTGGGCTACCATACCAGACTTTCTTTCCATTTATTCTTGACTCTGTTTTTTGTTGTTGTTGTTGTTGTTGTTTTTTCCTGAGACAGGGTCTCCCTATAGCTCTAGCTGTCCTAGAACTCACTATGTAAACCAGGCTGGCCTTGAACTCACACAGATCCACCTGCCTCTGCCTCCCAAACTCTGGGACTATAGGCATGTGCCACCACACCCAGCTTTATTCTTGACTCTTTTTCCCTACAGGAGAAGGGAAATTTCAAGTTGACATCAACTATTACCATAGCAACCTCCCCCCTAACCTTGCATCCCCAAGAGGAAACACATCAAATTTTGTCAGAAATGGTTTTCTCCCAATTAAAATCCCCAAGAGTTTCTTCACAGGCTTGGAAGAAAAAGTCCTTAAATTCATTTGGAAAAACAAAAGACCCTGAAGAGCCAAAACAACCCTGAGTGAAAAGAGCAACACAGGGGGCATCTCTATACCAGACTTCAAACTATACTACAGGGCTATAGTCATAAAAACAGCCTAGTACTGGCACAAAAACAGACCTGTTGAACAATGGAATAAAACTGAAGATCCAAACTTGAACACATACAATTTCAGCCATCTCATATTTGACAAGGGGGCCAAGAAGACACAATGGAGAAAAGACAGCATCTTCAGCAAGTGGTGTTGGCAAAACTGGATCGCCACCTGTAGAATGAAATTAAACCCCTACCTCTTGCCCTGTACAAAAGTCAATTCCAAATGGATTAAAGACCTCGACGTGAAACCCTAAACTCTGAAGGTGATAGAAGAAAAAGTTGGCAGCAGACTATAAGACATAGGCATAGGAAAAGACTTCCTAAATCAGACAGCAGCTGCACAAGAATTAAGGTCTACAATTGACAAATGGGACCTCATTAAACTCAAAAGCTTCTGTACATCAAAAGAAACAATCAAGGAAGTGAAGAGAAATCCCACAGAGTGGGAGGAAACCTTCACTGCAGAAACATCTGACAAAGCATTGATTTCCAGAATATATAAACTACTCAAAAAACAAAGAAGAAAGAAAACAAATGACCCACTCAATAGATGGAGCAAAGAGCTGAACAGAGACTTCACAAGTGAGGAATTAGAGATGGCTGAGAAACACCTTAAGAAGTGTTCAACATCACTAATCATTAAGGAAATGCAAATCAAAACCACTTTAAGATATCATCTTACTCCAATAAGACTGGCTAGGATCAAGAAAACAAATGATACCAAGTGCTGGAGAGGTTGTGGGGAAAGGGGAACACTCATCCACTGCTGGTGGGAATGTAAACTCGTACAGCCACTATGGAAAGCAGTGTGGAGAACCCTTGGAAGACTTGGAATGAACTTGCCACCCGACCCAGCCATACCACTCCTGGGCATGTACCCTCAAGACTTACGCCACCACAGAGATACATGCACGGCCATGTTTATT
>VZQC01005402.1:1585500-1633434 GCA_009823505.1 Rhizomys pruinosus
AACAACAACAGAAAGGACTGCATCAAAGAACTGACTGAAACAGTGAACTTCTGCTCAAAACAGTCAACTTCCTCATGGAGAATATCGAGAAAGACTGAGAAAGAGATGAAAAGCATGTTTGGCAGAATGCATGAGCTCTGGCGGGGTGGCGGGATGGAGGGGGACACGGGTCTAGATTTGACAATCTTGTACAAAATATATATATTTTTTAAAAATCGGAAAAAAAATGTTTTTTTTTTTTTTGGTCTTTTCAAGACAGGGTCTCCCCGTAGCTCCAGCTGGCCTGGAACTCACTCTGTAGACCAGGCTGGCCTTGAACTCACTCTGTAGACCAGGCTGGCCTTGAACTCACAAAGATCCGCCTGCCTCTGCCTCCCGAGTGCTAGGATTAAAGGCGTGCGCCACCACACCGGGCAAGAAATGGTTTTCTACAGAAGGACATCATCCTAGGTTACAGAGCCTCCTGGTATACTTGGAGTTATAGGGACTTGGGAAACTCAGAGGGAGGTAGAACACAAAGGACCTGAGACTAAGCAAGGCACACACTTCATTTCTCTGAGCCTGTTTCCTCTTCTGTTAGAAAGGAGTGATCCAAGGTCTGGAGAAGATGGTTCAATGGTTAAGAACATATACTGCTCTTGCAGAGGACCCAAGTTCAGTTCTGAGCATCCATATCAGGTGGCTCACAACTCCAACTCAAGAGGATTCATTCCTTCTGGCCTTGGTGGACATTGTACTCACATGCACAACCTTTCTCCCCCAAATCACATATATATCTTTTATTAAAAAGGAGTGATTCCTGCATTCACTGTAAGGGCGGACCACCAGGAACATTTTCCTACTTTGGAACCACTTCACCTCAGTGGGGGTGATTCTTCAGTTGCCAGAGAGAAACTGAGGTAATTGGAATGAGAGTAGGAACAGGAAAAAAAAAAGCAGTGATCCCTTGTAGGAAGCTTTCTTTTTATGCTGAACAGGGACCATGTGGCCCTGATAAGGGGGATGGGGACACAGTGCCTGCTTTGCGGACACTGTGGGGAGCTGACCCCTCAGCATAGAGGCCAGCTGGCTACTTCCCGTAGCCTGGCCTGGATGATACTTCCAACTCAGGCCCTTAGCCTGGACCCATGAGACACGTGTTCCACTCTTGGCCGTGGCTTCTCACCTGCTCAGAGCCTGGACAGGAATTTCAGGCTGATGGCTGATCGCCTCCCTTCAGCCAATACCCACTCACAACACCAGCTACCTAGATTGGTGATCCACAAAGGAATCTCTTTCCAACCCACTGGCCACCCGAATGAAATGCAGGCCTACCTTAGCCTGTATTCTCACAATAAGTAATAAAAAAATAACGGCTGGGAATTCCATGATGATGTTACTATGAAATTCAAATTTATTCCTTACTACAGCCTGCTTTTATAAACTAAATGACGTCAGTTCCCAGAGCCAATCATAAGTCCCCCAATTCCACACCACTGCACACCTTGCCCCACCCTGCATCACACGCCTAGACCATGCTGCTTGCTCCTCCCTGGGGCAGGGTCAGACTCTAGGCCAAGCTGTGCCCTGAGGTGTGCTAGTTGGAAAGCCAGCCTGTAATTTGAGCTGGATTTCCCTACAATCCCTTATAGCTTCTAAGTCAGGTCAAAGCAGTTTATACAATGTTATATACATGGTAATGATAGTTGCTGATTTCATTTAAAAGTAGAGGCCATAGGCAGGTATAGTGTCCATGCTTATAATTCCAGAACTCTGGAGGCAGAGGCAAGAAGGTTAGGAGTTCAAGGCCATCCTCACTACATAGTTTAAGGCCAGCCTTGGACTACCTGATATCCTATCTCAAAAAATTAATAAAGGTTGGGCA
This sequence comes from Rhizomys pruinosus, assembly GCA_009823505.1. Lineage (NCBI taxonomy): Eukaryota > Metazoa > Chordata > Mammalia > Rodentia > Spalacidae > Rhizomys > Rhizomys pruinosus. The sequence goes on from VZQC01005402.1 coordinate 1,587,365, forward strand.
TGGTGGCACACAACTTTAATCCCAACACTTGGGAGACAAAGGCAGTTGGACTTCTGTGAGTTTGAGGCTACATTAACCTACATACTGAGTTCTTGGTCAACGAGGGCTATATAGTGAGACTCTGTCTCAAAAAAACCAAAATAAAAAAAAAAAAAGGCAGAGGCAAAACAAATGGAAATATTATTTTTGAGACACAGCAAATATTCAGAATCCACTAATGCTTTACTTATAGATCTTCAATCAATTTTTTTTTTTGTCTCTTTGAGACAGGGTCTCCCTACAGCCCCAGCTGGCCTGGAACTATGTAGACCAGGATGGCCTTGAAGATAACTACTTTGGGAGCTGTTAGGTGGCTCAGCAGGTAGAGAGACTTGTTGCTAAGCCTGATGATGTGTTCAATCCCTGGGACCTACATGGTGGAAGGAGAGGACTGATTCCCAGAAGTCGTTTTCTGACCTCTGTCACCTGCCTCCAACCCCCATACACAACACAGAAAGTTACTCTGGTGGCATTGGCATTTTGCTAGGGAAGAAAGAGGCAATGATGACAGGAAATGGCATGAGGTGTCACCACAGGCCCAAGTTAGACTAGCACCTAAGTGGAGTAAGGACTTAATTCAGCACCAGGCTAGGGGAGCAGCAGGGAAAAAAAAGTAGAAAAATACTCAGCTAAGACAAACTTCTATCTTTTGGCCTTTTCCTCTCTGTATAGAAGGTGCAGGCAAAAGTCTTCTTTCCACTGTCTTTTGTCTTTTGCTGTATTTTTCTGTTTTTTTTTTTTTTTTTAAAGAGTCCCATGATATAGTCCTAGCTGGCCTTGAACTCATGACAAATATGCCTCAAATTCCAGAATTCCACTGTCTTAAATACTTCTGGGACCCAAGAGACAAGAGAGTACTATCCATTCAAGATTGACTGTGTTTTTGTGCATTAGCCTAGAAATTTAACCCATCACTGTGTTTCTGAAAGAAATATATATATTCCATCTTCCCAAGAGCCAACCCTCAGATGCCTTTTTGGAATGCAATATGCTTGAAAGTGAAGTAATGGAGAAACCCATGTAAATCAGCTTTCCAAAAAAGTTTAGAAGTGAAAACATATCAACTACTATGAAAAACTGATTTCCAATGGGGGCTAAATTTTTCAGAGCTATCTTGGATAGTTTTTGGAAGGAGCAGGGCTCCAAATATATAAATGAGGCTTACAGATTAAAAAATGCTTAAGCAGATTTAAGGCAGAGCTTCAGAATCATCTCTGTCATATTTAGAGATCATGGAAACCCTTTCCATAGCCCTTGAATCAGCAACAGTAGCCTCCCCTTATCTGTGATTTTGAAGATTCACTCATCCACAATCAACAATGGATGAAATAGTAAAAGGAAAATTCCAAAACTGAAATGATTTATGTTTTTGAGACAGAATCTCACTCTCTAGCCCATGCTAGCCTTAAACTCACAGCTCTTCATGCCTCAGTCTCCCAGGTTCTGAGGTTACAAGCAGAAGCACCACACTGAGATTCCCAGCACCCACATGGCAGCTAACAACTGATCTATAACTCCAGTTCCAGGGGAATCCCATGCCTTCTTCTGACTCCGCGGGCATTGAAAAACATGGATGCACTTACACACATGCAGGCAATATATTCATTCACATAAGATAAAAATAATAAATGAAAAAGAAGTACCTCTTGAGCTACAATTTCTAAGTTTTGAAGTATGTGTTGGTCTGAGGAATGTGATGGAATCTTGTGCTGCCCACTTTTGTCCCCTCTGGATGTGGGCCATTTCTTTATATTTGGATCTGCAGTGAATACTTGACTCACAAATTAGTCCTGTGGGTATTCAGACCATACATCAGTGTATGGCGGTACTGGTATGCAGGAGTTCCTCATTTTACCTAATAATGGCTTTATTAAGAATTGTAATGATGGGGGCTGGAGAGATGGTCTAGCGGTTAAGAGCGCCGACCGCTCTTGCAGAGGACCCGGGTTCGATCCCCAGCACCCACATGGCGGCCGAGAACCGTCTGGGACTCCAATTCCAGGAGAACTCCAGTTCCAGGGGAATCCGAGACCCTCTTCTGACCTCCGCGGCATTGCACGACACGGGTGCACAGACTTGCATGCAGACAGTGCATTCATACACATACAGAAATAAATAAAAAATGAATAAAAAAAAAAAGAATTGTAATGATGACACACACATACACATACATATACAGACATACACATACCCAAGACACACAAAAATACACAGACATACACATACACAGATATACATAGACATACACACACACACACACACATATATATGTGCAGACATACACATAGACAGACACACACACAAAAGAATTGTAATGTGGAGCTGGAGAGATGGCTCAGTGGTTAACAGTGCCGAATGCTTTTGCAGAGGACCCAGGTTCGATTCCTAGCACCCACACGGCGGCTAAGAACCATCTTTAACTCCAGTTCCAGGGGAATCTGACACCCTCTTCTGACCTCCATGGCATTGCACAACATAGGTGCACCAACCTACATGCAGACAATACACTCATACACACTCACACACACACACACACACACACACACACACACACAACACACACACACAAAGAATTGTAATGCTTGGGGCTGGAGAGATGGCTCAGAGATGGCTGCTCTTGTAAAGGATCTGGGTTAAGTTCCCAGCACCCACATGGTGGCTAACCACCATCCCTAGCTCCAGTTCCTGGGCATCTGACTTCCTCTTCTGGCCTCCTCAGGCACTGCAGGCCAGGAATGAACTTATATGCATGCAGGTACAACAATCATACATATTAAAAAAAAAAAAAAGTTAAAACAAAAGAATTGTGATGTAAGATGCCAAGCATGGTGGTTCACAGTTAGAAGCTCAGCACTTGGGAGACAAAATGATGTTTGGATCCATCTGGGCTACAGAGTGAGACTGCTCAAAAAAAAAAAACCAAAGAACAGTGATGGAAAGGAGGCAGCAAAGCACGAAGATGGTGGGCAGGCTAACTCTGGGACCATGTAGCAGACATAGAGCATTTATAAACAAACATAGGGCATATAGAGCAAGGTATTGCATTAGTCATTTTTTGTCACTATGACAATATAAATACCCAAGAAATCGACTTAAAGGAGGAGGAATGTGTGTTGGCCATGGTTTGAGAGTTTTCTATTCATGGTCATTGGTTCAACTGTTTCTGTGCCTAGCCATGGTCCTGTAGAACACCAAGGTGTAGAGCACCAAGGGTAGATCACCAAGGTGTAGAGCACCAAGGTGTAGATCACCAAGGTGTAGAGCACCAAGGCGTAGAGCACCAAGGCGTAGATCACCAAGGCGTAGAGCACCAAGGCGTAGATCACCAAAGTGTAGAGCACCAAGGCGTAGAGCACCAAGGCGAAGATCACCAAAGTGTAGAGCACCAAGGCGTAGATCACCAAGGTGTAGATCACCAAGGTGTAGAGCACCAAGGCGTAGAGCACCAAGGCGTAGAGCACCAAGGCGTAGAGCACCAAGGCGTAGAGCACCAAGGCGTAGAGCACCAAGGCGTAGAGCACCAAGGCGTAGAGCACCAAGGCGTAGAGCACCAAGGCGTAGAGCACCAAGGCGTAGAGCACCAAGGCGTAGAGCACCAAGGCGTAGAGCACCAAGGCGTAGAGCACCAAGGCGTAGAGCACCAAGGCGTAGAGCACCAAGGCGTAGAGCACCAAGGCGTAGAGCACCAAGGCGTAGAGCACCAAGGCGTAGAGCACCAAGGCGTAGAGCACCAAGGCGTAGAGCACCAAGGCGTAGAGCACCAAGGCGTAGAGCACCAAGGCGTAGAGCACCAAGGCGTAGAGCACCAAGGCGTAGAGCACCAAGGCGTAGAGCACCAAGGCGTAGAGCACCAAGGCGTAGAGCACCAAGGCGTAGAGCACCAAGGCGTAGAGCACCAAGGCGTAGAGCACCAAGGCGTAGAGCACCAAGGCGTAGAGCACCAAGGCGTAGAGCACCAAGGCGTAGAGCACCAAGGCGTAGAGCACCAAGGCGTAGAGCACCAAGGCGTAGAGCACCAAGGCGTAGAGCACCAAGGCGTAGAGCACCAAGGCGTAGAGCACCAAGGCGTAGAGCACCAAGGCGTAGAGCACCAAGGCGTAGAGCACCAAGGCGTAGAGCACCAAGGCGTAGAGCACCAAGGCGTAGAGCACCAAGGCGTAGAGCACCAAGGCGTAGAGCACCAAGGCGTAGAGCACCAAGGCGTAGAGCACCAAGGCGTAGAGCACCAAGGCGTAGAGCACCAAGGCGTAGAGCACCAAGGCGTAGAGCACCAAGGCGTAGAGCACCAAGGCGTAGAGCACCAAGGCGTAGAGCACCAAGGCGTAGAGCACCAAGGCGTAGAGCACCAAGGCGTAGAGCACCAAGGCGTAGAGCACCAAGGCGTAGAGCACCAAGGCGTAGAGCACCAAGGCGTAGAGCACCAAGGCGTAGAGCACCAAGGCGTAGAGCACCAAGGCGTAGAGCACCAAGGCGTAGAGCACCAAGGCGTAGAGCACCAAGGCGTAGAGCACCAAGGCGTAGAGCACCAAGGCGTAGAGCACCAAGGCGTAGAGCACCAAGGCGTAGAGCACCAAGGCGTAGAGCACCAAGGCGTAGAGCACCAAGGCGTAGAGCACCAAGGCGTAGAGCACCAAGGCGTAGAGCACCAAGGCGTAGAGCACCAAGGCGTAGAGCACCAAGGCGTAGAGCACCAAGGCGTAGAGCACCAAGGCGTAGAGCACCAAGGCGTAGAGCACCAAGGCGTAGAGCACCAAGGCGTAGAGCACCAAGGCGTAGAGCACCAAGGCGTAGAGCACCAAGGCGTAGAGCACCAAGGCGTAGAGCACCAAGGCGTAGAGCACCAAGGCGTAGAGCACCAAGGCGTAGAGCACCAAGGCGTAGAGCACCAAGGCGTAGAGCACCAAGGCGTAGAGCACCAAGGCGTAGAGCACCAAGGCGTAGAGCACCAAGGCGTAGAGCACCAAGGCGTAGAGCACCAAGGCGTAGAGCACCAAGGCGTAGAGCACCAAGGCGTAGAGCACCAAGGCGTAGAGCACCAAGGCGTAGAGCACCAAGGCGTAGAGCACCAAGGCGTAGAGCACCAAGGCGTAGAGCACCAAGGCGTAGAGCACCAAGGCGTAGAGCACCAAGGCGTAGAGCACCAAGGCGTAGAGCACCAAGGCGTAGAGCACCAAGGCGTAGAGCACCAAGGCGTAGAGCACCAAGGCGTAGAGCACCAAGGCGTAGAGCACCAAGGCGTAGATCACCAAGGCGTAGAGCACCAAGGCGTAGAGCACCAAGGCGTAGAGCACCAAGGCGTAGATCACCAAGGCGTAGAGCACCAAGGCGTAGAGCACCAAGGCGTAGATCACCAAGGCGAAGATCACCAAGGCGTAGAGCACCAAGGCGTAGATCACCAAGGCGAAGATCACCAAGGCGAAGATCACCAAGGCGTAGAGCACCAAGGCGTAGAGCACCAAGGCGAAGATCACCAAGGCGAAGATCACCAAGGCGTAGAGCACCAAGGCGTAGAGCACCAAGGCGTAGATCACCAAGGCGTAGATCACCAAGGCGTAGAGCACCAAGGCGTAGATCACCAAGGCGCAGATCACCAAGGCGTAGATCACCAAGGCGTAGAGCACCAAGGCGTAGGGCACCAAGGTGGGGAGCAGGCAGCTGTGGCAAAATGGCTCTTGCTGGACAGAAGGTAGAAAGTGGGAGAGGCTGGGGACAAGGTACATCCTTCCAGAGTATCCCCCTGCTCCAGCGCAGTAGTGTCACTAACTGGGGCCAAACCTGCAACTTTGTGAGGACACTTAATGTCCTAACAACAGATAAAATCCATGGCTTCAGATATGTCCAGGAGTCATGAAACATAACCCAAACAGTAAGAGAAAATTGCTGTAGCCACATTAGGAGAATTGATTTCATCCAATTTGGAAGAAAGCCCAATTTTATCTAAAGAATAATCTCATCTGCTTGAAATCAGAGATTGCATAACATAGTCCACCCCATTATTCATTACTCCTCCTTATAATAATCAGACTAACTTATGTTCACAATTTGAGCAATTAATTGACAGGTTGGAGTATAATAATTTCCATTTGTTAGAATAGATGTAATTTAAAATTTCTATGATAGTAATCTTGCACAAATGATAACAATACAGATTATTCACTACCGAATGTTTCTACCCAATTATTCCTTTTTACACATTAGTTCATAACTGCAATCCTAGTAAAATTTGTGTTCAGAACAAGAACTAGGGAGTTAGACGATATAGCTCAGTAGTAAAGCACTTGCCTAACACTAGCGAGGCCCTGGGTTCAATCCCCACCACCACGAAAGAAACAAATAAAAAAAAATGTATTTTGCTTCTTAAGGAAAATCAGGCATAAGTAAGGGACTATAATTTATAGCCTCAAATGGCAATAATCAGATGAGCCATCAACAGACAGAGAGCAGAACTATCTTGGGAACTCATGACTATGGTACCAAACTCACGGGTCCCAGACAGCTGCCTAAATTTCCCTCTTATGGCCAGGCCAGACCTCACACTGTGAGGAATGCCAGCGCCGGTTCTTCCTAGAGAGCAGTCACGTTGCCCTCCAGTTAAGGTGGGCATTTAAAGAAGGTGGACTCGTTCCCTCCCTAGGCCCTCCTTTCTAATATTTACCAGGCAGGCCATGCTAATTTTACTTTGTCTTTTTTTTTTTTTTGAGACAGGGTCTCCCTGTAGCCCCAGCTGGCCTGGAACTCACTCTGTAGACCAGGCTGGCCTTGAACTCACAGAGATCTGCCTGCCTCTGCCTCCCAAGTGCTGGGATTAAAGGTATGCACCACCATACCCAGCTAATTTTACTTTCTAATCCATCTACTCCATCTATCCCCCTACAACTACCGTAGTTTGGGTCAGCATTCTATCACCTGGCTTGTTGAAATCCCCTCCTGCTGGGCCTCTGCTTTACCTCCTGACCCCCTCCATCCATTCCTCCATCAGGTACCAACAGGATCTTTCCAGATTGACGGTACTTCTCCCCTCCCCTCTCCCCCTTCCTCTCCTCCTTGTCTCCATCTCTTTCTTTACAGTGTTTCACATCACCAAACTTGGCCCAGAACTCACAATCCAGCCAAGGATGACCTTGAACTCTTGCTCCCAAGTGATGATATTACAGGTGTGCCCACCATGCCTGGCTTGGGTTGTGGGTCTCTAGCCTCCTCCAGCCCTCGCTTCCTCTTGTAAGCATCCTCCCTCCCCACCTGCACACTGTTTTGGCATATTGAATTACATTCAGTTCCTGGAATACACATCCCATATATGTTTTGCATAAATGCTTCCTCCACCGTGATCGCACACTGGTGCGCCTCACCTATACCTGTACTCCTATGCCTGAAATCTGTCCTTATTATATTTCAACCTCAGCTCAGAAAGGACTTCGTCCAGAAAGAAACCTTTTCTCCCTGGGGCCCCAAATCTTCCTGTATGCTACCTTTAAGCGGTCATTTCTGTCTCCCTCATCAAAGTACTTAATCAAACTGTGGATTTACCCTCTGTCTGAAATCCCACTGGGTCAGGCAACTCAGAGAGTGCCTGCACTTCAAACAAACTTTCCTACCATTGATCTTCCAGCAACCTGTTTCATGCAACAAAGGAGAAAATGTGCTCGCTTGCAGGGAATGCCTGCTTTCATTTGCGCATTCAGAATCCCCAGCCTCCTCTCTCAGTTTTATACTTCTGTACATCATAGCAAACAGCTAATCCTACCTTCTTGTCTCATTCACTTTTCCTCCCTGGCAGGCTTCTCCTTCAGTGGAAATGAATCCCATGTACCTCATAAGTGTGCCCAGGGGCAAGCAACACATGAAAAGAAAAATTGGCTTATTGCCATGCAAAGCGCCAACTCAGCAGATCGTCCTTTCCTCCTAAATTTACCCCGATGAAGAAAAGTGCTTACATCACCAAGGCTCCCGAGACCCTAGGGAAATCGCTGACAGCTGATTTCTCAATCTCTCCTCCAAGCACACTAGAGGGCAAATGCCTCAATTTATAGGAGCTGTGCAGTTGCAGAGCTATGAAGCTGCTTTAAGAAATCATAAGACTGTTTCAGTCAGTTCTTTGATGCAGTATTTTCTGTTGTTGTTGTTGTTTCCAAAATGCATTATGCCCAACTGCTTTGTACAAAAGCTCAGGGGGCCCTACACAAGAAATACTTACAACTGGGTAGTTGGCACTAGCATCCACAGATGAGGGATACCATTCGTCGTTTGTTTTTCTGGGACTGTGTTACTTCACTCAGCATGATGTCCTCTAGCTCCAGCCATTTTCCTGCAAAGCTCGTGATGTCGTCTTTCTTTACTGCTGCATAGAACTCCATTGTGTAGATGTACCACATTTTCTCTATCCACTCGTCAGTTGAGGGGCATTTAGGTTGGTTCCAGCTCCTTGCTATTGTGAAGAGAGCTGAAATAAACATGGCCGTGCATGTATCTCTGTGGTGGCGTAAGTCTTGAGGGTACATGCCCAGGAGTGGTATGGCTGGGTCGGGTGGCAAGTTCATTCCAAGTCTTCCAAGGGTTCTCCACACTGCTTTCCATAGTGGCTGTACGAGTTTACATTCCCACCAGCAGTGGATGAGTGTTCCCCTTTCCCCACAACCTCTCCAGCACTTGGTATCATTTGTTTTCTTGATCCTAGCCAGTCTTATTGGAGTAAGATGATATCTTAAAGTGGTTTTCATTTGCATTTCCTTAATGATTAGTGATGTTGAGCAGTTCTTGAGGTGTTTCTCAGACATCTCTAATTCCTCGCTTGTGAAGTCTCTGTTCAGTTCTTTGCTCCATCTATTGAGCGGGTCATTTGTTTTCTTTTTTCTTTGTTTTTTGAGTAGTTTATATATTCTGGAAATCAATGCTTTGTCAGATGTATCTGCAGTGAAGGTTTCCTCCCACTCTGTGGGATTTCTCGTCACTTCCTTGATTGTTTCTTTTGATGTACAGAAGCTTTTGAGTTTGATGAGGTCCCATTTGTCAATTGTCGACCTTAATTCTTGTGCAGCTGCTGTCTGAAGACTACCTTCATAGATAGTCATGAGTATGTTTATGATCACTCCATTTCTCTTTGAAGTTGGAGGCAGGCAGGTCTTCAAACTTAAATGGATATTGAAACATACCCTCCCATCATGGGAGAATACCCTGGAGACACAAAAATTCACCTTATGCAAGAAAAAGAATGAAAATTAACTCAGAAGAGTCTGCAGAGATGATGTAGCACTTAAGAGGACATATTGCTCTTGAAGAGGAACCATATCTGATTCCCAACATCCACATAGTGGCTACCAATAGTCAGCACCTCTAGTTTCAGGGGACCTGATGCCTTCTTTTGGCCTCAACATGTAGTGCATGTGGCGCACTCACATACATGCAGGCAAAAGCACTTACATGCATAAAATTAAAATAGCTAAAACAAGGGGCTGGAGAGAGTTCAGTGTTTAAGGACACTGGCTGCTCTTGCAGAGGACCCAGGTTTGAATCTCAGCACCTACATGGCAGTTAACAACCATCTTTAACTCCAGTTCCAGAAGAATTCAACACCTTTTTCTGACTTCCCAGGGCATTGCATGGGACAGACACATTTACATACATGCAGGCAATATACTCAGACACATAAAATAAAAAAAAGAAATAATAAAATATTTAAAAGTCAAATAGTTAAAAAACAAAACAAATAAAAAACGGCCCATCAAACAAACCATTAAAAATTTAACTCAGAGCCTACAGCACTCGGGAGGCAGAGGCAGAGGCAGGTGGCTCTCTTGTGAGATGGAGGGCAGCCTGGTCAACATAGCAAGTTCTGGGCCAGCTGGGGCTACAGGGAGACCCTGTCTCAAAAAATTTTTTTTTAATTCAAAGCAAATAGTATCACAATCTTCTGGAATTCAAGGCTGAAAACAGTCCTGTCTGTTCTTTGCTCCTTTGGGAATTTTTTAAAAATAAATTTTATTTATTTATTTATGTGTATGAATGTACTATCTGCATGTAGGTTTGTGCACCCATGTTGTGCGATGCCATGGAGGTCAGAAGAGGGTGTCGGATTCCCCTGGAACTGGAGTTCTCCTGGAATTGGAGTTACAGACGGTTCTCAGCTGCCATGTGGGTGCTGGGGATCGAACCCTGGTCCTCTGCAAGAGCAGTTGGTGCTCTTAACCACTAGGCCATCTCTCCAGCCCGTTGGGAATGTTATAGTCAACTGGACAGTGAGCAACAAGAGAGAAGGTGGCCATATGAAGCAGTGTGCCAGAATTAAAGAGGCAAAAAGGTCTTCTGGCTCTTAATGTCATAGCCATCCTTGCTTTGTAACCTTTTTTGTTGTCTGTGTTTATGTTCCAGTATATGTGGGTTTGTGTGCATATATGTGTGGGTGTGAGTATATGGGAACATGAGTATGTCTGTGCATGCCTGTAGAGGCCAGAAGTCAACTTCTGGTGTCTTAGTTCAGGAGCCATCCACCTTGTTCTTAGAGACGGGATCTGTGACTGGGACCTGGGCTTGGCAACTAGGCTAGGCTGGCTGGCCAGTGAGCTCCAGGAATTCACCTGTCTTCACCATCACAGTGCTGCAATTACAAGCATCCACCACCATGCCTGACTTTCATGTGGGTGCTGGGGTCTAATTCAGCTCCCCGTGTTCCCATAAGCAGTTTACCAGTTGAGCTACCTCTCTAGTTGCTTGTTTTCCTGTTTGGTTTTGGGTTTTGTTTATTTTCATTTATTTTGAGACAGGATCTCTTGTGTGTAGGTTGGCCTTGAATCTCTGGTCTTTCTGTGTCTGCTTTCCAAGTGTGAATGTTGGATTACATCATCACTATCACACCCAGCGTCTGCGAACAACGTGAGCTTAAATGAGAGGAGATCCACGAAGGCTCAAGCTTTTCTCAGTTCACAATTATGGGAAAAAATGTTCGATATGATAATAACCTATTCTGTATTATGAAAAATAGATACTGCTTGAGTATGTGTTTGCATGCAATGCAAATTAGCACCCTAGAAAGTAATTTGATAGACAGTGATTGGCCTTCCTCTGGCCATTGTTTTCCATATTACGTTTACAAGGTTCCTTGTCCTGGCCACCATTCCTTGCATGATCTGGCCTTGCCTATGACTACACCTCCCCCTTTTCAGTATCCTGTGTCCACGGTTGCTCAAGTAATTGAGTTTTTTTCTCTCTCGCTCGCTTTTTAAAATAGTTTATTTTTATTTTATGTGTATTAGTGCATTGCCTGCATGTATGTAAATGCACTCATGTTGTGCAATGCCCAAGAAGGGCAAAATAAGGTGGTGGAGCCCCTGGAACTGGAGTTACAGATGGTTGTTAGCCGCCACGTGGTCCTGGGAACAGAACCTGGCTCCTCTGCAAGAGAATCCAGTGTTTTCCAGACTCTGGTTCTCTCTCAACCAAGGTGTCACTACGCAGCCCTGGCTGGCCTAGACCAGGCTAGCTTCCAGCTCACAGAGATCTGCTTGCTTCTGTTTTCCAAATGCTCAGATTTTCTCTTTTTATTTTTTTGAGACAGGGTCTTCTTTCTTTCTTTCTTTCTTTGTTTCTTTCTTTCTTTCTTTCTTTCTTTCTTTCTTTCCTTCTCTATTTCTTTCTTTTTTCTTTCTTCTTCTTTCCTTTATTTCTTTGCAAATTTTTAAAGCAATTTTTAATTTATTGTTTTATGTGTATTGAGTATATTGCCTACATGTACATAAGTGGACCTGTGTCATGCAATGCCCCACAGTGAGAAGAAGGTGTCAGATGCCCTGGAACTAGAGTTACAGAGGATCATTAGCCGCCATGTAGTACTGAGAATCAAACCTGGGTCCTCTGCAAGAGCAATCGGTGCTCGTAACTGCTGAGCCATCTCTCCAGCCCCACTTCCTTTTATTTTCCAACAGGGCTTCATGTAGCCCAAGCTGGCCTCAAACTTGCTGCATAGCTAATGCTGGCCTTGAACTCCCGATCCTCCTGCCACCTTCCAAGTGCTGGGATTGCAAGGATGGATCAGCACACTGGGGTCAAGGATACTTGATATATATTTGCTGAATGAATGTATAAACTATGTGAATTAAGAACATATATAATGACATTCATTCTGTGAATTAAGTATTGTTAATACGGGTTAATAATTTATTAATCTCAAATATTTGTCTCCATTTAAAAATTCACGCATGAAAGCTAGATGTCGTAGCGCACACCTGTAATCCCATCTAATCCCATCACTTGGGAGCTTGAGGTCATCCTCAGCTACATAGCAAGCATGAGATCAGACACTGTCTCAAAAAAATTTTTTTTTTCTTTTCAAGACAGGATCCCCTTGTGGCCCCTGCTGGCCTGGAACTTGCTATGTAGACCAGGCTGCCCTTGAACTCACATATATCTGCCTGCTTCTGCCTCCCAAGTGTTGGGATTAAAGGCATGCACCACCACACCCACCAAAAACACATTAATTTTGTTTTCAATGCTAAAAAAAAAAAAAAAAAGGAAAAAGGAAGGACTCGCCGGTGTTCAGCCTTTGCTTTTTTTAAAAATTTTATTTATTTTTGTATGTGTATGAATGTACTATCTGCATGTAGGTTTGTGCACCCGTGTTGCGCAATGCCATGGAGGTCAGAAGAGGGTGTCGTATTCCCCTGGAACAGGAGTTAAAGACAGTTCTCAGCCGCTATGTGGGTGTTGGGGATCGAACCCGGGTCCTCTGTAAGAGCAGTTGGCGCTCTTAACCTCTAGGCCATCTCTCCAGCCCCCAGCCTTTGCTTTTTTTGTTTTTTTTTTTTTTATTTCTGTATGTGTATGAATGTACTGTCTGCATGCAAGTGTGTGCACCCGTGTCGTGCAATGCCGCGGAGGTCAGAAGAGGGTGTTGGATTCCCCCTGGAACTGGAGTTCTCCTGGAATTGGAGTTTCAGACAGTTCTCGGCCGCCATGTGGGTGCTGGGGATCGAACCCGGGTCCTCTGTAAGAGCAGTTGGAGCTCTTAACCACTAGGCCATCTCTCCAGCGCAGCCTTTGCTTTTTAAATATTTTACTTTCTTAATTTGCCCGCATGTGTGTAAGTGCACCTATGTCAGGCAATGCCAACAGAGGTCAGAGAGGGTGTTGTGTTTCTCTGGAACTGGGGTTATGGATGGTTGTTGGTTGCCATGTGGGTGCTGAGACTGGAATCTGGGTCCTCTGCAAGAGCAGCCAGTGCTCTTAACCTCAGATCCATCTATCCAGTCCTAGCCTTTGTTTTGTGTAATTTAATATCATCAAGTAAATACTTTATCTCCTACTACTTGTTGGGCAGGCAAGGATAATCACCCTTCAGTAGTTCATGGCCTAATGGGGAACACCCTAAGCAGTTGTTATTCGGTGTAGTCCACTGAGGGAGTTAATGTCCAAGCAGTACCTCAATCCAAAGAGGGCAACAGAAGTAGATTCCTATAGCAAAGGGTTGATGAGTTGAAATTTATAGGTTATGTGGGACTAAGCTAGGAGACATGGAAAGAAGATTCTGTGCATAATGACACTGAGGAAAGAAATAGTCCATTGAGTTCCGGGACTTAGGAGCAGCCTCATGTTTTGGAGAATGACCCTGGGGCAGGAATGGTGGCTGTACGGTTGGGGGGTGTGGGGGGGTAACCAGGTCCCCATGTAGGAAAGGGGAGCACTTGAACTTTGCATTCTGGGCCATAGGCATTCGCCATAGTGTTTTGTAGGAGTTGTTAATAGTTAATCTCCCAGAACATGTGAATTGAAAAATTTTATGTAAATTACTTTCCATTTTTACACTACTAGCAGTTGGAAGAGACATATCATAAACTCAGACTTGAAAGGATTTACAATCTGGCACTCTTTTAATTGTGTTTATTCCCAACACTTTCCACATTACAATGGATGTTTGAAATGAACACTTTCGATAGAGCGAAGCGGTCCATCTTTGGTCCTGATGTTTATTAAACAGAAAGACTCAAAAATCATCAAATTATTCTTGGAAAATGTGCATGAATGCTTGGTATTTGGAACTCTATTTTAGAATCCAAATGTCATAGACATCTGGACACAAAAATTATGCAAGAGAGACCTTTAGAAATGTGTTACTAATTATTGACTCTTCCCTCCAACCACACAGCTGAGCCTTTGTTGAGACACTGTGTGTGCAGCGCCACTGTGGACTGTTGCTTTCTTCATGCTGTAGTTTATTTTCCATCTTCTATCACAAAGCACTTCATAGAATTAATAAGAAAGCTTGTAAGCTCTACAATAAATGGGTTGTGTTGACAATGATGAATATATGATAATAGCATAGAAAAACTGTTGAAAGAAGAGGAAAAATATGACCAAGTTGACTGAAGAATTTGGAGATGAATACAGAGCCACAGGGTGGACTGGAGAGGTGGTGGGTTAGAACCGAACGCTGGTACTTGTATTTATTTTTACTCTCCAAATATGCCATTTGAACATTTATAGTTTTAAAATCTATAATCTGACAATAACATACTTTATAGTCTTTAAGGCCTCTCTCCTATTCTAAAGCATAGATTGCAAGAGTTAAAATATCAGGAGCTCATCTAAGAATGACTATTGTGTGTTCCAGGAAGAGTTCCAAGTGACAATGTCTAAGCACAAGGCAAGGTCCCTGTTCTCCTAGAGCTGAGATTCTAGGAGGAAGAGAAGACAAACAGGAACAGCCAACAATAGATACAGTGCCGGTAGTTTGCAATACATGCTGTGAAGGAGCCAAGCCAAGACGATAGCACGGAGGAGGCCTGGGTGGCCTGGGTGGCCTGGGTCACCCAGCAGGGAACACCGAGACCTGGAGAAAGACAAGTCTTCTCATTTGGGAGATCTTGGAGTCAGGCATGTCTGAGAGACAATACAAACACCAAATCTAGATAGGAATAAGCTAGGCTTCCTGGAGGGACATGGAGAGCCAGGAGAGCTGGACTGAAGATGTGAGTGGAAGATGACAAAGAATGAGTTATCTTCCAAGTAGGTCTGCCCAGCCAGAAGCCAAGCTTGAATTTCCTAAGTGCAGTAGTCAGCACTTGAAAGGATTTGAGCTGGAGAAGGACACAATTAATTTTGGTTTTTAAGTCGGATCTCATGTAGCCAAGAGTGACCTTGAACTCTGATCCCTTTTTTTTGGTCTTTTCGAGACAGGGTCTCCCTGTAGCCCCAGCTGTCCTGGAACTTGCTCTATAGACCAGGCTGGACTTGAACTCACAGAGATCCAACTGCCTCTGCCTCCCGAATGCTAGGATTAAAGCCGTGTGCCACCTCACCCAGCATTCCTTCTATCTTTACCTCCCAAGTGCAGGGATTGCAGGCATGCACCACCCAGCTGGCCTTTAATCCTCCACTCTTGCAGAGGACCCAGGTTCTATTCCCAGCACCCACATGGCAGCTAAGAACCATCTTTAACTCTAGTTCCAGGGGAATCTGACACCCTCTTCTGACCTCTGAGGCATTGCACAACTTGGGCGCACCAACCTACTGCAGACAGTACATTCATACACATAAAAAAATAATAAATAAAAAATTTTAAATAGCGGATATGGTTGCAGATGGCAGGGTTGAAAAAGAGGCCAATCACACATATCTTTAGTTGAGATAGTATAAATGGACCGGGCGAAGATTCAAAATAAAGAGTAATTTATTGGTGTAAATCCTTATTTGAATGTTTCATTGTAAATGTGGTCATTTAGAAGCTGACTCAGATGGCCTCATAAATTTGACAACTTTGAGTTATAGTGAATGAAAATGAAAGAAGTTTGCTAGGCAAAAGGTAAAGCTTAAATAAATGTCATTTGTTCTGAAATTTTTTGTGTTGAATTTGGTATGGTGAACATTTGGAGATTTTTAACTTGGAGTTGCACTTAAGTTAAGGTGAAATAGTATATTTAAAAAAGAGGATCTTTGTGAGTTCAAGGCCAGCCTGGTCTACAAAGCGAGTTCCAGGACAGCTGGGGCTACAGGGAGACCCTGTCTCGAAAAGACCAAAAAATAAAGAGAAATGGCAGGCCTGGGCATGGTGGTACATGCCTTTAATCTCAGCACTTGGGAGGCAGAGGCAGGCAGATCTCTGAGTTCAAGGCCACCCTGATATACACAGTGAGTTCAAGGCCAGCTCAGGCTACAGGGAGACCCTATTTTGAAAAGATTAAAAGAAAGGAAAGAAAGAGAGAGAAAAAGAGAGAGAGAGAGAGAGAGAGAGAGAGAGAAATGGCTAGGCATGGTGATACATACCTGTAGCCCCTCTGGAGGATCGGGGGAGGAGAGGCAGAAGGATCGGGAGTTCAAGGCCAACCTTGACTACAGAGTGAGTTTCAGGACAGCCTGAGTGAAGCGAGACCCTGTTTTATTTTAAATTGTTTTTTTAAAGGAGTAGTACAGGCATGGTGGTGCACATCTTTAACCCCAGCACTCCAGACGCAGAGGCAGAGGCAAAGGCAGGCAGGTTTCTGTGAGATCCAGGCCAGTCTGGTCAACATAGTGAGTTCCAGGACAGCTGGGGCTACAGTGAAACCTTGTCTCAAAACAAACAAACAAACAAACAAACAAACAAACAAACAAAAAACAAAAACATAAATGCCAAGGGCCTTGGGAGATGGCTCAGTAGATGGAATACTTGCCCAGAAAGCATGAGGACCAGAGTTCGAATCTTTAGAACCCACATTAAACTCAGGCAAGCCTGGTGACCACCTGTATTCCCAGTACTCCAAAGGCAGAGGATCCTGGGGTGAGCTGGCTAGCCAGACTAGCTGATCAGTGAGAGCTGTGCTCAACTGAGAGACCTAGATCAGTAGAGATCAGTAAATGTACAGCAACTGAGGAAGACAAATGACATTAGCTTTGGGCCTCCATGCGGATGTGCACACATGTGTATGCTCCCCTCCCCATTTGTGCCCACACACGTACACATATAAAAGAGAGACAGAGATAGCGACACATATGTGCCGCCCTCTCACCCCCGCCCTCCCCCACACAATGGGTCGGGGATGAAGCTATCTAGTGCCTTTAAGACTTCTTGATGACTAGTAAGGATTCTCAGTAGATACTGCTGTCTGATTCTACAAAAAATATTTGATTTCACTAAACCTATTATTATTATTATTATTATTATTATTATTATTTAGTTTGGTCTTTTCTGAGACAGGGTCTACCTTTCTTTAGTCCAAGCTGGCCTGGAATTTGCTATATAGACCAGGCTGCCCTTGAACTCACAGAGATTCACCTGTCCCTACCTGCTGTGGTGCTGAGATTAAAGGCATGTGCCACCTCACCCAGCTAAACCTATTTTATTTTTTTGAGACAGGGTCTCTCTGTAGCCCCAGCTGGCCTGGAACTCACTATGTAGACCAGGCTGGCCTTGAACTCACAGAGATCCACCTGCCTCTGCCTCTTGAGTGCTGGGA
Organism: Rhizomys pruinosus; assembly: GCA_009823505.1. NCBI lineage: Eukaryota > Metazoa > Chordata > Mammalia > Rodentia > Spalacidae > Rhizomys > Rhizomys pruinosus. The sequence goes on from VZQC01005402.1 coordinate 1,604,821, forward strand.
TTAAAGGCATGTATCACTATACTCAATAATTTTTATTTTATGTTTTATTTTATTTTATGAGTGTATTGTTTGCATGCATGTAAGTGCCTGGCTAAACAATCTATTCTTTTCTTTTTAACAGTCTATTCTTTTTTTTTTTTTTTTTCCCCCGCCTTTTCGAGACAGGGTCTCCCTGTAGTCCCAGCTGTCCTGGAATTCACTCTGTAGACCAGGCTGGCCTTGAACTCACAAAGACCCGCCTGTCTCTACCTCCAAGTGCTAGGATTAAAGGCATGCACCACCATGTCCAGCAACAATCTATTCTTAAATATTGTTTATTTGCTTTTTTTTTTTTTTTTTGCCTGCATGTGAGTGCACCATGTATATGTAATATCCAAAGAGGACAGAAGAAGGTACTGGATTCTCTGGAACTGGAGTTAATGGATAGTTGTTAGCGGCCATGTGGGTGCTGGGAACTAAGCCTGGATCCTCTGTAAGAGCAGAGTGCTCTTAATCATAAGCCATCTCTCTAGTCCCTAAACAATCGATTTTGTACAACAATAAAATAGATGCTTTTATCGCTTCTCGGCCTTTTGGCTAAGATCAAGTGTAGTATCTGTTCTTATCAGTTTAATATCTGATACGTCCTCTATCCGAGGACAATATATTAAAAAAATAATAAAATAGATGCTTTCAGGGGCTGGAGAGATGGCTCAGCAATTAAGAGCACTGACTGCTCTTGCAGAGGACCCAGGTTCGATTTCCCAGCATCCACATGGTGGCTAAGAACCATCTATAGTGCTGGGCGTGGTGGTGCACGCCTTTAATCCCAGCTCTGGGGAGGCAGAGGCAGGTGGATATCTGTGAGTTCAAGGCCAGCCTGGTCTACAGAGTGAGCTCCAGGACAGCTGGGACTAAAGGGAGACCCTGTCTTAAAAATACAAATAAATAAATAAATAAATAAATAAATAAATAAATAAATAAATAAAATAAAATAAAATAGATACTCTCAGAGGACAGAGTTTCCCCTTAGAGCAATCTCCCTAAACCAATTCTGTGCAAGTGGAACTATCCTTAAAAAATACGAAATATATAGCTATTGCCTTTTCATTAAATATTTAAAATAGTGCAGAAAAATACTGGACAATAGCAATAAAAATCAAGATATGTGTCTCATTTTGAGAGAGCTAAGTAATAAAAGACATTGTAATTTGGGCTTGTAATGTAAAGACAGTAGCATACTATAGCAATGTGTTTAATATAAATATATGTACTAATCTCTAAATTTTCATTTATATAAGAGTCATTTTTTCCTAGAAAGAATATAATCACCCCTGCCAGCCACAAATAGGTTTTTAACTTTCACATAGTCAAATGATAGTGAGTGCACCATAAGTCAAAGTTAGGAGAAGGATTAATCCTCCCTAAGGTAAGAGGAAAGAAATATTTCCACATACATTTATTTATTTATTTATTTATTTATTTATTTATTTATTTATTTATATTTTACCATTCATACTGCACTCTCTCCCTCTACTCTCCCGGAAGAAAGAAGAACAATCATCAATGGCAGTGGCAGGTGCAGTAAAGCAACACCAAGAGCCGGCTTCACGCTCAGGAGAGAATGCTGCGTCTCCTCCTCGTGGTTTCTGGTACTCTACACAGTCAGAGAAACTTCTCCAGTAACAAACTATAGAAATGATCCCTGAAAGTATAGTCTTCACATACTTTCTTTGGTTACAAATATAACCCTGGAAAACTATTTTGCCATATAATTATTTTAAACCATTCTTAATCCCCCCATATAGTAATTTAAATTCTCTACTACCCCTCTTTTCTATAACTCACTTCCCTGAAAGTTCTTCTTTAAATATTTTATTTATTGTTTTTATTTTCTTTTGTCTGTATGAGTGTATTGCCCGCATGTATGTAATACATGTAAGTGCACCTGTGTCATGCTATGCCCTCAGAGGTCAGAGCAGGGTGTTCAATTCCCAAGGAACTGGAGTTAACTGCTGTGTGGGTGCTGGGAATTGAACCCCAGTCCTCCACACAGGCAGCCAGTGTTCTCAACAACTGAGCCATCTCTCCAGCCCCTAAAATTCTGTTATCAGATTATCTGGACACCAATTTGTTGATTGCATTTTTGTACCAATTATTGTCTTCCTTTCCTTGTGAAAATTATTGTTTCCATCAGTCTTGTTTAAGAATTAGGAAAGAGGCTCACTGTCCTGTTGAGAGTGCTCCTTGGGTTCTGTGTGCCAATTTACACCAGTGAAGACTGTATTAAGATACAAACTGGCAACCAAAATATGACGGAAGCAATTTTATTGAAGCCAGCTGACCACCTCCAGACAGCAGGACAAACCGAGGCTCAACTTTCAAGCATCAGTGATTTTCTTAGAGCACTGGATGACAAACTCAGCCTCCTAACTGGCAAGGTTGAGAGAACTGAGAAGAAATTAGAAACTCTAATTCTCTCCTCCTACGTTGAGCCAATAGCTCCTCAACCTAAGATTGGCCTGGCAGAACTGTTCCCACCATCTCCAGAGAAACCAAACTAAGCCCTGCTAATGTGGCATCCTCCAAAGCAGTAAGCACATGAACAGACCCAGATTTCTGGTGACAATTCAGGATGCTTCAGCCATAAATGTAAACCACAATCATTCAAGAGAACTGTGCTACATGACTGGGACCACCAGAATTCGTGAGCCAAAGGAACTGAAGACCTTTAACCAGTTTGGCTAAGAACAACATCCACCAGTACTAACCATTCAGCTTGGAACAAACCCCACACTCTAGGAAACAAACAAACAAACAAACAAACAAAAAACATTCTCATCAGCCAGGCGTGGTGGCGCACGCCTTTAATCCTAGCACTCGGGAGGCAGAGGCAGGAGGATCTTTGTGAGTTCAAGGCCAGCCTGGTCTACAGAGCGAGTTCCAGGACAGGTGGGGCCACAGGGAGACCCTGTCTCAAAAATCCAAAAAAAAAAAAAAATTCTCTTCTCAGACTTTCACAGCATCTTTGGATTTTTCTATTCTTAATAAATTAAGACCAATGAACTTCAATGTCATACCACATCTGAAGTTCTTCACCTTCCCTGCTGTCACTCCAGAAAGTTTAGATTCACCGTTAAAAAAAAAAAAACAAAAAAAACAGGTAGAAACAAATTTTTTGGGCAAAGAAGCCAAGGACCATTGGCAATAAACTCAACACCTTAAGCACAACATTGGGGCTTCAGCCAGGAGGACCGTAGATCCTAGGTGGATGAATGGAGCTATAAACATGGATGATTAAGGCAGCCTTAGTGACTATCAGCTATCTCAGGATGACACACCTCTTCAAAGCTGGAGGAATGCCAATGGATGTTGATATTTTAAAACATCTTAAAATGAGTTTGCTCCTCTGTGTGTAACTGTTTGAGAAATCTTTTCACATATCCAACTTTAAAAATTGTAATGAAGGCAATATTTTTAGAAACGAAGTTTTGAATTAAAAAAAAAAGAATTAGGAAAGAAATCAGGGCGTGTTGGTGCATACCTTTAATCCTAGCACTCCGGAGGCAAGCTCTAGGCCATCTGGGACTAAAGGGAGACTCTGTCTCAAAAAGACCAAAACAAAACAAAACAAAAACAAACAAACAAACAAAAAACAAGAAAAGAAAGAGAGAATTAGGAAAGAAATCTGATGAAGACATTAATCATAAGCTTCAGAAATATGTGCATCCTTGGAAAAAATAAATATAAAAATAGGAAAAAAGAATAAGAGACTTGGGGAAATAGCTCAGTTGTCAGTTGTTAAAGTGCTTACTGTACAAGGATATAGAACTGAGTTTGATTCATGGGACCAGCATAAGGAAGGGGAGTATGGAGGGTTGGTTACCTTAATGGGGGGGGGGGGTAGCACATTGGTAAATGAGGGTGGAGATGGGGAATACTGGGGATACAAAGGGTTAAACAGGAAGAGAGATTGGGGGATGGGAGAGATGTGAGGACAGTGGGGAAGGTTAATCCAAACAAAGGGGGCATGAAAAAGCAACGTGGTAATCTACAATCTGTTAACCCAAATTAAAACAAAACAACTAGCGGGGTGTGGTGGTGCATGCTTTTAATGCCAGAACTTGGGAGGCAGAGGTAGGCAGATCTCTGTGAGTTCAAGGCCTGCCTGGTCTACATAGTGAGTTCCAGGACAGCTGGGACTAAAGGGAGACCTGTCTCAAAAAGACCCAAAAAAAGATTCTATTGCTGGAGATGCCACACTAGAAGTTTCCTCCCTGAAGGCCAGCTCTCCTGGTGCCAGATGGCACGTGGCACGTATGCTCCAGGCTGCTACGGTTATAAAGGCACCAGTGATCTCACCCCACTGTGAACTCTGAACCATTCTGCCAGGCAAATTGCACCCAGGGGTGCAATAGTGGCATGATGTTTTGGGAGGTAACCAATTATTCCCTGCTTGGATTTGCGGTCTGCTCCACTAGAGGTAAACCATTCCTAGTACTATATACCTGGTCAAAACCCTATGACTGAGGAGATCTTAGAGCCTAAGAGGGGAGCCTACTCCTTTTTAGCTAAATTGACAAGGCATCAAACTACCTTCCAAATAGCTGTATTTACAGAAATGAATCTTACACTCAGCCTTAATCAGAGAAACTTCTCTTTGTACTTAACTGAGGTGAATATAGAGACCCATGGCTGCACAAGATGCTGAGCCTAAAAGATGGTTGAGGGCTCAGCCTTAAAAGACATTTCGTGGTGGCGCACGCCTTTAATCTTAGCACTTGGGAGACAGAGACAGGCGGATCTTTGTGAGTTCAAGGCCAGCCCGGTCTACAAGGTGAGTTCCAGGACAGCTGGGGCTACAGGGAGACCCTGTCTCGAAAAGACAAAAAAAAAAAAAAAGACATTTCTTCTACTCCCTTAAGACTCAAGGAACAAGGGGGCTGGAAAGGTGGCTCAGTGATTAAGGGCACTGGCTATTCTTGCAGAGGACCCAGGTTCACTTCCCAGCACCCATATGGCAGCTAATAACTGTAACTCCAGTTCCAGGGGATATAATGCCTCTTCTGGCTTCTATGGGCATTGCATGACACATGGTGCACTTACATACATGCAGGCAAAACAGACACATAAAATAAAAATAAGTAAGATTCAAAGAACATTGTGCAAGAGGATAAAGAAAGAATGTAAGAGCCAGAAGAGAGGGAGAAAGGCTGAGAAATCCCATGTTGTAAGCACCACACAGCGGTACCAGTCATGGACTGACAGCAGCTTGTGCCTGCAGGAGCATGTGCAAACCAGACCCACCTAATAGTCAGCTGTGAATGGAGAAGGGACTCCCAGGCCTCTACCACTTACTGCTAAAGTATTTGCAATAACAGATTCTGGGAGAATGGGTAGGCATGGTTCTCAGTCATCTACCGACTGCTGAGCCCACCAAGCACCAATGGACAGTTCCAAACCCAAGGTAACACAGACAACCCAAGTTCAACTCTGAGGGGAGCAAAACAAAACATCATGAATATGGGAAAGAGATTTTGAGAAGAAGAGGGGCTGGCACGGGTGAGAGGGAAGAGAGATGATGGAAAGAGTACCCAAAATGCATTAGGTACATGTGAAAAATTGTCAAAAAACAGAATTCATTAATAAAAAAAAATTAGGCATGCTTTGGAAAGGCAGAGACAAGTGGATCCCTGGGACTCACTGACTAGCCTGCCTGCCAGCCCAAGTGAGTCACAGGTTCCACTTAGAGATTCCAATGCCAAAAGCAAGATAGATGGCTGGAGAGATGGCTCAGCCATTAAGAGCACTGGCTGCTCTTGTAGAGGACCCTGGTTCAATTCCCAGCACCCACATGGTGGCTAACGACAATGCTAACTCCATTTCCAGGGGATCTGATATCCTCTCTGACTTCCCTGGGTACTGCATGACCTGGGTGCACCTACATAAATCCAGGCAGTACACTCATGCACATTAAATAAAAAAAAAATTTTTTTTTCTTTTTTTTTAATTTTTTTTTTATTATTATTTATTTTTGCATGTGTATGAATGTATTGTCTGCATGCAGGTCTGTGCACCCATGTCGTGCAATGCCGCGGAGGTCAGAAGAGGGTTTCTCGGATTCCCCTGGAACTGGATTTCTCCTGGAATATTGGAGTTACAGACGGTCTTAGGTTGCCATGTGGTGCTGGGGATCGAACCCGGGTTCTCTGCAAGAGGCATCGGGTTCTTAACCGCTAGGCTATCTTCCCAGCCCCCAATAACAAAAAATTTTTTTAAAAGGCAAAGATAGGTTTCTCCCTGAGGAGAAACCTAAGGTTTACCTTTGACCTTCACACATGTGTATTCAAGTGTCTGTGTATCCTCACACTCAAGAACATGCATTAATATCTGCACACACATCACATAGAATAGCAACAAAATATGTGTATCCTTTTAAAAATTTTATTTTGATTAATGTGCATGTGTATATCCCTGATTGTCTGTATGCACATGTGTATATCCCTGCTTGTCTGTATGCACATGTGTATATGCCTGCTTTTCTGTATGCACATGTGTATATCCCTGCTTATCTGTATGTACATGTGCATATCCCTGCTTGTCTGTATGTGCATGTGTATATGCCTGCTTGTCTGTATGCACATGTGTATGTCCCTGCTTGTCTGTATGCGCATGTGTATATTCCTGCTTGTCTGTATGTACATGTGTATATCCCTACTTGTCTGTATGCACATGTGTATATCCTGCTTGTCTGTATGCACATGTGTGTATTCCTGCTTGTCTGTATGTACATGTGCTGTCATGGTTAATCCTGGGTGTCAACTTGACTGGACTAAGGAACAAATAAAAGGGTCTTCTGATTGGACCACCTCAACCCGGATGGCCCACCCCAAATGTGGGTGTTACCTTCTGCTGGCAGGCAGTATTTAAGGCCACGGCAGCGGGAGCTGGCCCCTTTTTTTCCTTCTTCCTGCGGCTTGCCTCTCTCTCATCTGGTGAGTTTGCCTTGCTGCTGTGATCAACCTTTCGGATCCCAGCGTGTACCGAGACTGGCAGATCTCCTGGAATCCATTCGGGCCTTCAGCACTAGACTGGGACTCCTGAGACATCCAGCCTTGCGGACTGAGCAGTTCCCTGGATTCCCGGCCTCTCCAGTTCGGCGCTACTGTTGAGCTCCGTCACGTGAGCAAATCAATAAATTGTATATAGTTATATATATTCATCCTGTTGCTTCTGTTTCTTTAGAGAACCCTAACTAATACATGTGCATATCCCTGCTTGTCTGTATGTACATGTATATATCCCTGCTTGTCTGTATGCACATGTGTATATTCCTGCTTGTCTGTATGTACATGTGCATATCCCTGCTTGTCTGTATGCACATGTGTATATCCCTGCTTGTCTGTATGTGCCTGTGTATATCCCTGCTTGTCTGTATGTATGTGTGTATATCCCTGCTTGTCTGTATGTGCATGTGTATATCCCTGCTTGTCTATATGTATGTGTGTATATCCCTGCTTGTCTGTATGTGCATGTGTATATCCCTTCTTGTCTGTATGTGTGTGTGTGTGTGTCCCTGCTTGTCTGTATGTGTGTACATCCCTGCTTGTCTGTATGTACATGTGTACATCCCTGCTTGTCTGTATGTGCATTTGTATATCCCTGCTTGTCTGTATGTACATGTGTACAGCCCTGCTTGTCTGTATGTACATGTGTACATCCCTGCTTGTCTGTATGTACATGTGTACATCCCTGCTTGTCTGTGTGTACATGTGTACAACCCTGCTTGTCTATATGTATGTGTGTATATCCCTGCTTGTCTGTATGTACATGTGTACATCCCTGCTTGTCTGTGTGTACATGTGTACATCCCTGCTTGCTGTACATGTGTGTGTATATCCCTGTTTGTTTGTATGTGTGTGTATATCCCTGCTTGTCTGTATGTGCATTTATATCCCTGCTTATCTGTATATGTATGTGTAGATCCCTGCTTATCTGTATATGTGTATGTATATCCCTGCTTGTTTGTATGTGCATGTGTACATCCCTGCTTGTCTGTACATGTGTGTATATCCCTGCTTGTCTGTACATGTGTGTGTATATTCCTGCTTGTCTGTATGTGTGTGTATATCCCTGCTCATCTATATGTGCATTTGTATATCCCTGCTCGTCTGTATGCACATGTGTACATCCTTGCTTGGTGTAGTACACACCTCGGCTAGAAAAGAGCACTAGATAATCTGGAACTGGAGATACAGGCAGTTGTGGGCCACCTGATGCCAGTTCTGGGAACTGAACCCAGGTCCTCTGCAAGAGCAGCAAGTGCTCTTAACTGCTGAGCCATTTCTCTAGACCAAAATAGGTCCATCTTAAAAACAGTTCCCTATTAACCCAAATGAAGACCTAGTTAGTTTTTTTTTTAATTTTTTATTTAATTTTTTTATTTTTGTATGTGTATGAATGTACTGTCTGCATGCAAGTTTGTGCACCCGTGTTGTGCAATGCTGCGGGGGTCAGAAGAGGATGTCGGATTCCCCTGGAACTGGAGTTCTCCTGGAATTGGAGTTTCAGACGGTTCTCAGTCACCATGTGGGTGCTGGGGATCGAACCCAGGTCCTCTGCAAGAGCAGTCGGTGCTCTTAACCGCTAGGCCATCTCTCCAGCCCCAAGACCTAGTTAGTTTAACTGCATGTAGCGTAACAAAGTAAAAGTATTCTGCACAGTTTGGGGACTGGATATATTTTTCCAAATTTCTTTATTTTCATGTTTTCAGTGTTCTAGTTTCCTTTCTAGTGCTGTGACAAACACCATGACCAAAAGCACCTTATGGGGCAGAAGTGTTTATTCAGCAAATGAGTATGAGTGATAGTTCATCACTGAGGAACATCAGGGCAGGAACTGCAGCAGGAACGTGATGCAGAAGCCATAGAGGAACACTGCTTGTCGGCTCACTTGCAGAGCCATGTTTAGCCAACTTTCTTTTTTTTTTTTTTTTCTTGTCTTTTTGAGACAGGTTTTCCCTGTAGCCCCAGCTGGCCTGGAACTCACTCTGTAGACCAGGTTGGCCTTGAACTCACAGAAATCCGCCTGCCTCTGCCTCCCGAGTGCTAGGTTTAAAGGCGTGCACCACCACACCCAACTTAAAGATGGTTCTTAGCCACCATGTGGGTGCTGGGAATCGAACCTGGGTCCTCTGCAAGAGCAGTCAGAGCTCTTAACCACTGAGCCATCTCTCCAGCCCCTAGCTAACTTTCTTATAGTCGGGGACTACCTGCCCAGGGAATGGGCCACCCACCTTAGGCTGGGTCCTCCTACACCAATGAACAATCTAGACAACCCTCCGCAGACATACCTCCAGGCCTGTCTGAGCTGGAAGTCCCTCAGTTGAGATTCCCTTCCCAGATGACTATACTTGTGTTAAGATGACCCACAAAGCTAGCAGGGACACGCACTATATGTCCCTTGTTACTTCCCTTCCCTTTTGCGTCCCTTTCCCTTTTCCCCTCTCCCTTTTTCCCTTTTTTCCTTTCCTTTCCCCTTCCCTTCTTTTCCTTTCCTCTTTCTTTCTTTCCTTTTTCTCCTTCCCTCCTTCCTCCTTCCCTCCTCCCTTCCTTCTTTCCTTCCTTCCTTCCTCTTTCTTTTCTTTTTCTTCCTTTCTTTCCCTTTCTCCCTTTCTCCCTACCTCCTTGCCTTTCTCTTCAGTTTTATTTTTTATCTATTTTATATGTATGAGCATTATACCTGCATGTAAGTGCACCTGTGCCATGCAGTGCCCACAGAGGACAGAAGCGTGGTTACAGATAGTTGTTAGCTGCCTTGTGGGTGCTGGGAACCAAACCCAGGTCTTCTGCAAGAGCAGTGAGTGCTCTTAACTGCTGAGTCATCTCTCCAGCCCTCTCTTCAGTTTTCTGAGACTGGGTTTCATATATCCCAGATTGGTCTTGGACTTACTATGTAGCTGAGGCTGATTCTTTTTTTTTTTTTTTTTTTTTTTTTGATACAATCTCCTTACAGCTCCAGCTGTTCTGGAACTCATTATATAGTCCAGGCCGGCCTCTAACGACAGAGATCTGCTTGCCTCTGTCTCCAAAGCATTGTGATTAGAGGTGTGTGCCATCATGCTTGGCACTGAGACCGATTGTGACCTCCCAGTCCTCCATCCTCAGGCTCCTGAGTGTTAGGATTACAGGAACGGCCCACCATGCTTGGCCAGACCCTCAGATTCTGTAATAATTCCATGAACAGATTCCTTTCTGCATTTTACCCTAGCAAATCTTCACTTTTGTGAGTGGGTCATATTTTCTGTTTCTAAGAGAAATGGAAACTACCTTTTTTAGATAATTTTCAGAAAAATCCTCTTAGGCTTGGAATGTGCCCCTTACAGTTCAAGTTCAGTGACCAACTCTTTATCTTATCAAATAGATACCTTTTCTCCACTACTCAAGTAGCCTTTGACATTTATGTTTCCCCTGAAGTTTTCCAGGTTGTTCAGAGTATAGTGATTGTTTTGATGATGTTTCCAACAGGACTGGGGGTGCCTGTGCAGCTTTCCACTGCATGGGACAGTGAAAGAGACCAGAACTATCGGTGAGTTTATGTACCTATCAGTCTATCAGTGAAGCCACTGATATTTATTTACTTGTTATTTGTGTGTGTGTGTGTGTGTATGTGTGTGACAAGGTCTTGTGAAGCTTGCTTCGAACTTGGTATTTAGTTGAGGATAACCTAGAACTCTTGATTGTCCTGCCTCTACCTCTCAACTTCTGGGACTATAGGAGTAGACCACCACTCCTAGCTTCCATGAATAATGTCAATAATTCCTATTTTTGTGTCTCCATCTAGAATTGGGAGGTGCCTGTGTGTATGTGCATGCATGCGTATGCATGTGTGTACACACGTGTGCCTCTAGGGAAGTGCAAGAGGTTTATGACACAGCCCTTGTCTTTTCCATTTGAACCAGCGCTCAGTCAAATAAGACAAGGATCTGAGAACACTTTGAATAAACACAGAACACTGTGATTGTTGAACACTACTCTAGAGCCTCAGTGTGCTCCATGCTTTATATGACTTGTGTCATTTAATGGCTCCAGTTAGCAAGAAGGCAAGTAATGTTAACTGTTTTACAAATGAGGAAACGGAAACTCAGCTTGTAAAGTCATAGGATGTGGTTACTTGGGTGGGTCCTCCCCAAATTGCTCTTTCCCTACAGATCACCCTCCTTTTTTGCATGGGAACTAACTGGGTCTCAGGAGGGGGATGGGCCCAGTTTTGGACTCCATGATCCTCTCACCACTGTACTTCACTGCACTGCACTCTACTGCACTGCCACTGGTGATGTGCATGTCGCTATTCCTGCTTCACCTAACTAATCAGCAAATATAATTTCATTCTTATAAATTCCTTGGATTTTTGAGACAAGGTTTCACTGTGTAGCACCAGCTGGCCTGGAATTCTTCCTCTCCCTCTTTTTTCTTCTCTTTTTCTTTAAGCCTAGAACTCTCTATGTGCCTAGGTAGGCCTTGAGTTCACAGTGAGCCTACTGCCTTAGCCTCCCAGGTGCTGCAACTACAGATGTAAACCACCATGCTTAGCTTCATATGGTTTTTAATCCTGGCTTCTGGATTTTGGGCACATTTTAAATGTTCATGTAATTATCATATAACACAAAAAATGGCTGAACCTCTTTCGGCATATGATTTACTACTTCTTTCTACTTCTACACAACTTCTAAAATAATTTTTACAACATAGTAAGACCCCCCCAACTCAAAAAAGAAATGAAAACATCTGTGCAAAATATCAGTATATGATAGTGCTTATGGATGCCCGCTTTTTTTCCTTCCTTCCTTCCTTTCTTTCTCTTTCTTTCCTTCCTTCCTTCCTTCCTTCCTTTCTCTCTTTCTCTCTTTCTTTCTTTTCTTTTCTTTTCTTTTCTTTTCTTTTTTCTTTTCTTTTCTTTTCTTTCTGACAGGGTCTTCCTGTTTCCCCAGCTGCCTGGGAACTCTCTATGTAGACTAGGCCTGGACTGGACTACATAAAAGTCTGTCTGTCTCTGCCCCCTGAGTGCTGAGATTAAAGGCATGTGCCACCATACCCAGTTTATTTTGCGTATATGAGTGTGTTGCCTGCATATATGTAAGTGTACCATAAGTATGCAGTGTCTGAGGAGCCCAGATCCCTTGGATACCCTGGAGTCATGTGGGTACTAGGAACCAAATCTGGGTCCTCTGGCAGGGAAGTCAGTGCTCTTAACCACTGAGCCATCTTTTTAGCCCTTGATGGGCACTTTTCAGCAGATGACCTTAAAACTCCACCTGGGTTCCTGATTTTTTTTTTTCCCTCCTTCTCATCATGAGATACTCAGGAAGACTCTTCTCTACTAGGGGACACAGAAACAACACTGCCAGGAATGGAATCTGCAAGGAGTTTACAGTCTTACAGAACACACAGACGTATGCTATATGTGTAACAAAATAAGTCACTCTGAAGTTCCTAATTCAGCCAGGTATGGTGGTGCATGCTTATAACCCCAATACATGGGAGCCCAAAGCAGAGATCACTGTGACTTGAGACTACCAAATGCTACATAGTAATTTTCAGGTCAGCCTGAGCTAGACTGAGACCTTGTCTTAAAAAATAATAAATTTAAGGGCTGGAGAGATGGCTCAGTAGTTAAGAGCACTGACTGCTCTTGCAGAGGACTGGGGTTTATGTCCCAGCACCCACATGGAGACTAACAACCATCTGTAACTCCATTTCTAGGGAAGCTTCGGACCTCTAAGGGCATTACATGTCACAGATACACTTACATACATGCAAGCAACATGCTCATAAACACAAATTAAAAAGTAAAATATTAAAAATAAATAAATTTTGAGCCACACTTGGTGACACACACTTTAATCCCAGCACTTGAGAGGCAAAGGCAGGTAGATCTCTGTGTGGCAAGGGTCAGTCTGGTCTACATAGCCAACTCCAGGTGAGCTGGGACTATAGGGAGAGCCTGCCTCAGAATAACCAAGACAAAAAATTGATCCCTAATACTACCAAACAAACAATTTCTTACATTTTAAGAAATGAAGTTGGATTTTATCTGTGCAGTAGGCCAGACCAATCACTTTTATCCTTCCATACAGATAGGAAAAGGAAAACGGATCTCATACAAGTTATGCCTTCAAGGCTAGGAATGACTGTGGCCATTCTCAGATAAGAATCCTGTCATCCCACACAGGGAATTTTCTTTAAAAAAATGAAGCCAACTCCTGAGCACACAGAGAACTCCAGTGTCCATCCTCCCTTCTGAGTCCCTGACACCCTGGAATGACACTGGCAGCGATGATACAAACAACCTTTTTTTTTTTTTTTGTCTTTTTGAGACAGGGTCTCCCTGTAGCCCCAGCTGTCCTAGAACTCACTCTGTAGACCAGGCTGGCCTTGAACTCACAAAGATCCGCCTGCCTCTGCCTCCCAAGTGCTAGGATTAAAGGCGTGTGCCACCACGCCCGGCTACAACCTTTTTTTCTACCGTTTGACAGTGAGTAATTCTGTTACCCAGTAAAACCTTATAAAGGTCACCTCCACTCTGCAGCTGTTAAGTAAAAGCAGAAAGGGAAGTTTCTAGAAGGAGGAGTAGAAGAAAGAGCCAGCTCATCGTGTTTAATTTTCTCTCTTCTTTGTCTTGTGACAGGCTTTCCCTGTGTAATCCACGCTGGTCTAGAAATCACCCTCCAAGTAGACTTGGATGGCCTCAAACTCCCACTCCTGTGATCTCAGCCTCCACAGAGCTGGGATTACAAGCCTGTATCACCACACCCGGGGTTAACAAACAAACAAACAAACAAACAATTGGAGAATTATAGCCAGGTTGGTTTTCTTCCTTTTCTCCTCTCTCCCTCTGACTTTCCCTGGTCCCCTCCTGTTGGACTTGCTTGCTTGCTTTCTGAGACAGGATTTTGCTAGCTGAGGCTAGCTGAAGATGATCTTGAACCCTTGGTCTTCCTGCTTCCCAAAGTGATGACATTAGAAGATGGTCCACCCGCCACACCTAGTGTTACATTTTTTGTTTTGTTTTTGATACAATGTTTGGGTTTATACCCCTCAATGTCCTGGATCTTGCTATGTCAACAGGAGAGCTCCAAACTTAACAGTAATCCTCTTATCTTCTGCCTCCCAAGGGCTGTGATTACAAACAGGTATGGGCCGCTATGCCCAGCTCAAAAGAAACCAGAAAGGACAAAAGCATGGGTGGTAGGTCTTGTGTCCTATAGGCAAGACAGACAATACAGGGCAGTGTCCCGCGCAGTAGTCTCGCCGGCAAGAACTTCACGTGGACAACAGGATTCTTCTGCAGCAGTATTTATTGTGCACAGCTCTTTTGTGAGAAGGACCCCGAAATGGGGCAGAAGCACTGCTTATATAGCAGTCTAGAGGGCTCGTGTATGCTCTGGATTGGTGCAGTGCCCTGATGCCTCATTAGCATGCCCAAGGTGCGGGCTCAGAGAGTAGTAGTCATGTGCAGTTTGTCCAATGCAAAGGCAACGGCGGGAAGTGGCTTGTTGTTGTTCTAGCGACTCAGGAATTCGGCGCCATCTTAGGGCGTGGTACAGCACACATTGTTTGTGTGGTAGGCTGCCAACAGTTCCCCCTTTCTGTTTTAATAGAGCAAGGTCTCTGGGCCGCAGCTGCGACATGACCTGTCAGAGACTCTATTAAAATTGGCTGGGAGAATGCCTGTCTTAGGTTGCCTCTGCAGAGGTATTCCTTACCCGTCATGGGGTGGACAGACAGCTTTTGGTCTGTTCCCTGTCTTAGGTTGGTAATACTTGCAGCAGGTCTTACCCGTCATTGACTACTTCTCCAGCATACTAAGCCAAATGTTTGGGGAGGAGCCTGCTTCCAAAGCCGCAAGGGCCTGTGCAATGACTACTTTATCGCGCTGATGCTGGGCACGGAGCCTACACATAATCCAGAGCATAATTATAATCCCTCCACATAGAAATAGGCCAAACCCTGATGTGTCAGTTATTTGTTCAGCAAGCCCCTTATACGAATCTAGTTTCATAAAAACAATTTAGACACACTATACCTAGATTTATTCATCTCAAACTTATAGATTGGATTGATATTCCTGCCCTCACCTGTGAGCTGAGTGGATCCCGAGAGGTACTAGCGTTTATCAGTAAAGCCATGTAATGTGCCATTGGGTAGAAGATCACATAACGAGCCCAGAAACCATGGACTCATAATTGCCTCAGGGACTCGCCTCAGTGCACACGAGGACTAAAGGGAGTATACAGTATAACAGTGAGTCAACCTATAGATGCGTACAGTGTTTCTGGGACTCATTATTGGTGTGCACAGAAGTGGTTTATCAAGAAAGGCACTCTTGCCCACAGTAACCAGTCTTAGTCCGAAATTCGCGCGTAGAGAGGAATTCCACCGCCAGGTTGATACTCAACAGCAGCAATGGCCTCATACCTCCACAAGAGAGAGTGAGTGTGGGAGGAAGATGTAGAATGTGCTACAGAGCCGCCGCGCTGTGGTTTCAAGTGGATGGCGATCACTGCCGAATGTAAGAGTGCCGGTCTCTGTTTTGATACATCGCTGCGAGGAGACTTCAATCTGCATGGTCGGTCCCATGCCCCTTGACCCTGAGGGGCCGCGTATATAGGCCCACGAAGGGATTAGAGAGCAGTCACGTGAGTGAGGCCATTGTAGAATGTATCCCAACTCTTTTTCAAATTGTGTGATACTGCAAACTGCATAAGATCGTGCCCAACTTGGCAGTTTTGGTGGTCAACATGCCGCACCGCGTCCTGGATCCAATCCTTTAACGCATCTCCAGCTTTGTAAAACTATTTGAATGGTCCCGCTGCTGCGATTGCTAAATAGCTCTTAGAAGAATTAATGCCAGCTGTCCCTACTTTTTGGGTCGAGCCAAACAACGATGATAATATTTCCCTATACTACAGAACAGCGTGCAGAATAACTTGGTCGAGCCTATCCAATGATTTGACCTGGGCAGAAGTTCTGGCAACATACTTTGTGAACATTTGACATGCAAATTTACCACTCCAAAACACCGGTTTGAGCTGTTAAGCTGTTTGCTCAAGAGTGGCAGCCTAGTGTTTCCAAATTGGTCACTCAGATCTTCCCAACAATAGAGGGCACTACAGTGGTATTCAGTATGGTCTGGTAAATAAGTGCGTGTAAGCGTGGGAGCCGTATGTGTTGCATTGAAAAGGGACAATCAACCACTAGTATTGGTGTTAAGTTAACACCTCTCGCTGCATTAACAGAATGCCCAAGTAGTGCTTGAAGGTATTAAAATAGTTCCCCCTGTGCCCTTTAATATGTTCTCTGACTCCAGCTTAGTGGTAAATGCAGTAATAACTCTTGTAAACTGCAGTGATTGGGATTGAAACTTTCCAGCACCGTTGCCGGTTCTGTTTCCAAGAGATAAAAAATGAACTTCTCTCTCGATCATGCCCTGTGTACATTATGCACATCCGTGCTCATTAAGGTCTGCCTGGCCCCATGGCATTAGGCAACCAACAGGCTGATCTTGCCACCAGAGCCGCCGCCTTTGCTGTACTTAGCCCACTGAAAGCGGCTGCTAAGTTTCACTCTCAGTTTCATATGACCTCTGAGACCCTGCGAAAGCGCTTTTATTTAACCCGCAATGAGGCCCGCAATATAGTCCTTCAATGCCATATGTGCTGAGTTCTTACTCCCTCATACAAGGTGTCAATTGCCGCGTGGATTATTCACAGATCCACTAGCATGATTTGGCAAATGGATGTGACACATATCGCTCTTTATTGGCATGAGTTAAAATATTACATGTGTCCATGTGAATACCTGGTTCTGGGTTTGTTTTTGCTACTTCCTGCTCTCATGGGAGAAAAGAACCACTCATGTCATACAACACTTGCAGAAAGCCTGGAGTGCTGTGGGGGTTGCCACAAATACTAAAAACTGATAATGGCCTGGCCTATATGGCAACCAAGTTTAAACGGTTTTGTCAACAAATGGGTGTCACCCATCTCACTGGTCTACCCTATAACCCGCAGGGACAAGGCATTGTGGAACGTGCACACCGCACCCTCAATGCTTACATTATTAAACAAAAATGGGGAATGGAGGTTGTGCCTCTCATACCAAAAACAATGATATCGGTAACCTTATTTACTCTAAGTTTTCTGAATTTGGACGATCATGGCCGTTCAGCAGCTGAGCTTCACATGAGCTCAATGCGCCATGCGACACAAAAGGAATTAGTAAAGTGGAAGGATGTTTTATCTGAAAAATGGAAAGGCACGGATCCTATTTTAATAAGATCCAGGGGCATGAGCTTATTCTGCTGTTTGTTCCACAGGAGAAGGAAACCCAATCTGTGGTACTTGAACAACGGTGACAAGAAAATTATAAAAATGGACATGTAAGATTCTTGGTATCAATCTTTACTCATGACATCGGACGACTCCTAGGCAAAGAAACTGTCGGTGTAGGCCAATTAGCCTCAGTTCGCACAAGATGCTAAACTCTTTCCTCCGCCCTCTTTAGTATAAATCATCTTTTAATGATTCTATTTGCTTTAGATATAAAGCACTAGCTAACATTAATAAAAATAAAAGCTTCATTTAAGTGGCAGCTTGTGCTTCCAATAGAGGTAAGTAATAAAATGACAGCTCAGAATGTGTTCAAATAGTATAATCAAACTGCTGTATGGTTTGATGCCCCTGATATGCCTGGGAGGGCCAATGATGATGGCCTATCTACTCAGCCAAAGGGTCCAGTTCAAACTAAATGGTTCCCCTTCCTGTACTGGCCGAGAGGGAAACAGCTTTGCCCCCTTGGACGGATGCCAGTCACGGGGAGTACATCTGGACAATTAACGGCCTTTTACTCTTTTGATACTTCTACTACATTTGAACTGTGGCAGCTTAGCCCAGCTTGGCTGTGAGTGGAAATATTCTGGCCTATGTGTGACCAGCATCCAATATCAAACTTCACAAAAGCAGCAAATTTGTCTAACCAATTGTTAGATATCTTTTTAGGTAATTGGACTGGAGAATTTGACAGCTTGATGAACCAACTTTGTATGGCTATTGTCACCGTGAACTCAGACTAGAGTAGGATCGCCTCCCTTGCTGAAGGAGGCTCCTATATGCTGCATGTCTCTCACTTCAAAGAATGGGCAGGTGTGGGGTGGNGTGGGCACAGGCTCAGTTATGCCTTGTTGGAATTTGCCCAGGCCTTTCCCAGGGACATATCCCATTTTTGTCATCATGTTTTGAGCTGGAGTATAGTATTCATTTACAAGTTTTAGTCCTAATTGTTTCATAACGTCTCTCCCCCAGAGATTAATAGGTAAAGGAAGGACATAGGGGGTAAACTTTCCCCGTTGTCCTTCTGGTGCTTTCCATTCTAATTCCCTAGAGCTTATGGAGGGCGAGGATTCATACCCTAAACCTTGTAATGAGTGTGCAGATTGGGTTATAGGCCAAGCTGTTGGCCACCATTGTGTGGCTATTATACTTTTGTCAGCTCCTGTATCTAAGAGGCCCTTAAACTTTTTTCCTTCAATTGTTAATTGCAATGTAGGTCGAGTGTCTAAGTTAGCTACTAAAAAGGCCGAATCAGTACCGGATGAGCCAAATCCTTTATTTCCCCTACTTGTTGCCTGAGAAGGAAACAAATTATGACAACTAGGGAGGATTAAGAGTTGAGCAATGCGGTCCCCCGGGGAGATAGAAAAAAGTCCTCTGGAGGAGGAACACATTACCTTAAGTTCACCTGTATAGTCTTGGTCAATAACCCCAGGGTGTACTATTAAGCCTTTGAGGGTCATCGAGGAGCGACCTAAGAGCAGGCCCACAGTGTTTTCTGGTAATGGGCCATGAAAGTCAGAGGGGACAGGGTGTACTCCCATTTGTGGGGTTAGCACTATTCTGGCAGTGGAACGGAGGTCCAGTCCTGCTGAGCCTGAGGTGGCTCTTCGTGGGTGTTCACACGAGAGTGCGTCCAATGTATGCGAGTGTGGGGGTCTCCATATGTTCGAGGGCCCTGAAGACGAGGGCCCCGCATCTCGTTTTTTGAATCCTCTAGAGGGCGCCCTTTGATATCTTTTACCAAGCGGCATTCATTAGCCCAACGTTTTCCCTTTTTGCATCTAGGACAAAGCCCGGGTACTCTTATGTTGCCCTGGGCAGTACACTCCTTTTTTATATGACCTGGATTTTCACATTGGAAACAAACAGGCGACTTGATAGGTCTAGCTTGTCGTTGTCCCTGTAATATGGCGGCTGCCAGCCCAGCATTGGTGAGGGGTCCTCCTATTTCTCTGCATGCCCTCAACCATGATTGTAGGCCTTTTGTTTTACGGGGTATGATAGCCTCCCTACATTCTTTAGTGCATTGTTTAAAGATGAGCTGCTCTATAAGGGGCATTGCCTGTTCCTGTTCCCCTAAAATTCTTCCTGCAGTTTCTAGGAGCCTAGCAACAAAATCAGAGAAGGGCTCACTTGGGCCATGGACTATCTTTGTTAAATTGCCTGAGACTTCCCCTTTATTTGTTAATGCCTTCCACGCTCTTAGGGCTGCAGTTGATATTTGACCATAGACTGCAAGCGGGAAACTGGTTTGATCTGCGGTGTGTTCTCCCTGTCCAGTAAGCATATCAAACGTCCATCGGGCTGCCTCGCCCCCTGCAGTAGCATTAGAGCGGGCTTGTGCTTGACAGGCATCGTGCCACAACACTTTCCATTCCAGATATTGTCCCATAGTGAGGAGGCAAGCTTTTATACTGCTAGTCCATAGGTGTCATGGCAGTGCTGGCTAATCGCTCTACTTGAGACACAGTGAAATTAGCATTAACTCCATAGGCGCAGACTGACTCTGCTAATTCTTTAACTTGCTTATGTTCTACGGGCTGATGACCGCGCTCACGATCAGTGTTTTCTATGACTGGGAGCATTTGCCTTATGGCATGTCGCACCTCCGGTGAACAGAAGGAGGTAGAGCCTTTCCCAGGCGCATAAGGCAGTGGAGCTGAAGGCAGGAGAGCGGGAGAGCTATGGGACCCGTTTACTTTCAGTTTTAACCTGTCCTTCCGCCAAGCGGGGCGAAAGTGCTCAATTTTGTACCGTGCTGCTTCCTCCTCTAGTTCCTCCTCCTCAGATAGCGGTAATTTCTCATTAGAATCTGAATCATTTAATGTCAGGGCTTGTAGGTCTCTAAATGGGTATAAGGTACCTTTATTCATAATCTCGCTAGCATCCTCTTTTTTCTTTGAATGCGCATCTAACCTTTCACTCCATTCTGTTTCTGACATGCTTTCCTGAAGGTCCGCAAGGGCTTGTTGTCCTTCCCTAATTTCTTTTTTACAGTTTTGATCGTCCCAGCAAGAGAGAGTAAACAATGGTACAAGGACAATTACAACAGCCAATAAAATAATTAGGCAAGCTTCCAATCCCTCTAGATCATCAGAGAAAAGCAAATCTCTCAGAACTAACTTTAAAATTACAACCTGAGCGCAGTTCTGAATCCACTTCAGAAGTCGAAGGGTCCTCTCGGCGCCAGCGATGGCAAGTTCCCGGTCCCGGGTTTCGGCACCACTTGTCCCGCGCAGTAGTCTCGCCGGCAAGAACTTCACGTGGACAACAGGATTCTTCTGCAGCAGTATTTATTGTGCACAGCTCTTTTGTGAGAAGGACCCCGAAATGGGGCAGAAGCACTGCTTATATAGCAGTCTAGAGGGCTCGTGTATGCTCTGGATTGGTGCAGTACCCTGATGCCTCATTAGCATGCCCAAGGCGTGGGCTCAGAGAGTAGTAGTCATGCGCAGTTTGTCCAATGCAAAGGCAACGGCGGGAAGCGGCTTGTTGTTGTTCTAGCGACTCAGGAATTCGGCGCCATCTTAGGGCGTGGTACAGCACACATTGTTTGTGTGGTAGGCTGCCAACAGGCCAGCAAGACATTGTGAAGACAAAGTGTAAAGCCTGATGACCTGTGTTCAATCCTCAGGACCCATGTAGTAGAAGGAGACAACTAACTCCAGCAAGCTGTGCTTTGACTTCTCCACACCTGCTGTGACACACACACACACACACACACACACAGAGTAAATATTTTAAAAAGACAGATGATACATGGATAAGGGTTAGTACTTTGTTACAGTGAGCACAGGAATAGCTCACCTACCTTGTCTCTGGACTAGAGGCGGCGACTCCCAACACCAGCTCTGTCTCTTTGAGTCCACCCTCAAATAATAATTTCTTTTTTAAAAAACATTTTTTTCTTTTCTTATTTTTTATTTCATGTGTACGACTGTTATGTCTGCATATGTTTAAGTGTACCCATATTGTGCAATGCCTGAAGAGGGCAGAAGAGGGTGTTAGATCCCCTGGAAATGGAGTTATAGACAGTTGTTAGCTGCCATGTGGATGCTGGGACTTGAACCCGGGTCTTCTGTAAGAACAACCAGTGCTCTTAACCACTGAGCCATCTCTCCAGCCCCTCAAAGAATTTCTTTTGTTTTTAATTTTTAATTAATTTTATTTATTTCTGTATGTGTATGAATGTACTGTCTGCATGCAAGTTTGTGTACCCGTGTCGTGCAATGCCGTGGAGGTCAGAAGAGGGTGTCGGATTCCCCTGGTACTGGAGTTCTCCTGGAATTGGAGTTTCAGACGATTCTCGGCCACCATGTGGGTGCTGGGGATCGAACCCGGGTCCTCTGCAAGAGCGGTCGGCGTCCTTAACCGTTAGG
This sequence comes from Rhizomys pruinosus, assembly GCA_009823505.1. Classification (NCBI taxonomy): domain Eukaryota; kingdom Metazoa; phylum Chordata; class Mammalia; order Rodentia; family Spalacidae; genus Rhizomys; species Rhizomys pruinosus. The sequence continues at coordinate 1,626,571 of VZQC01005402.1, forward strand.
CCATTTCTCCAGCCCAAGAATAATTTCTAACTTTACTTTCTTTTTCTGTAGCAGTAGAAAGTGGAAACAAGGTGTCTAAGTAGATCTCTTCTAGTTAGCTAATTCATTGGTATTTTGTTTCATCCCTCAACTTTTTTTCAATTGAATATCTGTGTACGTCATACATAACATCTCAATCGGTCTTAATCGCGTTTATGCCTTCTTCTCTATTGGTGCCCTCCCACAGCCCCCGCCTCTGGGGTTCGTACATTCTCTCATTTGTGTTAGGGCCTATTGTGCCAAATTAATCTCCCCAGCCATTCCTCAGTGCATGTTCATCCACTGAGCTCTAGTCAACCTATCTAGACTCCCTCGCTTTAAAAAGACCAGCTCAAAAAAAAAATTAAAAATAAATAAATAAAAATAAAAAGACCAGCTCTTCCTCACCCAACAGTAATCAGTTGCCAATATTTCTTCAGCTAAGATTGGGTTCTGCTGCCCATTTCCTAAGTTCCTTGCTGGGGTGTTGTCAGGATGGGTCTTACACATGCTGACACCAATGCTGTATGCTCATATGAGCTGGGTCTCAGGAGCCTGTAGGATTCTATTTCCATATGACCATGCATCACCTCCCTGGCTCTTACAATCCTTCCGCCCCCTGGGTGAGTTAAGCTTATAAGAGACCTGTCCATGGACTGACACTCTGTAGACTCCAAATCTCCATTTTGGCCATTTATGACTTTTTGAGTTCCTGCCTCTCTGATGCATGAGAGAGCTCCCTTAATGAGAGTTAAGAGATTAATTAATAGTCCAAGAGGCTCCCGAAATTACACAGGCTGTGGCCATAGCCCCATTGATTGCCTCCCAGAACCTGAAGGTAAGATCCTATTGCTGAAGACAGGAGATACTTCAGAGACTGGATTTGGAGCAATGGACCTGAAACTGACCTGGAAGCCACCTCCCCTAAAGGCTGGGTCTCATAGCTTTGGAGAGCACTATGTAAGCTGCTAAGGGAGAGTAGCAATCAATAGTCCAACATCAGGTTTGAGACAAAATAGCCACATCAATGTGCGGCCCAGCATATGACAGTAGTGCAGTATCACTTTATCTTAGAGGCAGTCAGTGGCTAATTAATGGACTTAAAGCCCACTCAATGGGAGTAAACTCATGTGTGGCACTGTAAACATGGACAGATACACATGGATGGAGAGGTCATAGATCTTAGAGAAATTCCCAAGGCTGTCAAATCCCGAGGCTAAGGTAACTTGTTACTAAGTGCAAAATTGGTATCCTTATATTTACAGACAAATATCCAGACACCATTCAATAAAGAAGTTTCTTTTGCACCAGATGAAGAATATTACAGAGTCACACAACTGGACACACAGAGACATTGTCTATGAATTGCCCAAGCCTAAGCTACATTATCTACAATGCAACCTCTACACCTAATGCTCATACAACATAGAACAACAGGCCAAGAGGACCTGATCAATCTCTTAACTCTTCATGCCTCATCTTTTAATTCTTTGACTATAAAGGTTGATAGTTATGGCTTGCAATCTGTTCAGGTCAAGTGTATCTTTTAAAAATATTTTATTGGAGGGGCTGGAGAGATGGCCTAGTGGTTAAGAGTGCCGACCGCTCTTGCGGAGGACCCGGGTTCAATCCCCAGCACCCACATGGCGGCCGAAAACCGTCTGAAACTCCAATTCCAGGAGAACTCCAGTTCCAGGGGAATCCGACACCCTCTTCTGATCTCCGCGGCATTGCACGACACGGGTGCACAAACCTGCATGCAGACAGTACATTGATACACATACAGAAATAAATTAAAAAAAATATTTTATTGGAGAGATGGCCTAGCGGTTAAGAGTGCCAACTGCTCCTGCAGAGGACCCAGGTTCGATCCCCAGCACCCACATGGCAGCTGAGAACTGTCTTTAACTCCAGTTCCAGGGGAATCTGATGCCCTCTTCTGACCTCCATGGCATTGCACGACACGGGTACACCAACCTGCATGCAGACAGTACATTCATACACATACAAAAATAAATAAAATTAAAAATAAAAAAAATTTATTAATTTTATGTGTATAAGTGCATTGCCTGCTGTATGTAAGTGCACCTGTGTTGTGCAATGTCAGAAGAGGGTGTCAGATTCTCCTGGAACAGGAATTACGGATGGTTGTTAACTTCCATGTAGATGCTGGGAATTGAATCTGGGTCCTCTGCAAAAACAACCAGTGTGCTTAACCACTGAACGATCTTTCCAGGCCCAGGTCAATGTGTCTTTAACAACAAATTTCTCAGATACACACATATCTAGACTAGGTATCTTAAAATGCATGCTCACCAGAATACTGAAAAATAAGATAGTCAGTTGGCTTTCTGTGGATTCCTTTAGGTTACACAGAGAATATTTCTACAATGGGTTTTTGTGGTAGTTGAAACAACTTTTTCACTTCCTCTATGAATAAAGACAAAAAAAATAAGGGGTTGGAGAGATGGCTCAGTGTTTAAGAGCACTGGCTACTCTTGCAGAGGACCTGGGTTTGATTCCCAGTACTCACATGGCAGCTAACAACCATCCATAACTCCAGTTCCAGGGGAATCCAGCACCCTCTTCTGACCTCCACAGGAATTGTAGGACATGGGTACACTAATACACATGCAGGCAAATACACTCATACACATGTAATAAAATAATAAATAAAATATATTTTTAAAAATAGGCACATGCTGTAGGCAGCGAGCTTGATAATCAGTCAGGTTCAAGCATCTGAATTTTGAGTTGTTGTTTGTTTTGTACTAGCATGAGACATGAAAATGTTCTGTTTATTTCTGCTTAACATAATTTAACATAACTAAAGGCTATCATACAATGTGGAAAAATGCAGTCAATTATTGAATCATGTGTCTATTCTGTGTCAGGCATTGTGTAGAAATCCAAAGTGAATAAGATGTAGCCTGTGTGACTTTCCTGGGGCAATGTGACCCCACACAGGGCCCTGATGACAGGCCAAAGAAATGACAAGTCTACCTTGGTGAGCCAATGGGTCTTTAGCAGTTACTTACAAGGGCATGGGTTACTCAAAGGCTGTCAATGAGGAACCCACCTAACATGTGTGAGTCATGAAAGACATATCCCTGCAATTCCCTGCCCAGCTTGCAGGCAGTTCCACCAAAGAGTCTGCTCTTCCCTAGCAATTGTTTACTGCTTACATAATAATCCCGAGAAGTCTTTGGAATATTGGAACTTTCTGAGCTTTCTGAGTCTTTCAAGTCTCCTTACCTTAGGTAAGTTTTATGAGTCTTTCACCTTCTAGGAAGGAATGTTTCAACTCAGAGGAAATCATTCCACAACAACCTATAGCTAACTAACTAACTAGCTAGCTAGCTATAACTAGTTAACTAGCTAACTAACATAATTATGTAGTGCCCAGTGTGGTGGTACACACTGTTAATCCCAGCACTCAGGAGGTAGAGGCAGGTAGAGCTCTGTGGGTTTGAGGCCAGCCTGGTCTACATGGTGAGTTCCAGGCTAGTTGGGGCTACCAACCAAGCAACCAACAAACAAAAACAAACAAAAAATTAAGTGGTAGATTATGAGTTTATGTCTAAGGTACTGTGATGGCAGAGATTAGAGAAATTCCTTCACTTGAGGCCAGGAATATTCCCTAGAGGAGTTGGCCTTTGAACAGGGTTCTGGAGGAAACACACAGCATTTCCTTCTTCTCCTAAAAGGAGAAAGGGAATTCTAAGCAGAAAAAACAGCTGGAAAGCAAAGCCTGGAAGGTGGGAAGCAGATGAGCAGATTGGCTGTTCAGAAGGTTTCGGAATACCAAGAAGCTGTGAGAAGAGGTGGGAGGTCTGCCTCCTCTGGACTTGCCAGGTGAGTGAAGAAGACACTTAACCAGGGAACCACTATGATATGAAGGCAAGTCTTCATGGTTGTCATGACGATGAGGCAAAAGGGAGCAAGAAAAAAGAAGTCCAATTAAAAGTCTGGATCTGAAATTAAAGCAGTTGTAACAAGAATGGAAAGAAAGACAGGTTTGAGAATGCTTTGGCAGCTAGAATCCATATGGCTTGGTGACAGATTGTGTTGGGAGGCGAGGGAGGCAGGAACTAACATAATTTTCAAATCGCTGGCTTTGGAACATAGGGATCTTTTATTAAATCTCCCTCTCAACCATTATGCATTATTCATTGTGAGATTAAAGATGTGCCCGAGTTGTGAAACATCGTTAGCTTCCGACTAAGGGATTCCCTAGATTAGAAACCAACACCCCCACACTCCCATCTCTCCTTCTCCTGCCTGTTTTGTGCTTTCTACCGGAAGCTGTGAGATCTGGCTCCAGGGGGTGAGGGGAATATGCATATAACTAAAACAAGCCTTTTGTCCTAGAAAAAGAAATTGGAAAGCAATTAAACACATTTGGATTCTTGGTATGGAGTCATCCCATCCAGGGCTTTATCACAGACTGTAGCGCTCTGTGTGTGTGTGTGTGTGTAGCTCTGTCTGGGTTTTATTAAGCAAAGAGATGGGTTTTTTTTTGGGGGGGGACGGAAGTTTCTTTAGTTACAGGGTAATCTAAAACTCGTGCTTAAAATTTAGATGGATGAACGTTAGCAAAATGACATCTTGGCTCTTTCTACTGGCTACAAATATCAAACTGTATTATTATTATTATATACTATAGTCTATGTTAAGGTTGGTCTGAGGGTTGACAAGGTTATGTGAATAGGATTTCTCCAGCTTTGGTTAGCGTTTCACACTGCTGCTGTTTTCTTCAATTCTGCCTGGGTTTCTTGGGTACATGGCCTGGTCCTTGGATGGGAATCAATAAGCTACCTCGAGATGGCTTGAGAGCCAACAATAGTCCAATCACTCAGGACTCTGGGCATTCCATCAGTTCTCCCTGTCATCTTGTCACTCATAACACGCAGAGAAATAATAGCACAATTTTTGAGTGGAGCCCAATCCTAATAGATACTCCATAGAATCTGGCTTCAAACCATAATCAAATCCAGTGGTTCTCAAACCATCAAGCATTAAAATCACCCAGAGGGGTGATTGGGATTTACATGCAGAATTTATAGTTTAGCGGAACTGGGTAGAAATCAAAAATTGGCATTTCTGACAAATTGCAGTTGATGGTCCAGGACCCATAATTTGAGAAACACTCATCTGATTCAAAAAGGAAATTAATTGAAGAGAGAAAATAGCAGTAGACCATGGGGTAGCTCAGTGGAGGAATGCCTACTGTAGTGTGTACAAGGCCTTGGGTTTGCTCCCCAGTATAGAAAAACAATATATAACCAAGGCTGCTGCTGGAGAGATGGCTCCTAGTTGAGAGTGCCTACTGGTCCTGCAGAGGACTTGAGTTTGTTCATTCCCAGCACCCACTCACAACCACCTGTAAGTCCAGAATATATGACACACGCTGTCCTGTGTCAGCACCCACACTCATGTGCACATACCCTCATGACACACAAATATACATAAAGAAAAGAACCCTCCCCTGATTTCCATGTATTGATTTTATTCCGGAGGTTAAACTCTACACAATGGGAAATTCAGTGACTGATAGACCAGGCACTTAAGTGAGGACAATTTGGATGACAAGGATGGCTTTGCAACCCCACTGCTCTCGAAATAGAGTCCCCATCCTGCCTTAGTTCCATTTGGAGAGACTTTACCGTACCTTTTCCAGTATTTCAGGGTTTTATGCTTAAGCTTGAACTAAACCAAGCAGTGAGCTATTTCACTGGGATATCCCCAGGCTAATTCATTGAGCTCTAGGACAAATAACATTCCAAATCTAGTCTCCGAAGTGTGAACCAAATGAAAGTGATTTTTTTTTATTCAGTGTGAATAGTAAACTAGTTCAAATTGAAACTTAAGATTTTGTAAAATGAAAAGCAAGCTCATATTTTCTAACATACCATTTCATTTTTTAAAGAAAGCAAGATTAAGACATTTTTAGATTATACTATGTAGCAAGTAGTTTACTAAACTGGTAAAATAATAAATCCCTCTATGAGTCAGGGTTGCTGCCAGAAAGAATATTTGACTTTTATAAGAGTTCAAATCCAGAAACTTTACTGAAGGAGCCACACATAGCCTTGACGTGCAGAAACTATGGGAACTTGAGAGAGATTTCCAGGTATCACCCTGAGTATGAAGAAACAAAAAGAAGACATGGTGTTTGTTGTACCCTGGGAGAAGAGGTGCAGCGGAAATGAAGCCTGCTTGGCAGATTTAACATAGAGACCTCCAACACACCAACTTAGACTAGCGATGTTAAATCAGGGAGGGAGTGGGTAAGAAATAACCTAGCCAGGTGTGGTGGCACACACCTTTAATCCCAGCACTCAGGAAGCATAGGCAGGTGGATTTCTGTGAGTTCAAGGCCAGCCTGGTCTACATAGAGAGCTCTAGGCCAGCTGGGACTAAAGGGAGACCCTGTCTCAAAAAGACAAAAAAATAAAATAACCATAACCTCAGACTCTCTCAACCTACCTTCTAATCTCTACCTGGACCCAACTAAAAGTAAGGTGTTGAAGGGAACTCCACGATGGATCCGTAGGCCACTTCCTGGCAGGGAAGGCTTGTGGTAGAGGGTAGTAGAGTCTGACCATTCTAATCTTCTTCCTGAAGAATACCAGCATTCTAAGAAGAATGTACCTGAGTTAACCTACATAAGATTATCAGAATTTATGAGAATATTCTAAATATCAGATATTATTATTGCTATGATCAACCAACCTAGTTTTACAGAAAATGAGACTTTCATTAACTCCTCTTTGGCTAACAGTAACAGATTCGACACTCAAATCCAGATTCTTTTTTTTTTTTTTTTTTTTTTTTTTTTTTTTT
>VZQC01005402.1:1636261-1647251 GCA_009823505.1 Rhizomys pruinosus
CACATTGAACCTTTTTTTTTCTTTTTTTAAATTTTATTTATTTATGTATGTGTATGAATGTTCTGTCTGCATGTAGGTTTGTGCACCCGTGTCATGCAAGGCCGTGGAGGTCAGAAGAGGGTGTTGGATTCCCCTGGAACTGGAGTTAAAGACGGTTTTCAGCCACCATGTGGGTGTTAGGGATCGAACCCGGGTCCTCTGCAAGATCAGTTGGCGCTCTTAACCACTAAGCTATCTCTCCAGCCCCAAACCCTTTTTTTTTTCATAGCAAAGATAGTTTATTTTACTTCATGGGAGAGAAACATATGAGTGACACTATTTCACAGCCAAATTAACTAAAATTTATGAGGAAATATGAATAACAAACATACTTTTAATAAATAAAGCATTGCCCTTAGTAGCTAACACAGTAGATTCTAAAAAAGTTTCCTTTGGTGTTCTCAATTAAAATTTTTCTAAAACATCTTTTATTTCAATTAAAAGTCATAGTTAAAATAAATTCATTGAGGTACAAAATGTGTGATTTGTGCTTAAAAAATTAATAACTAGATGTTAGACAGCCACTATTTTAGAAATAATTTCAACAGTCAATGAAGTGTTTTAGAAACACTTTGAAATACATCTAAAAGCTTTAGTCTCATTCACCTGATTAAGAATCTTTTCTTTCTTTCTTTCTTTCTTTCTTTCTTTCTTTCTTTCTTTCTTTCTTATTTATTTATTATTTTTTATGTGTATGAGTGTACTGTCTGCAGGTAGGTTGGTGCATCCATGTCATGCAATGCCACAGAGGTCAGAAGAGGGTGTCAGATTCCCCTGGAACTGGAATTAAAGATGGTTCTCAGCCACCATGTGGGTGCTGGGGATCGAACCCAGGTCCTCTGCAAGAGCAGTCAGTGCTCTTAACGACTGAGCCATCTCTCCAGCCCGACATTTTTACTATATTAATTTTTCCAATCCATGAGCATGGGAGTTCTTTCCATCTTCTGATGTCTTCTTCAATTTCCTTCTTCAGGGGTTTAAAATTTTTTGTAGCGATCTTTGGTGTCTTTGGTTAGGTTTATTCCTAGGTGTTTTTATTGTTTTTGAGGCTATTGTGAGTGGGAAGGTCTCCTTGCATTCCTTCTTCAGTTGCTTGTTGTTGGTGTAAGAATGGCTACTGAATTTTCTAGGTTAATTTTGTATCCTACCACTTTATTGAAACTCTTAATCATTTTTTTTTAATTTTTTATTTATTTCTGTATGTGTATCAATGTACTGTCTGCATGCAGGCCTGTGCACCCGTGTCGTGCAATGCCGCGGAGGTCAGAAGAGGGTCTCGGATTCCCCTGGAACTGGAGTTCTCCTGGAATTGGAGTTCCAGACGGCTCTCGGCCGCCATGTGGGTGCTGGGGATCGAACCCGGGTCCTCTGCAAGAGCGGTCGGTGCTCTTAACCGCTAGGCCATCTCTCCAGCCCACTCTTAATCATTTATAAGAGGTTTCTGGTGGAGTTTTTAGCATCCCTTAGTTAAACATATCATCAGCAAAAAAGGGATAGCATGACTTCCTCTTTTCCAATTAGAACTCCTTTAATTTCCTTTTCTTGCCTTATTGCTCTAGCAAGTGTTTCAAGCACTATATTGAAGAAGAGTGATGACAGGGGCAGCCTTGCCGAGTTCCTACCTTTAAGGGGAATTCTTCTGTCTTTTTTCCATTTAGGATGATGTTGGCTGTGGGTTTCTTGTATATGGCTTTGATTACATTGAGAAGTGATCCCTCCAATCCAATTCCTTCTAAGACTTTAAACATGAAGGGATGCTGGATTTTGTCAAAGGCTTTTTCTCCATCAATTGAGATGATGGTGTGGTTTTTGTCTTTCAATCCATTTATGTGTTTTATGATATTTATTGATTTTTGTATGTTGAACCATCCCTGCATCTCTGGTATGAATCCAACTTGGTCATGATGGATGATCTTTTTGGTGTGGGTCTGTATGTGGTTTGCAAGTATTTTGTTGAGAATTTTTGCATCTGTGTTCATTAATGAGATGGGTCTACAGTTCTCCTTTTTGGTTGTGTCTTTGCCTGGTTTTGGTATTAGAGTGATACCAGCTTCACAGAAGGAATTTGGGAGATTTTCCTCTGCTTGTATCCTTCTGAACAATTTGAGTAATAATGGTTTTGTAAGTCTTTTTGAAATGTTTTATAGAATTCTGCCATGAAACCATCTGGGCCTGGCCTTTTTTTAGTTGGGAGGTTTCTTATTCCATCTTCAATTTCTTCATATATTTTGCGTCTGTTTAAGCCGTCAATCTCTTCTTGGTTAAGCTTTGGTGATTCCCAGGATTTCAGATATTCATCCATTTCTCCTAGGTTTTCAAACTTAGTAGAGTATAGGTTTTTTGAAGTATTCCCATATGATTTTCTGGATCTTTTCATTGTCTGTTGTGATATTTCTACTTTCATCATGGATTCTATTGATTTGGAGTTGATCTTTCTTTTGGGTAACTGGGTTAGAGGTATGCCTATCTTGTTTATTCTCTCATAGAACCAACTTTTGGATTCATTGATTTTTTTTTTGTCTTGTTTTCTTTGTTTCTATTTCATTGATTTCTGCTCTGATTTTTGTTATTTTTTTCTGTCTGTTGCATTTAGGATTCATTTGTTGTTGTCTCTCAAGTGTTTTTAGCTGCAGTGTTAGATCATTCTCTTGTGCTCTTTCTGTTTTTCTAATGTAGGCACCCAGGGCTATAAACTTTCCCCTTAGGATTGCTATTAAAGTATCCCATAGGTTTTGTTGTGTTGTATTATCATTGTCATTCATTTCCAGGAATGCTTTTATTTCTTTCTTTATCTCTTCCTTGACCCATTAATTATTGAGGAGTGTGTTGTTTAGTCTCCATGTGATGTTGTAGATAGTATTGAGCTTTAATGCACTGTGGTCTGATAGAATGCATGAAATTATTTCAATCTTTTTGTATTTGTAGAGGTTTTTTTCTGTGTCCTAGTATGTGGTCAATTTTGGAGAATGCTCTGTGGGATGCTGAGTAGAACGTGTATTCTCTGGTATTAAGGTGGAATATTTGGTAGATGTCTGTGAGGTCCATTTGGTGCATTGTATCATTCAATTCAGATGTTTCTCTGTTTATTATTTGTCCGGTTGACCTGTCCAAATGGCTCAGTGGGGTATTGAAGTCCCCTACTATGAGTGTGCTGGGGTAATCCGGGCCTTGAGGTCCTGGAGAATTGTCTTTATAAAGTTTGGTGCACCAGAGTTTGGTGCATATATATTCATGATTGTGAAATCTTCATGGTCAATTGTTCCTTTGCTAAAGATGATAAAGATTGCCATCTTTTTCTCTTCTGATTTCTTTTACTATTTTGTATGATATTAAAATAGCAACACCTGCTTTCTTTTTGGTACCATTTTCTTGGAATATTTTTTTCCATCTCTTCACCTTAAGTTGGTGCCTATCCTTGAGAGTGAGATGGGTTTCTTGTAGACAGCATATAGATGGGTTTTGTTTCCTAATCCAATCTCCCAGTCTATGTCTTTTGATTGTGGAGTTTAGTCCATTAATATTTAAGGTTATAATTGAAAGATGTGTGTTGCTTTCTTTCCTTATTATCCATTTGCATTTTTAGTCTAGGTTTCTACTTCTGCAGTTATGCTTTTATTAATTTCTTTTTCTAGGTACCTGGGGATAATTGCTCCTCTCTTTTGTCCTTTGAATTGCTTCAAGTATTCTCTGAAGGTTTGGTTTTCCTNGTCGTTCTTTCTTTCTTTTTTTTTTTTTTTTTTCGATTTTATCTTTCTTTACCACTGCATAGAACTCCATTGTATAGAAGTATCACAATTTCTCTATCCACTTGTCAGTTGAGGGGCACTTGGGTTGGTTCCAGCTTTTTGCTATTGTGAAGAGAGCTGCAATAATCATGGCTGTGCATGTATCTCTGTGGTAAGATGAATCTTGTGGGTATATACCCAGGAGTGGTATGACTGGGTCAGGTGGCAAGCTCATTTTGAGTCTTCCAAGGGTTCTACACACTAGCTCATTTTGAGTCTTCCAAGGGTTCTACACACTGCTTTCCATAGTGACTGTACGAGTTTACATTCCCACCAGCAGTGGATGAGTGTTCTCCTTTCTCCACAACCTCTCCAGCACTTGGTATCATTTGTTTTCTAGAACCTAGCCAGTCTTATCGGAGTGAGATGATATCTTAAAGTGGTTTTAATTTGCATTTCCTTAATTATTAGCACATTGAACCTTTTTTTTTCTTTTTTTAAATTTTATTTATTTATGTATGTGTATGAATGTTCTGTCTGCATGTAGGTTTGTGCACCCGTGTCATGCAAGGCCGTGGAGGTCAGAAGAGGGTGTTGGATTCCCCTGGAACTGGAGTTAAAGACGGTTTTCAGCCACCATGTGGGTGTTAGGGATCGAACCCGGGTCCTCTGCAAGATCAGTTGGCGCTCTTAACCACTAAGCTATCTCTCCAGCCCCAAACCCTTTTTTTTTTCATAGCAAAGATAGTTTATTTTACTTCATGGGAGAGAAACATATGAGTGACACTATTTCACAGCCAAATTAACTAAAATTTATGAGGAAATATGAATAACAAACATACTTTTAATAAATAAAGCATTGCCCTTAGTAGCTAACACAGTAGATTCTAAAAAAGTTTCCTTTGGTGTTCTCAATTAAAATTTTTCTAAAACATCTTTTATTTCAATTAAAAGTCATAGTTAAAATAAATTCATTGAGGTACAAAATGTGTGATTTGTGCTTAAAAAATTAATAACTAGATGTTAGACAGCCACTATTTTAGAAATAATTTCAACAGTCAATGAAGTGTTTTAGAAACACTTTGAAATACATCTAAAAGCTTTAGTCTCATTCACCTGATTAAGAATCTTTTCTTTCTTTCTTTCTTTCTTTCTTTCTTTCTTTCTTTCTTTCTTTCTTTCTTATTTATTTATTATTTTTTATGTGTATGAGTGTACTGTCTGCAGGTAGGTTGGTGCATCCATGTCATGCAATGCCACAGAGGTCAGAAGAGGGTGTCAGATTCCCCTGGAACTGGAATTAAAGATGGTTCTCAGCCACCATGTGGGTGCTGGGGATCGAACCCAGGTCCTCTGCAAGAGCAGTCAGTGCTCTTAACGACTGAGCCATCTCTCCAGCCCGACATTTTTACTATATTAATTTTTCCAATCCATGAGCATGGGAGTTCTTTCCATCTTCTGATGTCTTCTTCAATTTCCTTCTTCAGGGGTTTAAAATTTTTTGTAGCGATCTTTGGTGTCTTTGGTTAGGTTTATTCCTAGGTGTTTTTATTGTTTTTGAGGCTATTGTGAGTGGGAAGGTCTCCTTGCATTCCTTCTTCAGTTGCTTGTTGTTGGTGTAAGAATGGCTACTGAATTTTCTAGGTTAATTTTGTATCCTACCACTTTATTGAAACTCTTAATCATTTTTTTTTAATTTTTTATTTATTTCTGTATGTGTATCAATGTACTGTCTGCATGCAGGCCTGTGCACCCGTGTCGTGCAATGCCGCGGAGGTCAGAAGAGGGTCTCGGATTCCCCTGGAACTGGAGTTCTCCTGGAATTGGAGTTCCAGACGGCTCTCGGCCGCCATGTGGGTGCTGGGGATCGAACCCGGGTCCTCTGCAAGAGCGGTCGGTGCTCTTAACCGCTAGGCCATCTCTCCAGCCCACTCTTAATCATTTATAAGAGGTTTCTGGTGGAGTTTTTAGCATCCCTTAGTTAAACATATCATCAGCAAAAAAGGGATAGCATGACTTCCTCTTTTCCAATTAGAACTCCTTTAATTTCCTTTTCTTGCCTTATTGCTCTAGCAAGTGTTTCAAGCACTATATTGAAGAAGAGTGATGACAGGGGCAGCCTTGCCGAGTTCCTACCTTTAAGGGGAATTCTTCTGTCTTTTTTCCATTTAGGATGATGTTGGCTGTGGGTTTCTTGTATATGGCTTTGATTACATTGAGAAGTGATCCCTCCAATCCAATTCCTTCTAAGACTTTAAACATGAAGGGATGCTGGATTTTGTCAAAGGCTTTTTCTCCATCAATTGAGATGATGGTGTGGTTTTTGTCTTTCAATCCATTTATGTGTTTTATGATATTTATTGATTTTTGTATGTTGAACCATCCCTGCATCTCTGGTATGAATCCAACTTGGTCATGATGGATGATCTTTTTGGTGTGGGTCTGTATGTGGTTTGCAAGTATTTTGTTGAGAATTTTTGCATCTGTGTTCATTAATGAGATGGGTCTACAGTTCTCCTTTTTGGTTGTGTCTTTGCCTGGTTTTGGTATTAGAGTGATACCAGCTTCACAGAAGGAATTTGGGAGATTTTCCTCTGCTTGTATCCTTCTGAACAATTTGAGTAATAATGGTTTTGTAAGTCTTTTTGAAATGTTTTATAGAATTCTGCCATGAAACCATCTGGGCCTGGCCTTTTTTTAGTTGGGAGGTTTCTTATTCCATCTTCAATTTCTTCATATATTTTGCGTCTGTTTAAGCCGTCAATCTCTTCTTGGTTAAGCTTTGGTGATTCCCAGGATTTCAGATATTCATCCATTTCTCCTAGGTTTTCAAACTTAGTAGAGTATAGGTTTTTTGAAGTATTCCCATATGATTTTCTGGATCTTTTCATTGTCTGTTGTGATATTTCTACTTTCATCATGGATTCTATTGATTTGGAGTTGATCTTTCTTTTGGGTAACTGGGTTAGAGGTATGCCTATCTTGTTTATTCTCTCATAGAACCAACTTTTGGATTCATTGATTTTTTTTTTGTCTTGTTTTCTTTGTTTCTATTTCATTGATTTCTGCTCTGATTTTTGTTATTTTTTTCTGTCTGTTGCATTTAGGATTCATTTGTTGTTGTCTCTCAAGTGTTTTTAGCTGCAGTGTTAGATCATTCTCTTGTGCTCTTTCTGTTTTTCTAATGTAGGCACCCAGGGCTATAAACTTTCCCCTTAGGATTGCTATTAAAGTATCCCATAGGTTTTGTTGTGTTGTATTATCATTGTCATTCATTTCCAGGAATGCTTTTATTTCTTTCTTTATCTCTTCCTTGACCCATTAATTATTGAGGAGTGTGTTGTTTAGTCTCCATGTGATGTTGTAGATAGTATTGAGCTTTAATGCACTGTGGTCTGATAGAATGCATGAAATTATTTCAATCTTTTTGTATTTGTAGAGGTTTTTTTCTGTGTCCTAGTATGTGGTCAATTTTGGAGAATGCTCTGTGGGATGCTGAGTAGAACGTGTATTCTCTGGTATTAAGGTGGAATATTTGGTAGATGTCTGTGAGGTCCATTTGGTGCATTGTATCATTCAATTCAGATGTTTCTCTGTTTATTATTTGTCCGGTTGACCTGTCCAAATGGCTCAGTGGGGTATTGAAGTCCCCTACTATGAGTGTGCTGGGGTAATCCGGGCCTTGAGGTCCTGGAGAATTGTCTTTATAAAGTTTGGTGCACCAGAGTTTGGTGCATATATATTCATGATTGTGAAATCTTCATGGTCAATTGTTCCTTTGCTAAAGATGATAAAGATTGCCATCTTTTTCTCTTCTGATTTCTTTTACTATTTTGTATGATATTAAAATAGCAACACCTGCTTTCTTTTTGGTACCATTTTCTTGGAATATTTTTTTCCATCTCTTCACCTTAAGTTGGTGCCTATCCTTGAGAGTGAGATGGGTTTCTTGTAGACAGCATATAGATGGGTTTTGTTTCCTAATCCAATCTCCCAGTCTATGTCTTTTGATTGTGGAGTTTAGTCCATTAATATTTAAGGTTATAATTGAAAGATGTGTGTTGCTTTCTTTCCTTATTATCCATTTGCATTTTTAGTCTAGGTTTCTACTTCTGCAGTTATGCTTTTATTAATTTCTTTTTCTAGGTACCTGGGGATAATTGCTCCTCTCTTTTGTCCTTTGAATTGCTTCAAGTATTCTCTGAAGGTTTGGTTTTCCTGACATGTATTCTAGCATCTTGTTTATGTCGTGGAAGATTTTTCTCTCTCCTTCAACTATAATCGACATTTTTGCTGGGTATAGTAACCTGGGTTGGCTTCTATAGTCCTTTAACACTGGGAGTGCTCCACATTCTTCTTGCTTTCATAGTTTGCACTGAAAAGTCAGTTGTAATTCTGATGGGTTTCCCCTTATATGTAACTTGTTGTTTTTCTCTTGTGGCTTTCAGAATCTTGTCTTTGTTTTGGGCCCCTAACATTTTAACTATGATATGGTATGGGGAGTTTCTTTTCTGATCTTGTCTATTGACAATCTGATCAATACCATTCTTTTGGGATTCTTCTCCTTCCTCTATTCCTATGATATGGAGGTTTGATCTTTTCATAGTGTCCCACATTTCCTGGTTGTTCCACTTTTGTGTATTTTAAAATTTTTCATAATCTTTACTTGGGCTTTTTAGCTGTTCTGTGTTATCTTCCAGGTCAGATATTCTTTGTTCTGCTTCCTCCATTCTACTTCTGAGGCTTTTTCCATTCCTTTCCTCTTGATTGGATGAGTGTTCTATTTCCTTTTTCGTTTCATCCTGTGATTTCTTTAGTATTTCCACTTCCTTTTGGAGCTTCTCAATCTCTCTCTGTAGCTCTTTGCTTGGCTGGTTGGTTTCCTTTTTCAGTGTTTCTACTTCCTTCTGGAGTGTGTCATTCTCTCCCTCTAGTTCTTTCTGGAGTTGTCATTCTCTCCCTTTAGTTCTTTCTGAAGTTTGTCATTCTCTCCCTCTAGGTCCTTCTTGAGTTTTTCATTCTCTCTCCTTAGTTCTATGATTTGTTCTTTTATATTCTTTGATTTCTTTGAATATGTCTTCAATTGTTCCTCTAAGATCTGTGTCCTGGGCCACCCCCAGGGGGATCCCACTGTAGGAATCTCCCACAGAGATTGGTGTTGGTAGAGCTTGGTGTGGAAGTATCTGGCACCTTTCCCATGTTGTTCTTTTGTCGTGTCCCTGGCATGTGGGTTTTCCTTTTGCCTGTATTCTGATGTGAATCCCAAATGCCTCTTCACTATGTTGAAGGCTTGCTTTGCTTGCCTCCTTCAGATGCCTTTTTTTTTCCTCCTTGTTTATGGAGTGTTGAGTTGTCTAGGTTTCAGGCTTTCAATTTTGTTTATATATTGGAAGTCTAACTCACTCTTCCCTTTCTGTTCTGAAGGTTCTCCAAAAAATCCACTTGGACACTCCCTTAGCAATTCCAGTTGGTGGGATGGGTGGGTGGGGGTGGGGGGTGTACTCTGTGCTTCAGGTTGTCCTGGGAAATCCCCTATCTAAGCTCTGTGCACTCAAGTCTCACAGTGGCAACAGATCTACCTTTTATACCACCTAGCAGGGCGACTCTGCCCCCATAGCCACACAAGACAATGATTCAATTATCCAGCAAACCAATGAAACAATTATCTAACAACCCAGTGATAGAATTATTCACCAATCCACCTGGCTGAAGTGCCTGGCTCCTACCTGTGCTTCAGATGGTCCTGGGAAATCTCTGATCTAAGTTCTGTGCACTCCATAATCTTCCAGTTTATTACAGAATAAAGCATCATTACTCTCAGTAGCCATGTGACACTTTCTGGGCATATATATCAATGACCTGAGCCAGGCCTGGTAGCAGAGTCCTGTAATCCCAGCTATAGGGGAAACTAAGGCAGGAGGATCACTGATTCTAGAAAAGCCTTGAGAAATTAAGAGGCATAATCTCACAATAAAAAAACAAGGGGTTGGAAGCATAATCCTTGCATTTGGGAGGTGGAGAATTATAAATTCACCCTCAGTTTCTGAGCAGCTTCAAGGCCACCTGGATGCTGTCTCAAACAAACAAAGAAACAAACAAATAACACACATAGAAACAACACAGAGGGTGCTAAGGATATAGCCTGTGAAATGTCTAGTATAAGTGAGGCCCCAGTATTATAAAACAAGGACTGGGCTGGAGAGATAGCCTAGCGGTTGAAAGCACTGACTGCTCTTGCAGAGGTCCGGGGTTCGATCCCCAGCATCCACATGGTGGCTGAGAACCATCTTTAACTCCAGTTCCAGGGGAATCCAACACCTTCTTCTGACCTTTGTGGCATTGCATGACATGGGTGCACAAACCTACATGCAGACAGTACACATAAAATACACATAAAAAATAAATAAAATTAAAAAAAACAAGGATGACGACAACAACAAATGGAATTATCATTTAAAAGGCTATTGTACCTGTGCCAGGTGTGGTGGCACACGCCTCTAATCCCAGCCCTTGGGCAGCAGAGGCAAGTGGATCACTGTGAGTTCAAGGCCATCCTGGTCTACATAGAGAGTTCCAGGCCAGCTGGGGCTACTGTGAAACCCTGTTTCAAAAAAAGAAAAGATCCTCCCCCCACAAAGAAAGGCAATTGTATATAGTCAAAAATATCATTAGCAATAATATTAGTGGTAACTGGGTGTTGGCAGAAGCAGTAATAATAGTTGACAAAATTTTGAATGTTTACTCTGTCCAGAGTTGTGTTATTTCCAAGACATTATTCCATAGCATCCATTTTAAATTTATCTATCTCTATCTATCTATCTATCTATCTATCTATCTATCTATCTATCTATCAGCTAGCACTATGAAAGCTAGGCAGAAAGACTTCAGTTCAGAACAACCTTGCTTTCTACTTTCTACAAATCCTATACCCAAGGTGTATGGTATTTGTAGCCATAGATGCCCATCACCAAATTCTGAAGGACAACTGCCATTTCAAGTTATATAAAATCATTTTAGGGGCTAGAGATGTAGCTCAGTTGGTAGAGTGCTGGTCTGGCATGCATGAGAGCATGGATTTGAGTCCCAGTGTTACATAAACTGAATATGGTGGGATACGGCTGTGATCCCAGCACTCAGGAAGTGGGGGCAGAGGTATGAGAAGTTCAAGGTCATTTTCTAATCCAAAGTTTAAGGCCAGTCTCAAAAAAAAAAAAAAAATATATATA
>VZQC01005402.1:1648502-1666078 GCA_009823505.1 Rhizomys pruinosus
CCTTCCCCTCCCCTCCCCTCCCTCCCTCCTTCCCTCCCTCCTTTCTTTCCTTCCTTCTTTCTTTCTTTCTCTCTCTCTCTCTTTTTTTTCTTTTGAGACAGGGTCTCCCTTTAGTCCCAACTGTCCTGGAACTCACTATGTACACCAGGCTGGCCTGCCTGCCTCTGCCTCCCAAGTGCTGGAATTAAAGTCTTGCGCCACCACGCCCGGCTGGTTTGTTTCCTGTATCATAATTTCCAGCTCTATCATTTTCCTGTGAATATCATGTTTTCATTTTTCTATACAGCTAAATTAAATTCTATGGTGTTTGTTATATGTACCATATTTCCCTTTTGTTTAAAATTTTTAACTTATTTAGTGTGTGTGTGTGTGTGTGTGTGTGTGTGTGTGTGCGCCCGCGCATGTGCTTCTACCATTGCTTACTTGTTAGGTTGGAGGACAACTTTCAGGAGCTGATTCCTTCCACCATTTGACTCCTGGGGCTTGAACTTGCGTCTTCAGGCATGGCCACCTGAGCACTTTTACCTGAGAAGCCACCTCGCCAGCCTTCCATACCACATTTTCTTTACCAGTTCATTTACTGATGGACATCTAGACTCATTCCATTTCCTAGCTATTTTGGATTTAGAGACAGGGTCTCATGTAACCCGGGCTTTCCTTGAACTCATTATGTACACAATGATCACTTTTGAACTGATTCTCCTGCCTTCCAAGTGACAGGATTAGAGACCTATGCCACCATACCATGCTAGATTAAGGCATTCCGAACATGATCATATTTTGCTTCTTATTTGTATCAGGTCAGCCTTTTTTTTTTTTTTTCTTTAGCAGATTTTAAACAATGAGATGACCATTTGCCCTTAGGTACTTTAGATAGGAAGGTGCTAATTTAGGTACCTTAGGCATTCTAGATACTTAGAGTTTTAATTCAAAGAAGATATAGACACAGTGCATGCACAATTTCAGTCAGGTAGAGAAATAAAGAACTGCTTTTCCTATGGGATGGCTGCCACCCTGTCACACTATCTGTCAACTTCTCTCGGCCAATGGGAGCGATTCCCAGAGAAGGCTACTCTAAGCAACAGCTGATGGGCTCATTGGAAATGTAAGTTCCTCTTGGCAGTAGAGCTACAGAGCTGTCATTGAGAAAGTCTGTGAAGCAATAGCATGAGAGAGATGCTTCTGTTTTACAAACCAACCACATGAAAGAAAAAAAAAAAACTTTCATGTATTCTCTCAGCTGTTCTTTCAACTTCCTTGTCTAATTACAGCACAAGTTGACCTGAAAAACATTGCCTCATTACAGTAAAGGCTGAATAATATGAAACTGCCAAGATTTGAGGAATAAAAATGGAAGTTTCATGAAGTTTGTCCTGATAATTCTTTAGTGATTTAAACAACACACAGAACAGTGCTTCCTTTGCAGACTCTCTCAAGGCCTTCCACTGGCAAACACTGTGCCTGTCCGTCCTGCATAGGACAGTCACTTCTGGTGTTTCCCCTCTTGGTGGGAACTTCAGGTACATATGAACATCCAAGAAATTGCTGATATTGTTTGTTTGTTTGTTTGTTTGTTTGTTTGTTTTTTGAGACAGGTTCTCCCTATAGTTCCAGCTGGCCTGGAACTCACTCTGTAGACCAGGCTGGCCTTGAACTCACAGAGATCCACCTGCCTCTGCCTCTTGAATGCTAGGATTAAAGGCATGTACCACCACACCCAGTTTAAAGATGGTTCTTAGCTGCCATGTGGTGCTTGGGAGTTGAACCCAGGTCCTCTGCAAGAGTAGTATGGTGCTCTTAACTGCTGAGCCATCTCTCCAGTCCCGATATTGAGATTTTTAAGGTGTTTTTAAAGAGTTCACATATGGTCTTGGGAGTGTAGCTTAGTGGTAGAATACTTGCCTTGTGTGTGTGAGGCCTGTAATGGCCAAAACCATAAACAGATAAAAGTTCCTAGGTATGAAGTGCCTAGCCAAATTCTTGGTACACGGTTGGTGCTCGAAACTGAGCAGTAAAGAATCATCACAGATGTGAGAGTGATCTGGCTGCGGCATCCGTCACCCTATTGATCGCCAGGGTTGATTGGGCTGATCTGGCTGGCTAGGTAGGTGTCCCCTTCCTCCCTCAGCATTCCACGTGCGTCCCTCCTGAAGCTGCTCTGCCAAAGAGGATGACCTTCCCGACAGAGGGGGCCTGGTATACTTTGTAGCTGTGCTCCCCTGCTAGAACCTCCAAACAAGCTCTCAAGAATCATCACAATGGTCACCAGTGTCCAGTGACATCTTCAAAATAGCAGATGGTGACAGTCTTTAGTGGTTACCATCTGTTAAATGCATTCTTTCACAAGAGTCACATTTCCTGAAAAATTCCCAGCACAATCAATCGATGTGTAAAATCATATTACCAGTCATTTATTTATTTTTAACAGATTCTCCCTAGTCCCAGCACCCCTGGAACTCACTATGTAGACCAGGCTGGCCTCAATCTCACAGAGATCTGCCTGTCTCTCTCTGCCTCCAGAGGGCAGGGATTAAAGCAGTGCACCACCATGCCCAGCACTGCCAGTATCTTTAGGGCCAGTATCTTAGCAGTATCTTATGTGGCAAAAGAACTTGCCACATAAGCCTGATAACCTGAGTTCGATCCCTGGAACCCATGTAAAAAGCCTGAAGAGCTAAACATCTGCAAACCCAATACTTTTACAGAAAGATGGGAGGTAGGTAGAGTCAGGAGAACTTCCCTGAAGCTCCCAGGCCAGCTATCCTAGATGGAAAACCACAGTGGAAGTATAAGACCCTGTCAGCATTTGGAAGGAGAGAACTGACTCCTGAAACCCATCCTCTGACCTCTGTTCATGCCATGGTAGGTACACACACACACACACACACACACACACAAGGTTTGTGTACCCATGCCCTGGCAGTTTTTATTTCAAATAAAAATCCCATCACTTGTGAGGCAGAGACAAGTGGATCTCTGTGAATCTGAGGCCAACCTGGTCTACATAGTGAGTTCCAGGCTAGCCAGGGCTACATAGTGAGACCCTATCTTTTTTTTCAATATTTACAATTTTTATGTTGTATCAATGTATTGCCTACATGTATGTAAGTGCACCTATGTCATACAATGCCCACAGAGAAGAGAGCATCATGTCCCCTGGAACTGGAGTTATGATGGCTGTTAACCTCCATGTGGGTATTGGGAACTAAACCCAGGTCGGCCTTCTGCTATTGGAGACCAAGACACAGTCCCACCTGGACAGGCCCGAACACGCCCTGCTCGCCCAGCATGGGTCCGGGACTATGCTAATGTTTGCTGAAGATAAGCCTCAGGATGTTCCAGCCCACAGGACATTCCAA
The DNA here is from genome assembly GCA_009823505.1 of Rhizomys pruinosus. Classification (NCBI taxonomy): domain Eukaryota; kingdom Metazoa; phylum Chordata; class Mammalia; order Rodentia; family Spalacidae; genus Rhizomys; species Rhizomys pruinosus. The sequence goes on from VZQC01005402.1 coordinate 1,651,862, forward strand.
GCTTATCTTAAACACGTTTTGCAAGTCATGCCAGAGCCCTAACTATCCCCACAACTCCCCCTCCTCACTTCCTGCCTTTCTGCAAAGTATAAATGTAACTGCTTATTCCATTAAAATAGACCTTAACAACCTTAGCAAGGTCTCGCTCTTTTCTCTCACCCATTATATTTCAGGTTTGGGGTCTCCCCTCGAAACCCACTAGTAACTGAGTCCCGCAGGATACGGGACAAGTGGTGCCCAACGTGGGGCTCGAGTGGTTGCAGACCCCTCACCGGATGAAGAGATATTGGTAGCAGCTGCATTTTGACTTTGAGGACTCTCCGTTGCTCGTGGAAGTGGACCTCTAGATGAAAGTAAGTGATGAGGACTCTCCGTCGCCCCCGGAAGCTGGACCTGTAGAAGAAAGTAAGTGATTTTGCCTTCATCCCATTCAGTACATAATGGGCCAATCATAAAGCAAAGAAGAAAAGTTTATTTCTTCTTTTAGTGTTCTTTCAGGGAGAAAGGAGTTAGGGTAAAGAAAAAAGGAAAAAAGATTTGGTAAAGTTTTTTATATTCATTGGAGATCTCTGTCCATGGGTTATATTGGACGGCCCCTCCATTCATCCCAAAATACAGGACAAGGTGGGTAGGGAACTTAATGCCCACCTTAAGGAAAAAGGAAATCTCTCATTATATTAAGTCAAATGTCTATGCAAGCTCTCTGTGTGTTAACTGTTCTCTCATGGGTCTGAGATTTGTGTCATGTTTGTTCCTCTGTGTTGGTTATCTGTTAAAAGTGGCCACTTTAAAGTTTTTTCATTCTATATCGTGCACATAAATTAAGCTTAATTTCTGCATGCCTCTTAAACTTTTTTTAAAATATTTTTTTCTTTATAGAACAAATTTATAGAGAGAATAAAAAAGAAATAGAATTGGTTTTCTAAGGTTTTTAATTTGTTATGTCTGTTCAGACTGGATTTGATCTCCAAATTAAACTTTTTTAAAGTTACAGGTATTCAGCAGGCGTTTTGGCACACGCCTTTAATCCTAACCCTGGGGCAGAGGCCAGGTGGATCTTTGTGCAGTTCAAGGCCAGCCTGAGCATCTACAGAGCTGACGGCTCCAGACAGCTGGGCTACAGGGGGAGACCCTGTCTCAGGGAAATAAAACAAAAGAGAGAGGAAAGAGAGGAGACCTTGGATGGTATCTCCAATGTGAGGTTCATTGGAGCACCAGTTTGGTAAGCTAGAATCTCTGCGAGATGGGAAATTACACTTTCATGGAAGCTATGTTCCAGGAGGTATTGTTTTGTGATGTATGGCGTGTGTTTGTTGACTGTGGGCTGTGGTTTGCCATGGCTGTTGTGTTTCAATTTGTGGCATGGAGAAAGTTTAACATCTCCAAATCAGTGAAATCATGGGATAAGGATGAACACAGAGGAAATTCTCCCATTGACTGGTGGTGAAGCCTGTGGATGGCACTGTTGGAGATTTGGCCTGTGTGCCTGAGACTCTTTCTCTGATAGTCTTTGAGAGGCTTGCATTCTTTTGTGGGTTTTCACCCACTCAAAGGAACACAATTATGCAGCCCGTGGGTGCTGTTTTGGCTTCCCTGGATTGGGGGCATCTGTTGCTTCCCCAGCCTTCCCAGGTGGCGGGTATTCAGAGAAATTGTGGGAGGAGCCCTTCCTCTCCCATTAATTTGCCTTCTAAAGGTTTTGAGGTGTGGTTGGAATTTGCCCTGCAGCTTGGGGTCCTGGCTCCCGCCTTCTGGCCACAATTCCAGGTGGGGAAGGTTCACAGAGGCTGGGGAAGGCAACGGCGCATTCCCACGAGAAGCATTTTACAGGCAAAGCACTTGCTAGTCTTCTATGCTAGCCAAATTGATGCTGTGGATTCTGGGCTTCGCGTCGAGTGGCCAGCCTTTATCCAAGAAACGGATTGTCTGTGAAGTTCTGGGCTGCTAATTCTCCCACTTGGGGCAGTGTTCATTGGTTTTTAAAGGTGCACGCCTTTAACCAATCCTTCTGAGACAGACTTGTGGAATCCACACCTACCAAAGTTGTATCAATTAAGTTGATTGAATCGCATGCTCAGCATGTTTAAAAAAAACTTTTTATCAAAGTCTAGAGAATGTACAGGCGCTTTGAAGTTCTAACCCAAAAACAAACCTGGTCCGATAAATTGTCTTTTTTAAGAAACTTTGGTAAAAGTCTCTTTAACAAAATAAATTGGTATTTTGGTTCAATTTAAAAAATTGAAATATGCTTGAATAAAAACTGTTTTTAGCTTCTTAAGCCCATCCTTCAAAAGCGTGTGTATCTGGTGTGTTGAAGTGAATGTGAGATTCCTGCTTTTCAATTTCATTATAGTCCTACACGGTTTAGAATCTATATTAGCTAACTATAAACAAAAAATAGCGATCGAATTTTTTTATCCCATAAGGGGGGGGGGGGGAAACAATGGGGGTTTTTTTGGGGGGAGGCTATACCCCTTAGTGTTAACAATTCTTAATTGGGGTTTATAGTATGCATATTACTCAATTTAATGATAGATTGTTGTTAAATATTAGTAGTAAATTGTTATTATATGAGTTATTTTATTGAACTATAATTAATGACTCAATACAATGATAAAAATTCAGCTCATGGTATAAATTGTTCCACTGTTGGCTGCCTATTGTTTGAACCATTATTACTTCTCATACATTACTTGATTTTGCACTAACAATGGTTAAATTGGTAATTATTGATAATTAATAATAATTAATTTAATGGTTCTATATTGTTGTGATCATGACATAATTATCTTTATTCTTCCCAAAGTCCTTAATAGCAAAAACAAGATGGATCATTTCAAGGCTACAAACACAAACCTCTGCGCCTGTTCTACTATTTGGGAATCCTTCAACCTCTTTAGAATTCTGTAAATAAAGAATATAGGGTCAGTAATAGGCCCTTAGCAGAAAGGACGCTTAGGAGTAGATTGACCAGAAGGACCAAGGATAGGAGAAGAAGAATAGTAACACGTTCTAGGTCATAGATTCATTGAAGGCAAGTGTTTGCAAATGGGCCTAAGATGAGGCATATGGATCTCAGCTGTTTTTTGTGTTACTAGGATATCTATTCTAATTATGTAAAAAATAACCTTTATAACAAATTATAAAAAATTTCATGTTTCTCACTTAACATCAAACAATATGGCTTACTTCTCTTATAGGTCAACCTAACAAATCATTTCTTATGTCTGTGTGGTGTGCATGTATGTCATGTGCGTGCCACATGTGTGTTAATGGATGTGAGTGTACTTTTTGTTGTCCTTAAGCTATATCTATGTTAATAGACATAGATTAAAACTAAACAACATCTGCCTCTGAAGATTGGAACTGGCCCGTTCTATCTTAAGATTGCACAACATTCAAATTAATGTGAACAGCCAAAAACCATTGTTCAATTTCAACAAAGGTTATGCGTTATCTATCAAGGAATTTGAAATAATGACATTCTACACCCTGGTTACACTCTTTCAACATCTAAAACAAGATGCAAAACCAGCTTTATCAGAGTGTATTTAAAAGGGTAATAAGTTTTTGGAATGTGTTGAAAATAAAAAATAAAAAACGGGTACTAAAGAATTAATCAATTCTGGTAATGATGGTACAACTTCTCATGGGACATAACTAGCCAATCTTTAATGTTGCATGGACATACATAACTATCTAAAAAATATATATCGATTTTTTTACTTAAGAGCTACGAATATTAAAAAAATTTTTTAAAGTAGGTTTTCATGCCAGGCCTTAAAAAGGCCAAGAACTTAAAAAAAAAAAAAAAAAAAGGTAGCTATTATAAACCCACCTTGTAAGTTTTACAGTTTAAAATGGTAATGGATTTAAACTAATTGAAAAACTAAGATGTTAATTGTTTCATTCATAATCTGTATTAAATTTCCAACAATAATTTTGGGGTTAAGGTAAACAAATGATCTCTGTATTTTTCTGTGTTATACCCAGTATCACCTTGTAACATCTTCCCCTTACTTGTAGTATAATTTAAAAAAAAAAATAAGTCTGAGTTCACTTCCCAAATAAACATACAGCCAAGGATAAAGAGTTGGGTTAATTTATGATTGAAAACTCTACAACCCTTGGATTGCCTGTTTATGAGGTTATTCTTAATACCAAACTCTTAGCTCCATTATTGGATCAAACAAAAGAGGGAGGTGGGCTATTAATATTCCCTCTATACTTTTCCAAACTTTTTGATTAAATTTTTATGGTTTTAAAAATTCTTAAAGGCTAACAATGGGAGAGAATTGTGCTATGTTCCCCAACAGGTAAGATACACCAACCTGAGTACGCCTGGAAAATACACACTTCTGACTCACAAGACTGGACCTGAGAAATGCCACGCAGAGAGGCTGATACCATTGGACATGTAGAAACAGGACAACCTCACGATTGCCTGAGTCGACAGACTATTGAAATTTCTCTAAATTCTGCGTTTGGGCGGATTAACTAGTTTAATGATGTTGGTACTGGATAAGGTTTAGCCTTCCAGATGCTGGAAGAAACCCTTTTCTACCTCTCCGACGCGTTTTATGGAAAAGGGGAAAAAATGTGATGGTAGTGGGGTAGTTCCCCAGCTGTGGATTGAAAATTACTGCTATAATGGTGAATGCTTATAGAACAGGTGTTCTGCCTTCTTTGGTTGATTGGTGGACATACAAACTGTACAGAGATGGTTCTCAATCTAAAGCTAAATATAAATATAATTTATAAGTGGTACAATTAAACACAATATGTTAATACAGGAGAGCTCTGACTGTCGAGCAAATGGATTGTTCCTGCCAAGGAGAATGTTGCTGGGGGGAATCCAGAGCCCCCAAATTATAAAAGGTCTTTTGCCTGTCAAAAAAAGAAAATGGGATATCAGCAAGGAGAAAGGTGGGAAGTCCCTGTTGTCGAAAACCTAAGGTCCTGTAAGCCATGAAAAAATATTTTGAGGACATCACTTGCTAGTGTACAGATGGCCTCTGAAATGCTAGACAGCATTACCAAAGGCCACTAAGTCAACAAAACAAATATTGGTCTCCTTGAGTCAAGCAAGTTTCCTCCGTCAGTATCAGCTAACACCTCAAATTGCCTGGAGATGCTGTGCAACAGTGGCCGCCATTGTGTGTCTATACATATCCCAAATCAAATGGCCTATTAGCTCTCTCCTTGAGGAATAATTCTTGGCTGATGCCATAAGCTTATTTCCTCTAGTAGTTAGGAGATAAGCCACAATAAGAACTTGCATCTTTTATAGAGAGACCACAGCTTGTGGATTAAACATACCATCCCAAACATCTGTGTCTAATGTTCACAGCTTAGCTTGCCATTAATAATATTGTTTAAATGCCTGTACATCTAATTGTTTGTGCTTTTTTAGTAGGATTAAAAAGGTACCTGGATAACTGTCAACCATGAAAGGAAACACCCTGACTGGAGTAAAAAATACCATCATCAGAGAAAACGCTGCTCTGCCCTTCTCACCCACCTGTGCCGCGCTCTCCCAAAGCCTAGGGAAACAGACTTGCAGAGAGGAGGCGTCTCGCCCATGTCCCAAGGGCCTGCGGCGAACTGGGCTGAATTGTGAGATCACAACATATGGACTGGACTCTTATTGATCAACAACATGCGCATACAAGCTCTCTCACTGCGACTATGGGAAACCTTGGGTTTGTCCAAATGAATAGAACATAGACACTTACCTAAGACAAGACTTCTCCTTTTCGTAAAGTAGAATAAAAATTAGGAGCGACAATGTTGGAGACCGAGACACAGTCCAGCCTGGTCAGGCCCGGACATGCCCTGCTCACCCAGCATGGGTCAGGGACTATGCTAATGTTTGCTAAAGATAAGCCACAGGATGTTTCAGCCCACAGGACATTCCAAGCTTATCTTAAACACGTTTTGAAAGCCCTGCCAGATCACCCTCGCTCTATCTCCACAGCCCTCACCCTCCTCACTTCCTGCCTTCCCCCTCCTCACTTCCTACCTTTCTGCAAAGTATAAATGTAACTGCTTATTCCATTAAAATAGACCTTGACAACCTTAGCAAGGTCTCGCTCTTTTCTCTCGCCCATTATATTTCAAGTTTGGGGTCTCCCCTCGAAGCCCACTAGTAAATGAGTCCCGCAGGATCGGGATCATTCTGCTCTAGATGAGGGACATGCTCTTAGCTTTAAGCTGAGCCAGCTCCCAGGCCGAGGTCCTGTCTTAAAAAAAAAAAAAAAAAGATTGATAGCATTATACTATTAAACATTTTCTTTATATTTATCAGTGAAAATCCCAGCATGGATGGGGCAGATGAGCCGGAAGTCCCACCTCTAACTTCATTTGCTATCTGCTGGGAGAGGGAGAGCCAGTTTTCTTTAAGGGTATGCCCCTTGGTAGGCCAGCCACACTCCAGGGCAGATTCCACACTCAATAGTATTTGTGCAACACAAATTGGATCCAATGGGGGGAGGGGGAGAACAGGAAGCTGGGTGAGAAGGGAGGTGGGGGTGGTGGATCTGGGGGAAAAGGGGGAAGGGGAATATGATCAAAATACATTTAATACTCTCAAAGAGTTGATTAAAAATATTAAGTTAAAATAGGCATGAAAGAGTCAAAATCTGGAATAAGAATTTGATAAGGGATTGGGTAAGAGGCAAGGATATTTGTAGCTATAACTTTTTTTTTTTTTGAGACAGGATCTCCCTTTAGTCCCAGCTGGCCTGGAGCTCTCTGTGTAGACCAGGCAGGCCTTGAACTCAACAGAGATCTGCCTGCCTCTGCCTCCTGATTGCTGGGATTAAAGGCATGAGCCACCATGCCCAGCTCTGTAACTTCTTTTAAAGGACCAACTTTGCACCAGGCATGTGGCATGTCTTTAGTCCCAGCACTTAGGAGGCAGAGGCAGGTGGATCTTTGTGAGATTGAGGCCAGCCAGTTCTCCATAGCAAATTCCAGGCTAGCTGGGACTATGGGGGACCCTTCCGAAGGAGCAGAAAAAAAAGGGGGGGAGTGGGAACGACCAATTTTGCATTCTAAAAAAAAGTCATTTAAAATCATGTGTGATGTAGAAAATGAAGCATTAGATTTTCAAAAACTTGCATTTGTTAGATCAAAGCTGAAAATCAGATACCGTTTCTACATTCAGGAAATCCTCAAATTCTCTGAAATATCTAGAAATACAGAATTCAAACAGTTCCCACACAAAGGAAAGGTAGCATTGCACTCTTATACGGTTACTTTCTTTACAGTCAGCAGAGTCTGATGAACAGAGAAGTGGTTTCCTATGAGTTTATGTAAACTACATGTTATCAATGTCAGTTGTGATTTTTTTTTCTTTTCTTAGTAAGATTGGGAAGTGAATTCTTACACACAGATGTCTGTCTTGTGGTGAGTTTGAGGAACTGGCTTGTGATTAGACATAAACAAGGGGAGTTCTGAAGACGCTCATTTTATAATTGTGGTGTTTGGCAAAAATTCTCACTTATCATCTATACACAAACTCTCATGATTTGACAATTTTGTTAAAACTTCTGCAAGTCATTTTCTCTTTGATGTCACTATCTCTACTTTTAAATACAGAGGGCAGGGGCTAGAAAGATGGCTCAGTGGTGACTGCTCTTGCAGAGGACCTAGGTTTTATTCCCAGTACCCACATGGCAGCTAAGAACCATCTTAGGCCAGGCGTGGTGGCACATGCTTTTAATCCCAGCACTCAGGAGGCAGAAGCAGGCAGATCTCTGTGAGTTCAAGGCCAGCTTGGTCTACATAGTGAGCTCCAGGCCAGCTGGGGCTACAGGGAGACCCTGTCTATAAATAGATAAATAAATAAATAAATAAATAAATAAATAAATAAATAAATAAATAAATAAATAAAATTAGGTGAAGTGTGGTGCAGCTGGCCGGTAGGCAGATGAGGGCAGCTCTTCTGTGACACAGCTGGGCAAAGGGGCCACCGGTGGCCTCTGGCTCTGGTAGACTTCTTACGAAGAATTGCATATTTTTGTGATGCTCTTTTGCACTAACCACATCTACAGAATGCACCCTAAAACCTAGAAGTTTTATCCCTCCTGCTCAAGAGCTTCTGTGATTTCTTAAGCAGCTTAGAGGTAAGTCAGAACTGGTGTTTAACAGGTGCAGCTTTACAATGTAGAACTGAGACCATCTGGGGCTTGGGCCTGTATTGTTTTATGTTAATTACTTGGTTAACTGATTTTTGTGTTTTGGGTAGCCTAGGCTGGCCTTGAACTTGCTATGTAGCCAAGGATGACCTGGAACTCCTGATCTTTTGCCTCCATCTCTCAAGTGCAGGGGTTACGGACATGTGCCACGGCATCAGGCCGGAGCCTGCATTTTCAGCATATTCCTAGGTGAGCCATGCTGCTGGTCTGCAGAGCACAACTCCGAGTTGTCTCTTCTGTCTGTCAGGGATGGAACCCAGGGCCTCCAGCATGCCAACCCAGCACTCGACCACAGAGCCAGGACCCCACCCAGCAGACAGCTCTGAGTAGCTTTCAAACTAGATGTTTCCATTTTTATGAGCTTACTAACATCTCCCAGGCAACAAAGCCAATCCTAAATTTATCATCTTCTGCTTGAGTTCTCATTAATTTTGTTTCTGTTCATTGTCTGACCGCCAAGTTACACAAAGCTCCGTCCGCTTCCTTCCCCTGTCACCTCCAGCCCAGCTGTGACCATGTCTCAGGCTCAAGCTCTCCTTCACTGCCTCTACCAGCCCAGGCTCCCAAGTCCTCTCCCTCCTCTGTCCTCTTTCTACTCCTGGGCCTCTGAGCCACCCACCAGGGCCACTCAGAACAGTGCTTATTTATGAAGCATCCCTGGAACCGAGTCCAGAGCTCTTGATGGACAACTCCAGAGAGTCTCACTTTCCTGCCCTGTTTCTTCTCTCTCTCTCTCTCTCTCTCTCTCTCTCTCTCTCTCTCTCTCTCCAGGATAAGCAAACAGGGGTTTGTTAAAATTAGAGTAACAGATCTCTGTAGAAGGGAGGGACAACCCTGAAGATGAGTTGTCCTTATTTGGCCACTCCTGTATATCTGTGTGTCTGTGTGTGTGCTCATGTGTATGCATGCATGTGGAGGCCAGAAGTCAAGGCTGGCTGTCTTCCTCAATCACGCTCCACCTTGTTTATTTATTTATTTTAAGACAGAGTTTCTCCTTCAACCTAGAGCTCACCCAGGTGGCTAGATTGGCTGAGCACTGATCCCAAGGACACTCCTGTCCCCACCTCTGCAGGGCTGGGATTATAAGCATGCTTTTTGACAGGAGTGGGGGATGGGCCTCAGGTCCTCAGGCCTGTGCTTAGCCAGTGTCTCACTCAGTGAGCCATCCTCCAGCTCTTACCCCATTTCTCCACTCTTACCCCCTAGAGATGAATTGCTGTGAACTGAGTATCTCTGAGGCTTTTAGCTCTTCTGAAAGAACCTACGTTCCTGTGTTGCTTTAAGCATCACATGAGTGCTAACTAGGTCATAAGCATCCCGGAGAGCCTCAGGCTAACAGCTTCACAACACAGGTGACATTTTTTCAGATCCTGCAGGATAATAAGGATTTCTACAGAGATACTGTTTCTTCATTTCCACATCACTAGGCTTCTTAAATGGGTACTTTCATTTAATAAAAGAAATCTAAGACAGGCGTGGTGATGCACACCTTTAGTCCTAGCACTTGGGAGGCAGAGGCAAGCGGGTCTTTGTGAGTTCAAGGCCAGCCTGGTCTACAGAGTGAGTTCCAGGATGGCTGGGACTACACGGAAATCCTGTCTCGAAAAAAACAAACAAAAAAAACAAACAAAAAAGAAATCTGACAAATTAAAGATTTTCATAAATAAAGCAGGCATGGCACTAAATGCCTGTAATCCCAGCACTCAGGAGGTAGAGGGAGGAGGATCAAGTAGTAGTTCAGGGTCATCTTCAGCTCCATAGACAGTTTGAGGCTAGTCTGGGGCTCACAAGACCCTATCTTCAAACCCAACAAAATTATATAAATTGATTAACAAGCAATGAGAGTCCACTGGAACTCTGTTCCCACTGTGTGATCTACTACCAAGGAGGTGACTTTTTTGTGTCACTTCTCCACCAAACTTCCTTAGGCACAGTATGTCTCACTCATCTTTGTATCTTTGTGCCTTGCCATTTAACATAGAATGTAGTTCCAGGAAGGCATTCAAACAGGAGAATCTATGATTAAAAAGGAGGGACCCATAATGTGGAGCTTGAAGCTTATATACAATTTGGAGGTGTGTGCTTTTTTGGGCGTGCCTCATGAATGCTGTGCCTATGCTCTATCACCTGCACACTTATCCCTACAGCTTTTTATTTTTTTTTCCAACATGGGCAAAAAGAAGAGAAAAGAAAAGAAGTGAGCAGAGGAAGAAGGATGGGGTAAGGGAGGAGGGGGAAAGGAGGAAGATGAGGAAGAGGAGGAGGAGAAGAAGGAGGAAGAAGAAGGAAGAGGAAGAGAAGGAGGAGGAAGAGAAGAAAGGGAAAGAGGAGGAGGAAGAGGAGGAAGAGGGGTAAGAAGGAGGAAGGAGGAGGAAAAAAGGAAGAGGAGGAAAAGAAGGAAGAGGAATAGAAGAGGAAAAGGAGAAGGAAGAGGGGTAAGAAGAAAAGGAGAAGGGGGAAGGAGGGGGGAAAGAAAAGGAAGCAGAGGAAGAGGAGAAGGGTCTTTTTTTTTTTTTTTTTTTGGTCTTTTTGAGACAGGTTCTCCCTGTAGCCCCAGCTGTCCTGGAACTCACTCTGTAGACCAGGCTGGCCTTGAACTCACAAAGATCAGCCTGCCTCTGCCTCCCAAGTGCTGGGATTAAAGGCGTGCACCACCACGCCCGGCTAAGGAGGAGGGTCTTAACAATGGCAGCTCTAAGAAAAGTACCTAAACACTGCAAATGCTGTGTCTCCCCTCCTACATAGATGCTCGCTGCAAAGTAAATCTTTGTAAAAGTAAAATTTTCAAGAGGTAGAAAAGTCGACAAAACCATGAGACAAACAGATGCCAACCTTCAGCTGTATCATGTTTTAGGAGCCCAATTTGATTTTGTATCTTATTTTTATTTCTTTAGCTTTAATCACACCCCTGAAAAGGATTCTCATTCCCAGTATCCCCTTCACCTCCCATTCCATCTCAAATGTGTGGTTTCATCCCACTGAGAAGATGAATGAGCCCTGACTCATTTCTGAACTTTCTTTTCAGTCGTCAGTCCCCCCAAGCTGCTAGCTTGCTGAAACAGACTTTCCAACATCTGTGGAACATTCCTCCTGATCCACAGGATCTGGTCACCTGTAGCTGACCTCTGTGCCTGGCCACCTGGGGAGGCAGGGGAGAGGTCACTGGAGAAGGGACTGCTGGGACCCTCCAAGACTGACGTGTCCTTTTCTTTTCCCTGGAGCACTGTAGCCTCATTAATTCCCTCCCTCCTGGTCTTATTTCAGTTGCGAGGGGCCAGATGTCTATTGCATCCCTAAAAACTCAAGATGCTCGGGGCTGGAGAGATGGCCTAGCGGTTAAGAGCGCCGACGCTCTTACAGAGGACCCGGGTTCGATCCCCAGCACCCACATGGCGGCCGAGAGCCGTCTGAAACTCCAATTCCAGGAGAACTCCAGCTCCAGGGGAATCCGAGACCCTCTTCTGACCTCTGCGGCATTGCACGACACGGGTGCACAGACCTGCATGCAGACAGTACATTGATACACACAGAGAAATAAATAAAAAATTAAAAAAAAAAAAAAAACTCAAGATGCTGTGAACCAACAAGGTCAAGACATAATCGAATACTTTACAGCTGTGTAGCTTGCTACACTACACTCAGTGTTTTTAAAAAAATATTTATAATTTTTATTTTATATGTATGAGAGCATTGCCTACATGCACGTAAGTTCACCAGGGTTACACAATGCCTTCGGAGGTCAGAAGAAGGCATCAGATCCTCTGGAACTGGAGTTAAGTATGGTTGTTAGCTGCCATGTGGGTGCTAGGAATTGAACCCTGGTCCCCTGTAAGAGCAGTCAGTGCTCCCAACTGCTGGGCCATCTCACCAGCCCCATTCTTATTGGGGGATTTTTGTTTGTTAGTTGGTCTTTTTGAAAAAGGGTTTCCTTGTAGCCCCAGCTATCCTGGAACTCACTATGTAGACCAAGCTGGATTTGAACTCAGAGATCCACCTGCCTCTGCCTCCCGAGTGCTAGGAGTGGACCACCATGCCCTGTGACTCTTACTGTTTTTAATGTAATACATTAGATAAGTGCAGTGTCTCCCTTATATCATTAATTTAAAATATTTGCTTTAGCCGGGCGTGGTGGTGCACGCCTTTAATCAAGGCCAGCCTGGTCTACAGAGCGAGTTCCAGGACAGCTGGGGCTACAGGGAGACCCTGTCTCGAAAAGACCAAAAGAAAAAATATATTTGCTTTAGAGTTGAAGATCAGTTTCTTTTTTTTTTTTTTCTTGAACATCAGTTCCTTTGCATTGTGTTTTAGTTTGCTTTCAATTGCTGTGACAAAACAGTCTGACCAAGCCTTTGAGGTGGTGCATGCCTTTAATCTCAGCACTCAGGAGGCAGAGGTAGGCAGATATCTGTGATTTCAAGGCCAGCCTGGTCTTCATAGTGAGTTCCAGGCCAAATGGGGCTACAGGGAGACCCTGTCTAAAAAAATAAACCCAAACAACAACAACAATAACAAAAACCAGTCTGACCAATACCAACTTGGGAAGGAAAGGGTTTATTTATCTTATGTCTCCCAGGGAGCCCAAGGTAGGAACTCAGGGCAGGAACCCAGAAGCAGGCCATGGAGCAATGCTGCTTACTGGCTTGCTCCCCTGGCCCATGCTCAGCCTGCTTTCTTATACAATATACAACAACCTGGGGCTGGAGAGATGGCTCAGTGGTTAAGAGCACTGACTGCTCTTTCAGAGGACCGGGGTTTGATTCCCAGCACCCACATGGCAGCTAAGAACCGTCTTCAGGCAGGCCGTGGTGATGCACGCCCTTAATCCTAGCACTGGGGAGGCAGAGGCAGATGGATCTCTGTGAGTTCAAGGCCAGCCTGGTCTACAGAGTGAGTTCCAGGCCATCTGGGGCTACAGGGAGACCTGCTCAGGGGTGGCACCACCCACAGTGGGCTGGTACTTCTCACATCACTCAGTAATCAAGAAGATGCTCCCCAGACATGACTACAAGCCATTCTAATGGAGTCAGTTTCCCAACTGAGGCTCCCAGGTGTGTCGAGTTGACAACTAAAGCTATCCAGCACAGGTTGTCTTCTGTGGTTTGGAACTGGACTTCTCAGAGATGAGTTTATCTAAGTCAACAGCGAAAGGCCCTGGGTATTCTGGGTCTGAGCATCTCTAACAAGGAGAGCTCTGAAGTCTGTGTAGAAAGTGCTTGTCAGGGCTGGAGAGATGGCTCAGTGGTTAAGAGCACCAGCTGCTCTTGCAGAGGACCCAGGTTCAATTCCCAGCACCCACATGGCAGCTAAGAACCGTCTTTAAGTCGGGCGTGGTGGTGCACACCTTTAATCCTAGCACCTGGGAGGCAGAGGCAGGCGGATCATTGTGAGTTCAAGGCCAGCCTGGCCTACAGAATGAGTGCCAGGACAGCTGTGGCTACAGGGAGACCCTGTCTCAAAAAAAAAAAAAAGTGCTTGACTTGAAAGAGTAGGGTTTAATCTTAGCAAAGGCTGGAAGAAGACAGGACTCATCAGAAGAGAGTGTGGTCTGTATATGATGATATGATTCTATGGTGCCTGGGATATGGAAAGAAGCCTGACTTGCCAGTCTCCTTAGCCCTTTGTCACTCAGGGCAAGGACCGAAGGAAGCAGGGCCTGGCTGTAGCCCTGGGGCTGTAGATGCTGCGATGGTGAGGAAGGCACTAGCAGAGCGGCCAGCACAGGTTCCCTTTACAGGAAGATGAGGGTGGGAAGGCAGAGCAGCCAGGAACCAGCGAGGGTCTTCAAGGCCCAGTGCCTACTTAGTGTCTGCTGTCGTTTTGATGCTACTGTACCTAAAGGAAATGTGGAATATGAAGAAATAGTAATTATATTATCAATATTGATACTATTATACATTATTGTAGTTATAATAAATTTGGGGTCTTAGCAAGCTCCATGGAAAAATTCTTTTCAAACTCCAAAGGTCTACTCCATACAGGTCGAACCCAATCTTTTTTTTTTTTTTTTTTTTTTTTT
>VZQC01005402.1:1676428-1760213 GCA_009823505.1 Rhizomys pruinosus
AAAAAAAAAAAAAAAAGACTCTATTATATCCATGCTTCTGGTTTTAAATGAGTGCAGGTACTGGAGAGAAACTGAGGATACATACCAAAACATCGTCAAGCTGATGTTTATAGCATCTAATAGAAATCAACTAAGGAAAGCTGGTCAAAACTATCATATCAGAGTTACTATCTGAGAGAATTTTAGACAGAAGGTCCTCTCCTGTCCATGGATGAAATTCCCATTAAATCAGCCATTTTTATTTTATTTATTTATTTATTTATTTATTTTTTTGTCTTTTCGAGACAGGGTCTCCCTGTAGTCCCGGCCGTCCTGGAACTCACTCTGTAGACCAGGCTGGCCTTGAACTCACAAAGATCTGCCTGCCTCTGCCTCCCAAGTGCTAGGATTAAAGGTGTGCACCACCACGCCCGGCTATTTTTCTTTTTTTTATAGACAAGGTCTTATAATATTGCTCAAGTTGGACTCAAGCTCCAGGCTCACAGAATCATCCTGTCAAGGGAACCTCCGCAGTTGCCCAGATGCACACACACACACACACACACACACACACAAGCACCCCTGTTAAGGTAGCACAAAAGGATAATTCCAGACCCCCAACTGCTTCTGCACCAAGGGTCCATAGGCATCTGGGATCCACCTGTCTCAGCTTCCCCAGGGCTAGGGTTACAAATGCATTCCACCATGCCCAGCTTTCTGGGCAAACTCATGTCCTTGTGTTTACATGGAAAGCACTTTGCCAACTAAGCTATCTCCCCAGCCCTAGAGTTTTCAATAGTTTACTCTCAAGAACATCATTCCCAGCTAAGAGTTTGGTCAGACAGACCCTGGTTGTCTAGGGTACTAGTTCAATATCATTGAGTGATGATGTCTTTATGTATAAATGGGCATGACACAAGCCTCGTTGTGTTGATATGAAACAATTAGATACATGTATATATGTATAAATGTATATAAACATTTAAATTGCAGCCACATACATAATTTGAATATAGACCCTACTTTATCAACACAAGGTTGGAGAGCGCTGTCACCTCTCTACTCCAGAGCACCAGAATGCTATTACTATAGCACAAGCCCATATTACCTTCCTCAGCAACCCCATCAGACACGGCTGACTAGCATGGAGATAATCAAAACTCCTAGGTCTTTGTATATAGGCTTCTAGTTTACCGCATTCTTTTTTAATATATATTTTTTAATTTTATTTATTTTGTATGTGTATGGATGTACTGTCTGCATGTAGGTTTGTGCACTCGTGTCGTGCAATGCCGCGGAGGACAGAAGAGGTGTCGGATTCCCCTGGAACTGGAGTTAAAGATGGTTCTCAGCTGCCATGTGGGTGCTGGGGATCGAACCCCAGTCCTCTGCAAGAGCAGCCAGTGCTCTTAACCACTAGGCTATCTATCCAGCTGTAGTTTACTGCATTCTTTTATCTGCACTTGCTCCACGTATGCTTGTATGTTTGTTTTGCTGTTGTGACTTGCATTTCATATTTTGAATTCTTTATTCTTATTTGATTTGAACATATTAAGTACAACCTATCCTCCCAGCCAACAGAGGTCATTTTGGATTCTGTATGCTTGCAGTCTTTTCTAGCTAAGTTGGAACTATTAGAAAGTTCAGTTACAAAGGCCTGATGGTTCAGTAGTAAGGGCACTTGCTGCTAAGGCTGACCATCTGTATTAGTCAGGGTTCTCTAAAGAAACAGAAGCAACAGGATGAATATATATATAACTATATACAATTTATTGATTTGCTCACGTGACGGAGCTCAACAGTAGCGCCGAACTGGAGAGGCCGGGAATCCAGGGAACTGCTCAGTCCGCAAGGCTGGATGTCTCAGGAGTCCCAGTCTAGTGCTGAAGGCCCGAATGGATTCCAGGAGATCTGCCAGTCTCAGTACACGCTGGGATCCGAAAGGTTGATCACAGCAGCAAGACAAACTCACCAGATGAGAGAGAGGCAAGCCGCAGGAAGAAGGAAAAAAGGGGCCAGCTCCCGCTGCCGTGGCCTTAAATACTGCCTGCCAGCAGAAGGTAACACCCACATTTGGGGTGGGCCATCCGGGTTGAGGTGGTCCAATCAGAAGACCCTTTTCTCTTATTTGTTCCTTAGTCCAGTCAAGTTGACACCCAGGATTAACCATGACACCATCTGAGTTTGATTGCAGGGTGGAAGGAGAAAACTGACTCTTGGCAAGTTGTCTTCGGACTCCCACACACGCACACTGTGGTACGTGTGCACAACCTCTGCCAGAAGAATGAATGAATGAATGAATGAATGAATGAATGAATAAATAAATAAATAAATAAATGTGAAATAAGTTTTTTTAAAGTCCAGCTGCCACCGACATGCCTCTGTCTTAGGCTTTGCATGATAAAACATATCCTCTGCCAAAAAGAACAGCTTCTTCCTCTGGGCTCTGCCTGCTGGCCTGGAGCAGCTGCAAACTCCATGGGGAGCTCTTCTCTCTCTCTCTCCCTCTCCCCCACCTCTCTCTCTGAGAAAGCAGAGTACCAGCAGACCTGTGTCCTGTGTCCTGTGGTGAGCCCCATGAGTCACATGGATGCTGACAGTGAGGTAGCAGGCTCCAGGGTTACAGTATCAGTCACCAGGTCCTGTGCATGGAATTTATGCGACGACTGGATGGACTGCCTCTAGAAGGTAGGCAACGGGTTTTGCCCCCTGTGTAGACTCCTGTCTTACACTTTTATAACATGTGCCCACTATATTACACACTCCTTTCATTGCTGTGACATAAAGCGAGGGAGGGAGGGAGGGAGGGAGGGAGGGAGGGAGGGTTCATGTGGGCTCACAGTTGGAGGGTATAGTGGATCATGTCAGGGAAGAAATGGCAATAGCAATAGGAGGCAGCTGGTCACACTGCATCTGCAGTCGGAAAGCAGAGATGATTGGTGATATACAACTCACTTCTCTGGTTTCTTTTAAAACAGTATCTCCCTGCAGCTCCAGTAGGCCTAGAACTGGCTATCTAGACCAGGCTGATCTTGAACTGTAATCCCAAATGCTGGAATTACAGATGCGTAACACCATGCCCAGTCACTCACTTCTGTTTGTGTAGTCTGGGACCCCAGCCTGTGAGCAGATGGCTTCAGCCAAGTTTAGAGCGATACTATCATTAGTTAAATGTTCATGGAGACACCCTCATAGACCCACCCAGAGGTATGTTTCTAGGGTAATTGTAAATCTCATCTTGTTGGGTTGATAACAAAGATGAACTGTTGGGGTTGGAGAGATGGCTCTGCAGTTAAGTGAACCATCTGCTCTTGCAGAGGACCCAGGCTCAATTCCCAACACCCAAAAGATGGCTAACAACTGTCCATAACTCCTGTTCCAGGGAAATCCAAGGCCTTCTTCTGACTCTGTGACATTACAACATGGGTGCAGGCAATACATGCATACACATAAAATAATAAAATATTTTTTAAAGAATGTACTGTCTGCATGTAGATTTGTGCATCCGTGTCGTGCAATGCCGCGGAGATCAGAAGAGGGTGTCGGATTCCCCTGGAACTGCAGTTCTCCTGGAATTGGAGTTACAGATGGTTCTCAGCCACCATGTGGGTGCTGGGGATCGAACCCGGGTCCTCTGCAAGAGCAGTCGGTGCTCTTAACCGCTAGGCTATCTCTCCAGCCCACTAAGGGTGATTTTAAACTGATCTTTCTGCCTCTACCATGTCCAGGTTTTTGTTTTTTGTCTTTTCGAGACAGGGTGTCCCTGTAGCCTCAGCTGTCCTGGAACTCACTCTGTAGACCAGGCTGGCCTCGAACTCACAAATATCTGCCTGTCTCTGCCTCCTGAGTACTAGGATTAAAGGCATGCACCACCACGTCCGGCTACCGTGTCCAGTTTTATCTGGTTCCCAGGACCTTGTGCATGTTAGGTAAGCATGTTGTTAGCTGAGCTGCATCCTCAGCCCAGATTGAGCTGATTTAATTTAAAATTTTCCAGGTAAATTTTTATCATAAAACTTAACTTGGGATTAGAACTATAGGCATTCTACTTAAATACTCATAGACTTCTTCAGATGGCTATGACTATTTCACAAGCCCAAATCACCCCTAGGTGAAGTGCTTAGATAAGTCACTGTTGCTAAGGTTACATATGCAACAGAGACATAATCAAGGGAAACAAACTGTAATAAGCCTAGAGACCAGCTTGACTGACAGTACTCAAAGGCTTCTTTCTAAGTGAACAGGGAAGATGGCTGTCCTAGAGGATGCCCAAATGGAGTATTCTGCACTGTTGCAAATACAGACAGTACTTAGTCTAAGGAAAGCTTCTCCACTCATAGCTTTCTGTTACTGGTTTTTGTTTGGTTGGTTTGGTTATTTGAGACTGGGTCTCACTGTGTAGCACCGGCTGACCTGAAACTCACTATATAGACCAGGCTGGCCTTGAACTCACAGAGATCTCCCTGCCTCTGCCTCCTGGGTGCTGGGATTAAAGGCATGTACCATTATGCCCAGCTGCTTTCTGCTACTGGAGCACTGTGATTTATAATTAGCCAATGTTTTCCACATCCCTCACTTACAATGGTTGGTATTCTATCCCTTTTTTCTCTTTCTCCAGAAATTCTTTTTTAGATATACTTTTTCTGCTTTCATTTTCTGGAAATAAAAATAAAATATCAGGAAGGAACGCTATTTTATTGAGAAGATGTAACAAATATGGATAGTAATATTCCTATTAATGTCATTGCTAATACTTTTCTGGCATTTGCAACCTGACTGCCAAGAAGTAGTCTTCTCCATTCCCTCAGGCTGAAAGAGTACCTTCCAGGAGCTGGCAACAAACAGGAGAGTGAGCACTATGGATAATCTTCTATTACGTAAATGTGAACCCTTTACTGCCTCTTCTCCAAGAAGTTTCTTGGGATGATGGTGTCTGCTGATGCTGGGGACTTAGAAGGCACCACAAGCTGCTCTCTGCACGGATAGCCTATACTGAGGATTCACTTGTGCTCATTTTAGAATTGTAAGACTGTGGCCAGCATGCAGGAACTGCAGATTATCTGTTCCAAAAGCGAATGGGCAGTAAAGAGTGAAAGTGATTGTCACAGCCACTGTCTAAGATCTCTAGGACAGTCCCAATATGAGAAATTCTAACTTGTTACTCCTTCAGTTACAATTGTTTTTATCAAACAGATAGTCACATAAATAAATAAATAAATAAATAAATATCAATACTGGATATTCAGACAAGGAGCAGACTATGAGCCAAGTATGATAATACATATGTATAAAAATGGCATAATGAGCCAGGCATGGTGGCACATGCCTTTAATCCCAGTTCTCGGGATGCAGAGGCTGGTAGATCTCTGTGCGTTCAAGGCCAGCCTGGTCTACATAGCAAGCTCCAGGCCAGCTGGGACTAAAGGGAGACCCTTTCTCAAAAAGACAAAAAAAAAAAAAAATGCCATAATGAAACCCATTATTCTGTGCACTAAATAAAACTTTTCATTACAAATAAATAAAGTAGCCACTGGGTATGGTAGTGTTCACCTTTAATTCTAGTATTCAAGAGGCAGAAGCAGGTGGATCTCTGTGAGGTCAAGGCTAGGCTGGTCCTCGTAGTAAGCACCAGACTAGCCAGTGATACATAGTGAGATCCTGTCTCAAAAACAAAGAAGCAAACTTAAAAGGACAAAATAAAATACCCATCAAGTTTTGAAATTTGTTTTTTAAACATCGATGGGTATTTCTATATTAGTTATTGTTTTCCTAAATCAAAGAAAGTATCTTTAAAATGCTGTGTGAAGAGGCTGGGGAGGAAGCAGAAGGATCTGAGGTTGATCCCTTAGGACCCACCGGTTTAGTGCACACACCTGTAATCCCACCGCTGGGCAGAAGGATCCCTGGGGCTTGTGGGCAAGCCAGTCGAGCCTCTGAATCTGTGAACTCCAGGTTCAGTGAAAGACTGTCTCAAAAAAGCACCATAGAGTGTAAAAAAGGAAGACACCCTACATCAACTTCTGGCCTCCACATACATAGAAACATGGACACACCTCAATATGTGCACACACACACACACACACACACACACACACATACATATTTTAAAGTTGCACAAAGGGGCTAAGGTCATATAGTTCAGTGGTAGTTTGGGCTTAGCATGCTTTGGTCTTGATTTCAACCACTAAGACCCCCAAAACATAAGCAAACCCAAGATGAACAAATAATAAACTTTTATATAGATGCTCTCTTAATTATCCTAAGAAAAAATTAATTCCTTTTTCTCATTTTTTTTTTTTTTTTGGTCTTTATGAGACAGGGTCTCCCTGTAGCCCTGTAGCCCCAGCCTTCCTAGAACTCACTATGTAGACCTGGCTGGCCTTGAACTCACAGAGATCTGCCTGCCTCTGCCTCCAGAGAACTGGAATTAAAGGTGTGTGCCACCACTCGGGGCTTAGCTCCTTTCTTATTCATTATGGAAAACACCCTGAACAGCTCAGCTCCTGGCATAGGATGATCATCGCTCTAACAATTTCCATGTTACTATAATGGAATAAATACATTGGGATTTTAAGAGGACTACTTGCAGGCTCACAACATGCTCAAATATTTTACTTTAATTTACAAAATTTATTATTATTATTATTATTCGTGTGTGTGTGTGTGTGTGTGTGTGTGTGTGATGTGATGTGTATGTGTGTGAGAGTGTGTATGTGCCCTGGTGGCTAGAGGAACACTGCGGGGTTGGTTCTCTCCTTCCTATCTTTATGTGGGCTCTGTGGATGAACTCAGATTGTCAGGCTTGTGCAGCAGGCATCTTTACCCTCTGAGCCTATGCTCAAATATTTTTGAACAACATCTAAGCAGTTTAAGGGGACTGAGAGATGGCTCAGCTGTTAAGAGTGCTGGCTATTCTTGCAGAGGACTCAGGATTGATTCTTAGTACTCACATGCTGGCTATATAACAATCCTCTGTAACTCCACCCAGTACCAGAGGATCCAACATCCTCTTCTGGCCTCCATGGGCATTGCATGACACAGGTGCCTTTACATGCAAGCAGGCTTTTCCAAGATGATGGCTCCCGAGGTGGTGGGGGCATACTGAGCAGCTAAGGGTAAAGTTGGGGAGGGGGACTTGGGGTACCCCAAGAGCTCTGGGAAGCATCAGAGGTGGTCCAAGGTCATTTGGATCCCTGGGGACTACAATTTGGTGCTCTAGACATTGTCTGAGGGCGTCAGACACAATAAGGAAAGCCCCAGTGACGGCTGAGTCTTTCTCCTACTGAACCTAGGTACAGACCTTAGCGCCTGGCCCTGGAGGATCGGCTGGTAGGTTGGGTGTAGGAAATCCAGCTTGAATTGCGGGCTGGCTTTCCAACTAGCACCGCTTGGTCCAGGGTCTAGCCCCGCCCCAAGGAGAAGCAAGCAGCGAGGCCTAGGTGCTGGATGCTGGGTGGGACAAGGTGTGCAGTGGAGCAGAATTGGGGGGCCTATGATTGGCTCTGGGAACTGATGTCATTTATTTTATAAAAGTAGGCTGTAGCAAGGAGTAAATTTGAATTTCATAGTACCATCATCACGGAATTCCCTGCTGTTATTTTTATTAATTATCGCACGTACAGGCTAAGGTAGGCCTGCATTTCATTTGGGTGGCTAGTGGGTTGGAAAGAGATTCCTTTGCGGATCACCAATCCGGGTAGCTGGTGTTGTGAGTGGGTATTGGCTGAAGGGAGGCGATCAGCTATCAGCCTGAAATTCCTGTCCAGGCTCTGGGCAGGTGAGAAGTCACCGCCAAGAGTGGAACACGTGTCTCGTGGGTCCAGGCTAAGGACCTGGGTTGAAAGTATCAACGAGGCCGAGTTACGGGAAGTAGCCAGCATCGAGGGGTCAGCTCCCCACTGTGTCTGCAAAGCGGGCACTGTGTCCCCATCCCCCTTAGCAGGGCTGCGTGGTCCCTGTTCGGCATAAAAAGAAAGCTTCAATTGGGGGTGGTGTACAGTGGTTCCGTAAGTACATCTCACCGGGTGGGTGATTGGGGTTCACCCCACTTGAATGTGGGGGACTCCAGCTACATTGCAGCAGAAGCCTTGTGACCTTCCAGCCCATAGGACCAGGAGTATCTGAGGTCCTTTGGGTGTGGGTTGTGAAGGCCTGAGAGGTTTGGGCTGGCTTGGGTGTTCTGCGGTGAACTGTTTGCTGGTTGGGTGAGGGATGTTGGTCTGTACAGTGTTAAGACAGAGTTGAGATTTGGGAGGCTAAAGTATCCACATCTGTACATCAATTAAGTCGTCAACAAACACCTGAAGAATATAACCATCATCAGAGTCAGCTCAATAAACACCTAAGCTTCACATTAGAACCACTCCCAACAGAAGCTACCCAAATGCCTAAAGCTCAATGAAAGAAAGACTCGGGTGGATCTCCACCAAACACTAAAACCCCTATTCAAGTACATTCTTCTTTTTTTTTTTTTAATTTTTTATTTATTTTTGTATGTGTATGAATGTACTGTCTGCATGTAGGTTTGTGCACCTGTGTCATGCAATGCCATGGAAGTCAGAAGAGGGTGTTGGATTCCCCTGGAACTGGAGTTCTCCCCGAATTGGAGTTACAGACGGTTCTCAGCTGCCATGTGGGTGCTGGGGATCGAACCCGGGTCCTCTGCAAGAGCAGTCGGTGCTCCTAACTGCTAGGCCATCTCTCCAGCCCCTCAAGTACCTTCTAATGAAGAGCCCTTGGATATAACTCAGGATACAGATCTCAAAAGAGCAATTATGAATATGATTAAATTAAGGAGTTGAGGGAATTTAAGTACCTTATAAACAAGGAAGTCCAGGATCTAAAAGAATACAGGGATAAATTGAAAGAGGACAATGATAAATTATGGAATGAAATTACAAAAGTTATAGAACATTGAAGAAAACTCAAGATGAAATGAAAAAAATAAATGTAACATTCCACAAACAATTTGGAAAGGATGGGAGAAACTCTTAATTAGAGAATGGATGAAGTAAAAAAAATAGAACATCAAGATTGGAAGATAATATGCAAGGATTGGATAAATCAAGTAAAGATTATGAAAAATTAAAAAGAAAAACCACAAGAATGGAATAACCAGGAACTGTGGGATATTAAGAAAAGACCAAACCTATGAATTATAGGGATAGAAGAGGAAGAAAACTCACAGGATAACGATATGGCCCAGCTCTTCAACAAAATTTTAGAGGAAAATTTTCCCAAATTAAACCAAGAGATACCTGTACAAGTATTAGAAGCATATAGAACTCTAAGCAGACAGAACCAGAAAAGAAATTCTCCATGCCATGTCATAGTAAAAACACTAAGATGTTTAAAGCAAAGAAAGGATACTTAGGGCTGCAAAAGAAAAACAAGTTACCTACAAAGGAAAACATACCAGAATTGCAGCTGATTTCTCAATGCAGATGATAAAAGTCAGAAGAGCCTGGTCTAAAATATTCCCAGTTCTAAAAGACTGTAGATGCCAACCCAGAGTACTTTATCCAGCAAAAATGTCTATTTTAATTGAAGGATAAAGGAAAATGTTCCATGATATAAATAAGTTGAAAGAATTCATCTCCAATAAGCCATGCCTGCAGAGAACACTTCAAGCAATACAAAGAGCGGAGGGCAGGGATGACTATAACAAATCAACACCAGAAAACAAATGATACTACCACTGTGGAAATAAAAACTTAGGGTAAGATTGTACTAGAAAGCAAAATGTTTGGAAACAATTTAATTCTCTCAACAATAGTTTTAAATATCAATGGACTGAATTCTCCAATTAAGAGACAGAGACTAGAAGAATGAATTCAGAAACAAAATCCATCTTTTTTTTCTTGTCTCCAAGAAACTTTCCTCACCTTTAAAGACAGATATTATCCCAAGATGAAAGGAGGGTAAAAAATAATACAAGTAAGTGGCACTAAGAAAGAAGGAAGAGTCACTATGGTAATATTAGAGATAAAATAGAATTCAAGGCCTTTGGTTGTGTTTTGTGTGTGGAATATTTGATCACTAGGTGGAACATCTTTGGGGCAGATAAACGGGCTTTTTGCCATGACTATGTGGTGTGTTTCTGAATATCTGGAAAGATTTGGTTGGCCAGAGCCTGCCCCGGGACTTGTAGGGTCACTTTAGGTTTTTATTTTGTGGTAATGTATGTGGGGGAACTTCCCCATTCAGCTGGATGGGCATAAATATTGCAAAGTTTAGTACAAAATAAGATACTTGTATTGGCCAGGTGTGGTAGCTCACATCTTTAATCCCAGCACTTGGGAGGCAGAGGCAGGTGGATCTCTGTGAGTTCAAGGCCGGCCTGGTCTACATAACAAGCTCCAGGGCACCAGCTGGGACTAAAGGGAGACCCTGTCTCAAAAAGACCAAAAAAAAAAAAAAAGAAAAAGATACTTGTACTGAAGTGGTTAAATGTTTCTAGAGTGGAATGGTATAAACATTAAAGCCAGTTTACTAATGGTCTAAATGGGATTATAACCACACAGGGTTGTGGTTGGTTTTCGGTCCATTCCTGGCTTGTACTGGATTTGCAGTTGTAGATTTGGATTAAAGGGGCATAGACAAGTAATGGGTTACCTTTGACTACTGAAAGATATTTTTTGGTCTCTGTCTGTTATGCAAGTGTTACTTTTGATAACTGTTCTGCCCATTTCAGGATAACTTGACTCAGGAAATCTAGGTTTACTTCCCTGAACTAGTGGCATACACCCCAGAAGGAGACAGTTTAGACAGACTTGGTAAATTTTTTCAGCTTAATTCTGGTCAACAGGTATGTTCCCTGTTTTTGGAAAACTACAAACCAGGATATGGGGTTTGGGAAAGTAAAGAGAATAGTTATGTCTGTAGTAAATCATTTATATTTAAGATATCCCTAAAATAGTTTAAATTTCTCTTATTGGCTTTCTCTGCTTATCCTATGGTGTTAAATTTCTTCCAGTCAATGTTTTTGCAAGCATATGATACAGTAATTAAAAGTACCAGATTGGTGTCTTTTTGGATGCTTAATGCCCATACCTAAGGCCCATACCAATTTGGCCAAGGGATTTAAGGGAAAATTTTTTTGTTTCTTGCCCTCTGAGGTCAATTGGTCCCAGGGAATTTTGTATGGGGGCATCTCTTAAAATGTTCTGTAATTGTGAGTCACCAGGCTTCCTGTGCAAGGAGGTCTTAGAGATCCACAAACAGAACCCTAGCCAGTGTCCAGTCTATAAGGAGGAAGCTCAATATAGAGAAAAGTTCCCTTGTGCTCCAAAGGGAAGCCCGATCTAGCAAGACCTGACCATGTCCTCAGTAGATGGAACTGGTTAAGAATGGCCAGAAGGAGCCAGGTGGTTCCCCCCCCACCCGCAACATCCCCAACATAAAAAAACCCCAAGTGCCCCCTGAAGACCAGAACCTCAAATGACCTTGAGAAAACAAAGTTTGGTTAGTCTGGGCTAACTGTGTGAACTTAAGCACCCCACTCTGAACATATATCCTTCTGATAGCCCTGAAACAGCAGGAAAAGAAAGGAAACAGAGAAGGAAAAAAAGAGAAGTACATACCAAGCCCCACAGAATGATTCTTTATTTCACCAGAAGAAATGGAAATCCTCCCATAAGACAAATAGTCAATATATTTCTTTTAAAGCCTGAAAAATTGTGCCTCCACATATTGGGCATAAAGTTATGTGAAATAATGTTAAACTGGCATAAAAACTTTAGATCTTGGCCTTGATTAACAGAGTAGGGTCACCTGCAGTCAAAGAAGAAATCCACTATTGTTGTTGTTAATTAATGCTCAATAATAAAATTTTCTCTTTCTTTCTAGCAACTAAGTAGAAACTCATAACCTGACTATTAAAATGCCTGAAAAGCAGATCCTGAGTCCAGATGTCATGGCCAAATGAGCAGAAGGAGAAACCTAATAAATGGATGCTTTGAAACCCCTGGTCAAGAAATTCTAATGGACTTTTAAGTTGGACATTGGAATTCACCCTGTTCTTACTTCTCCTGGTCCCCTGCCTAGATCGTGTACCTAACCACTCCTGCCTTCATTTTACTTTCAGGGGCACCAGTCAAGGATTTTTTTTCCCTCTGTAGCTATGCTTGGGGGTCTTTTAGATAGACCCTTTGAATGGGGGAGACCCCAGTTGCCACACCCAATGTCTCTTTTCAACATGGAAGAAGTCAGAGTGGTCAGGGTCCAGATTCCCTTCTGGTGATTGGGGTGACCCTTTTCAGAGGATAACATGACTAAACAGGAGCTAGAAATTGATTAGGTGGTTTAGGGATGAGACCTCCCCAAATTAACCAGACTTTTTCTCAGCTGAGAATTCAAGGCTTCCTGGATCAGCCAGTAAACATATATCCTTGTGGTAGCCCTGAAAGAGCAGGAAAAGAAGAAAGAAAGAGAGAAGGAAAAAAAGAGAAGTACATACCAAGCCCCACAGATTATTTCACCAGAATAAGAAATGGAACCCCCCCCTTTTTTTTTTGGTTCTTGATGCTTTGTTTTGTTATTATTTTGTATTGTTTCTGTTTCCCTGTGAAAAGAAAAACTAAAGAAAAAAATCTAAAAAAAATAAAGTAATTTGTTTGGTGAGGACCCTCCCTCCCCATTCATCTCAAGGTCATTAGAATCAAGTGGAATCCAAATCCCATATTGTTTCTGATCGACAACTTTATAGCATGTACATTTTAGCACATCCTTAACGGGTTCTTTCAGATACTAGGAAAAAGCCACGAGAATATGGAAAAGGAAACCTCTCTCTGCTCCCTCCTCTCAGATTTTTAGACAGAGTCTCACTGTGTAAGTCAGACTGGCCTTGAAGTCACAGCCCACCAAAGGGTTGAATTTTTATATGATGTTGATATCCCTGAAAAAATTGATTTTTGATAAAAGTGAAAGTCTACATAGTTTCTCTAGAAATGGGAAGTCATTAAAAATTTTGAAAAATTCTAGAACCACAAAATTATACATATTAAAAGACAGGGTGTCATGTAGCACAGACTGGCCTTCAGCTCGCTATGTAGCCAAGGCTTAAACTTTAATTCTGATCCTCTTGACTCTACCTCCCAAGTGTTGGGATTCCAGGCTATGCCAACACACCTAGCTCCAAAATGCTTTTGAACTAATTTTGAAAAGGGGCCATTTAACATACAGAAATGAGAGTTCTTTCTTTTCAACTTGGTAGAGTTTGTTAGATAAACTGCATTGAGGAGCAGTGTTTCAGTGCTGTGAGGGTTATGCAAGCGTGTTTTGTTGAAAGCATTCTGAAGACCATCTGTACTTTTCACTCACCATCTAACACTAATATTTATTTTTCATGAAGTACTTTGCACCATTATCTGTCCATCTCTGGCAGCCTAACTTGATTTCCTATTTATTCTATGTAAAGCAACTTGCACAAATATTCTTTGTTCCATCTTCTCCCACCTCTAAGGGCTACAAGGCTTATTTAGGACTATGGCATGTCTTGTACCAAAGGGGTTGAAGGTATTAGCAGATAGATTGCAATGCCTTTACACATACCCTGCCCCCACCGCCAGAAAAAAAAATCCAATAAACAACAACGACAGTAACAGAAAAACCTTTTATGCCCTTCCAAGGTAGAGACAGGCTCCAGAGACATGTTGGTGGATTGTGTGAAGTTTCACCCTCATTCATCCAGATCAAAATTAAGTGTTTCCCTTGTTAAAGTAGAACCAAAAGGAGATTGACAGCTCACAAGCCAGAGCTGGAATTCCCATACTGTTATTTATGAATGAGATTTGAAATTCTCTAAGAGTTAGTTTCAATATGTACAGGACAAGGACAATACGAGGTTCATGCAATTGTTTTTGAAGATTAATTTATCTAAAGGATCTGGTTTATGGACAATTCTGAGTATGGGTTAGCTAATTTGTTTGCATAATATATAATTGTAGTATAAGAACACAAAGAGAATTGATAATTATCAAAGGATTTTGGAGTGTGTGCTGTATGAGGCAGTGGGAAAGCTGGCACTGAGCAGCCAGCTCTCTGCATCAAGTTTCCTAATCCTGAGCAATATTCTGAGCTGGGAACGTGAGTTTAATGGCACTGCCTCCTAGAGCTGGTACAGGAGCGAGGCTCGGCGCGAGGAGAACGGAAGGTAGCTGCCGTCTCGCTTCTCTAGTTTTCTACCTACACCTTTTTGGACATAGATTGACCACTAATTTAGTATTGCTTATGTCTGAAGAATAAGCTCTAACTCTGCTTATATTTCTGGTGGGACATCATGGGAAATCTGTTGATGATAATGTGTCTGTTATCTGTGGGTCTGTTTCCAAAGTACTCAACTGCTGACTGTGAAATGAATGAGTCCCTCTGCCAGTGTCAGCTCAGTATAAAGATCCAGCCCTTCTGATTTGCTGATAGCAGCTCATTCATTCATCTTATGTTTGTTAGCTGCTAGGGTGCAGGCATTGCACTAGATGATAGCTATGCAGCCACAAATAGAATAGTCCTTGCCAAAAAGACATATGAGACAAATTATTGCAGAAATGCGGTGGGTAGTGCAATCCATTTATTTAAGACATATTTGTTGAGTTCCTGTTGATAACAGCCCCTGAGTTAGTGCCATGGACACAGCGGGGAAGAGAAAAGAGACCTAGTCCCTGATTCCATTAAGCTTAAAATCTCTGAGAAAGAGGTAATTGAGCTGGTGAGATGTCTCAGTGAGTAAAGGCACTTGCCCTACAAGCCTAAGGATCTGAATTCAATCCTCAAAATGGAATGAGTCCCAAATGTTATTCTGTGATCTCCACACACACAGTGTCCTGGGTGCAGATGCGTTTACACACACTGCACATACACACACACTGTACACACACACACACTAAATAAAATAAAAATTAAAAAGAAGAAAGATAATTACACAGACAATTACAAATAGGGTTGAAATAAGGGAATTCTCCAGACTTAGGTATAAATCTTTAACAAAGTATCTCAAAGGTTTATATGCTAGATAGCTTTAACACCAACTTGACACACCTGGGTTAAGGGAGCCTCAGTTGGGGAATTGCCTCCATTGGATTGGCCTGTGGTCATATCTGTGGGGGTATTTTCTTTTTCTTTTTTTTTTTTTTAAGTATATAAAGGTAGGCCTTTATTCCAGGAAATGCAGTCTTTCTCTCTCCAGCAAATCAATGGCCACCAGCCATCCTGAGGGCTGTGGAAAACTCGGGGAGGGGGGTATTTTCTTGATTGTCGAGTGATATGGAAGGGCCCAGCCCACTGTGGGCAGTGTTACTCCTGGGCAAATTGTTGTAGACTGTATAAATCAGGCTGGGCATGGGCAGAGGAGCAAGCCAGTGAGCAGCCTTCCTCCATGGCCTCTGCTTCAGCTCTTGCCTCCAGGTTCCTGCCCTGAGTTCCTACCTTGGGCTCCTAAGTGATAAGCTGTGACCTGGAAGATGTAAGACAAACCCTTTCCTCCCCAAGTTAGTATTGAGAGTATAGAGAGTTTTGTCACAGCAGTATGAAGGCAAACTAGAACAATATGGTAAATTTTTTTTGGTCTATTTTGAGACAGGGTCTCCCTGTAGCCCCATCTGTCCTGGAACTCACTATGTAGACCAAGCTAGCCTTGAACTTGCAGAGATCAGCCTGCCTCTGCTTCCCAAGTGCTGGGATTAAAGGTGTGCACCACCATGTCCTGGTGGTATATGATTCTTATCCCAGCATTTCTGAAGGAAAGGCAGGGTGATCAGGGGTTCTAAGTCATCCTTACAAACACAAAGTTTGAGAGCATCGTGGGCTATACCAGACCCTACTCTACACATAAAAAGAAGTGTAACAGGGGTTAGAGAGATAGCTCACACTTGCTGTGTGCTAGCATGAGTCCCTGAGTTCAATCCCTATCATCCAGGTAAGCTAAGCATGGTGCCACATGCTTGTGTTTCTAGAAGTGGAGGTAGAGACCACTGGATCCCTGGGACTTACTGGTAGCTGTTCAAGGTGAACAGGTAATCCCCAGTTCCCAGTGAGGAAAAAGAGGAAGAGGAAAAAAAGGAGCACTTAAGAAGCCTTTAGGGGGCTGGAGAGATGGCCCAGCAGTTAAGAGCCCTGGCTGCTCTTGCAGAGGGCTTGGGTTTGATTCCCAGCACCCACATGCTGACTAACACCCATTCGTAACTCCAGTTCCAAGGTTTGAAACAACCTCTTCTCTCGAAAAGACCAAAAAAAAAAAAAAAAAAAGGAAAAAAAAAAAAGGAAACAACCTCTTCTGACATGTGCAGGCACTGTATGACATGGGCATGTACGACATGTAGGAAATACACTCAGAAAATAAAAGCAATAAATACTTTTTTTTTAAAAAAAAGAAGCTTTGGGGGCTGGAGAGATGGCTCAGAAGTTAAGAGCACTGGTTGCTCGTGCAGAGGACCTGGGTTCGATTCCAAGCACCCACATGGCGGCTAAGAACCGTCTTTAACTCTAGTTCCAGGGGAATCTGATGCCCTATCCTGACTTCCGCAGCATTGCATGACACAGGTGTACCTACCTACATGCAGGCAGTACACTCATACACATAAGAAGTAAAAAAAAAAGCTTTTATGAAGGAAGTGGTCTTAAGTTTTGATAAAGGAAGTGATCCCTAAGTACTTAAGAATAGAGGTTAAGAGAGTGATGAGGAATGGAAGTTTCAGGTAGGAGCAACAGTTGGTAAAGGTGTCTTGGCATGGCTTGACAGAGAAAGTGAAAAGTGGATGCAGGTTCTATGAGAACACCAAGGACACTTCCCTTGCCCACAGATGTGAGAGAGCATGCCAGAAAGGATGAGTGGGCCTAAGAATGAAAATGAGAGCATGCCAGAAAGGATGAGTGGGCCTAAGAATGAAAATGAGTGGGCAGGGGTGAGGTAGAACTCGTGGAGGGACAGAATATCAAGATTCCCAAAGAGAATGAGACTAGCACATGCTGCAGATGAGGAGGCTCCTGGCAGTGTTCCAAAGAAGGATAGACAGCAGGAAAGTGATGTGGGAAAGACAGAGAGGGTCGAGCCCTTAGGGACTTCGAAGTGATGAAATAAATTAAGACGGGACCTTAAGGTATGATTAGGAAAAAGACCAAGGTAAATGTAATCATGTGTCTAAGGTGTATCATAGTGGATGCCCGGCAGGATGCAAGACCAACTGGGAGGTCACAGCTATCATCCAGGTAGAATATGATGATGGTCTGAGGAGATGGGCAAACAG
This sequence comes from Rhizomys pruinosus, assembly GCA_009823505.1. NCBI lineage: Eukaryota > Metazoa > Chordata > Mammalia > Rodentia > Spalacidae > Rhizomys > Rhizomys pruinosus. The sequence continues at coordinate 1,693,645 of VZQC01005402.1, forward strand.
AGGTTCGGGGAGGTGTTTCAAGAAGAGCGAAGAGGCTGGGGGCTGGAGAGATGGCTCAGCAGTTAAGAGCACTGGCTGCTCTGATTCCCACCACCCACTTGGTGGCTAACAAGTGTCTGTAACTGCAATTCCAGGGGAATCCAATGACCTCTCTGACCTCCACGGGCATTGCATGACATAGGTACACTTATATACATACATACATACATACATGTAGGCAATACACTCATACACATAAAAATAAAAATAATAAATAAAATATTTTTAAAAAGAAAAGTGAAGCCAAAGGGGGAGGTACAGGTCATGGACTCGTGACTGGATGGCAAGCAGGAGGCGCCAGGCATGGCTCGTGCTCTCACTCTAACCTCTCCCAATGAAGAGAACGCTTTGGAAGGAAGAGTCCATGCTAAATGCCAAGCGGCAGGTACCAGCATGGCTTATGGTTCTAGCTCTGATCTTTCCCAATGAAGAGAACATTATCAAAGGAAGCATTTGGGCAGTGGATACAGGCTGCACTTGAGGAGGTGGTGAAGGAAGGGGTCTATGGGACATCCAGGTGGGTCACTGTGGAACTTCTGCTGGTCTGAAACTCAGGAGACCAGAAGAACTTCAGATAAGATCCAAGTCATCAGCGGTGATAACTGAAAGGGTAGACTAGGGTTGAGTAGCACTTAGATATAGTGATATTCCCATTTTTTTGATTTTCCCATTTTTAAATATTTTATTTTATGTGTATGAGTGTATTACCTACATGTATGTAAGTGTGCACGGAGTCAGAAGAGGGTGTCAGATCCCCTGGAACTGGAGTTAGGGATGCTTGTTAGCTGCAGTGTGGGTGCTGGGAGCCAAACCCAGGTCCTCTGCAAGATCAGTCCTGCAGAGATACATCTGTCCAGCCCCTGATTTATCTATTTTTCTACAATAATGTGTCTATGATATTGCTGTGCAAAATCTGGAGACCTTATTTCCAAAGCTCTTAGACACTAAGAGGGATACCTGCTCTTAGGACAAGAGGAAACAACCTTTGAACTGTACTTTTGTAAGGAAAAGGAAACAGAAAAAAGGTTCAAAAGTATTTAGTGGTTTCAATGTTTTATTCTAGCAAAATGGTTGACAACAGCTGCTGATCCCCAGAGAGTAGAGACTACGGAAAGCCAGAGGAAGGTCAACAGCCCACCTGGTGGGGGAAAAGAATGTTTAAAGACTGAAACAAAATGTCAACACTTTTTTAAAATGTGCTACAAGCAGGGGTGTTCTTAAGCAGTCAACAGGACAAAACAGTTGAAATCTGGGCCACACATGATCACCATGCATGAGTTAAGATAATAATGTGCCTCAAGCATCCAGCTTAATGTGTGTACTTTTATTCTCAGTGCTGGGGATGAGACCCAGGGACTCTGCACTATAAGCAAGCTTCCTACCAGGGAACTACACCTTCAGCCTGTGTGTGCCTTTTAAAACCTCAGGCTGGGCATATTTATACCAGTCCCTTCAATGTAGCCTACGAATTAGTATGTGTTGTATCACCAAAGAGGATATAGTGTTTTTGTGTTAAGGTGGCAATAATGGTGTAAGCTCAAGTGTCCATGCTCTCCAAGTCCACAAATGTTGACAATTCAACAGACTTCTCCAGAGAAATGTCAGGTGTAAGCTTATAATGGCACATAGATGTTCAAAATTACAATTTTAGGGCTGGGAGATGGCTTGGTGGATAGAACGCTCACCACAAAAGCACGAGGACCTGAGCTCAGACCCCAGAACCCACAAAAAAGCCTAACAGTGTAGCATGAGCCTGTGATCTCAGTGCTTGTGTGGCAAGATGGGAGACAGAGACAGGAGAATTCCGGGATGCTCGGGGGCCACCTAGCCTGGCAGAAATGCCAGCAAACAACAAAGAAAACCCTTCTCAAACAAGGTCGAAGGCCAGGACTGGAGGGCTTCCCACTGATCTCCACATGTGCACCCCACACATGTGTGGCAACACATACATAGGAACAGGTACACATTCACACACACATCATAAACATATACACATATCACTCACACACACACGCAAGATTTTAAAGTACATTTATTTGTATTCTGTGTATCTGAGTGATTTGCCTGCATGTATGTAAGTGCACCATGTATGTGCAATGCCCATAGAGGCCCAAAGAGGGCATCAGATCCCTTGAAATTGGGAGTTATTGATGGTTGTTAGCTGCCATATAGGTGCTGGGAACCGAACCCTGATCCTCTGCAAGAGAAGTCAGTGCTCTTAACCACTGATCCATCTCTCCAACCCCTGGTTTTGGTTTTTAAGACAGGGTCTCCCTGTAGTCCTGGAACTCACTATGTAGACCAGGCTGGCCTCAATCTCACACAGATCTGCTTGCTTCTGCCTCCTGAGTGCTGGGATCAAAGTCTTTTTTTGAGACAGGGTCTCTCTGTAGCCCCAGCTAGCCTGGAACTTGCTATTTGGACCAGACTGGACTTGGACTCACAGAGATCTGCCTGCCTCTGCCTCCGAATGAATGCTGGTATTAAAGTTATGTCCCACCTATGCCCAGCTACAAGATTTTTTAAAAATTCAATTTTTTAAGGTCCAAGGAAGAGAAAGTAAGAATGGCTGAAATATCAGCCCTGGAGAGTTTACCTGACTACTCTGAGGACATTATTATCTAACCAAGTGCTAAAGCTTCTGAAAATTAACTGCCTTCCCGGGGGAGACTAGAAACCCAGTGAGTGTACTCAGCCCCTTCCCACTGAGGGAAGTCAGTTCACTAGTGAGAGAATTCACTGGATTTTCAACTGTTTTCTTCTTTGTGATTTTTCTGACCCAGAAATATGCTTTTCATTTCAGCTCTCTCTAACCAGCTGAATAAATGACAGTTTCCAAACAATCACTGTTCACTGTAAATCAAAATGTTATGTTTCCTCAGTTCTGCTATGATTCCTGAGTTTGTTTTCCTTCTCTCACCAATGAAGTATAATCCACCACCAGAATGATGATTAAAGCATTCTACCCAAATATTTACTCCATTCTGCAGCAAGCACTTGTCATCCCTAACTTAAGATGAACAACCCTCACTTAACCCAATGTTGCTGTTGCTGCTACATGAAACAGAGTCATCTGGAATTTATTCTAGTGTTCTCTTTCTAATTATAGCTTAATTTATCAACCACACATTTTAAGATGGTTACTCCCATCAGGTTTATATTATAAAACACACTAGAATTATTTGCTTCAAAATAGTGTTTTTCTCTTTTGAGTGGCAACTGTCTTTGCATAATTTTTCTGTGTATGTTTAATTGTATAATTTCTAAAGTGTTCTGTTTTCCAAAATTACTTCCCTATCCCCAACATCCTTCAATCTCAGTAAAAGAATCTGACTTCTCAGGGGTACTGTCTTTAGAATGGCCATGATCTCAGGGATGAAAGATACCTTACAGATAGTCTAGAGACTACTCCAATGATCATTGACTTTACAGTATACAAGACTCCACGGGTGCCTGCACATGCCATTCCTTTACAAAGTACACTAATGACCTTCAAAGCACACACATTGTTTTCTGGTGGTCCTCTCCCAATATTGTGGACAGAGGCAGACACACAGTGATTTTATTTATCCCAGGTACCTGCAAAGTCCTCACCCTATTAGTGCTCAGTAGTTCAAGTCCTCTGCCAGGTGCTGGGAGAAAGAAATTCACTTACCGGAAAGGAAATCTTCTGTGGCAAGTGAGTATGAGTCTATTATTTTAGCAGTTTCTTTTTCACTTCTTGCAAACAGATAAAAAGTGCTTGCAGATTTCAGTAGTTTCGGCAAAATATTAGGTTATGGTCTGATTGCTCAGCAAAGAGTTCCTCTTCCTTTCCCTTTTCTTTCTGCGTTTTTTTTTTTTTTTTTTTTTTACCCTCTTTTGAAGTGGGGAGGGTGTCAGCGTGGGAGGTTTTCACTCTGCCTTTAACTAGTTGACTTCTGCTGATGACGAGGTTACTCCAGCCTGTTCAGCTTCTTGATCTATTATGCTCTTCATCTGTAGCTTTGCTTTCAGTCAAAATGGAAAGCAACTGTAGTCTGTCATCCTTTAACTCCAGGAGATGACAGGAAGCTGGGTTTTATTTGTTTTCTTCTTTGAAGTGACACAGCTGAGTGAGCAGACTTAAAAGTTTCGTTTTAACCAGAAATTTTGCTCAGCTCATAGCAACAATTTCATGGAGGGCCCATGGCCTGCTGGGCTGGGCCTCTACACGAATATCAGACAAAAAGTTAGAAGGTAATGGAAGATTCCAGAAAATTCTGGAATATGTTCTCCATTGACTCCTGTGAGGTACATGGGCCCAAGCGTTCCCTCATAATATTAATCCTAATCTAGATTTTCTGCAACTACAAAACGAAAGAGCCAACACTCAGAAAGACTTGCTGAGATTTGGTGAAGACTATCATAGATGACCTCATGTCCACTGAAGACCACAAATTCAATGACAATGAGAGGCAAGTGTGGGACAGTGATAGAGCAGAGGAAGCAAGGACAGAATGGAAAGCACAGGTCACTCCGGCCACTCCTGTCACAAATCTGAACTCATGGAAGACCTTCACCAGCTTATTTTTATCTTTTTCACATTTTTTTGGTCTTTTTGAGACAGGGTCTCCCTGTAGCCCCAGCTGTCCTGGAACTCACTCTGTAGACCAGGCTGGCCTTGAACTCACAGAGATCCACCTGCTTCTGCCTCCCAAGTGCTGGGATTAAAGGCATGCGCCACCAAGCTGGGCCCTTTTTCACATTTTTAATGTTGAATTTTTTCTGAGACTTTGAGTTCTAGCTATAAAAGGCCCTTGAATTCTGAAGTGTCAGGTCAAATCTATTCCATGAACACAGGATGCTGGCCCTCTTAGCTGACTGCCATATCACCTAATTCAAAAATAATTCCAATATGGAAATTAAAAATTTCTATTAGTTTTCTCTGAAACAAAATCACAAGAATGAAAGGAGTCTCAGGATAAAACAGAGACAGAGGAAAAGCACAAGTTCTCATTTGTGCTATGCTAAGCCTAACCACAAAGGGACTACACGACTTCCATTTTAAATTCTCTTTATAAGATTTTGCATTGATGTTGACATAAAGAAAAACAAAGGAAGGTAATTCTTCCTTCATATACATAAACATACACATTATGGAACATGCTACCATCCAAGTTCAACTTCTTGGCTGGATGTAGTAGGCCCTTCATGAACAGCTTTGTTGGAGATACCCACATTTCCCAGCCTCACCCATGCTGATTTTATTTAATTGCATATGTTTGAATGAGCTAATGCTCATATATAATGAAATATAGAAATCTTGAATACAACCCGATACATTAAAAAAAAAATGTATATACCTGTGTAAACCAACCTCCCTGCAAAGCAGACCATTAAGTCATCCCAAAGTTCCCTCCCTCTGCCCCCTTCTAGGGTGTGGTTACCACACAGGCTGTAGCCTCCACTGGCAGATCACCTTTGCTTGTTCTCCAACTTCATGTCAGTAACACACATGTATTCCTGGTTTCCATGTTATACTATTTATCTACTGATGTATTTTTAATATCTTTAAATGTATTCATTTTATTTTATCTCTATGAGTCTTCTGCCTGCATCTTTGTAAGTGCATCTGTATTTTGAAATGCCCATGGAGGGTTGAAGAGGGTGTCAGATCCTCTGGAACTGGAATTAAGGACGGTTGTTAGTTGCCATGTGGATGCAGGGAACTAAACCTCGGTCCTCTGCAAGAGAGGCCAGTCCACTTAACCACCGAGCCATCTCTTCATCCCTTGACACATTTCTTTTCAAAATCTGAACCACATTATAATGTGTAAATATGTCACAATTCATTTAGGATTTGAGTTGTTTTCATATTTTGGATATTGTTTAGTCAACATTTGTTTTGTTTTTATTTTCCTTAGGTAAACAACTAGGGGTATAATTTGTGGTCTAAAGAGTTACTAAATGATCTTTTCAGAGTGTTTATGCCAGTTTGCAGAGCTACTAACAGTGTCTCAAAGATTTTGCTAGCCTACATCCTCTTCTGAGACTTGGTACCGTCAACTTTTAACATTCCGTTTAACCTAATAATTAGGAAATTAGACCCGTTGTGGTTTCATCTTGCATCACTCTCATGACTAATATTTTGTCTGCATGTATGTATGTATACTACATGGATGCAGTGGCTTCAGAGCCCAGAAGGGAATGTTGGACCCCTGGAACTGGAGTTATAGACATGGTTGTTAGCTACTATGCGGGTGCTGGGAACAGAATCTGGGACCTTTGCAAAAGCAGCCAGTACTTTTTTTTTTTCTGGTCTTTTTGAAATCGGATCTCCCTATAGGCCCACCCAGCTGGCCTGGAACTCAATATATAGATCAGGCTAGCCTTGAACTCACAGATATTTGTCTGCCTCTGACTCCAAGTGGGCAGCCAGTACTCTTAACCAGTGAGTCATCCCTCTAAGTCCTTCTTATTCTCTTACGTCTGCTTTGCAAGTGCTGGGATTATAGGCCTGTGCCCCATATCCAGTTTATTTTCTTCTAAAACCTTTATAGTTTTAGCTTTTACACTTAGGTCTAGGAACCATCTTGAATTAATGTTACTGCATAGTGTGACAAAGACAACATGGCCCAATTTTCCACATGTGCAACAGTTATTCTAGCACCATTTGCTGAAAAGATTTCCTTTTCTCATTGAATAGACTCGACATATTTAAGAAACGAATTGATGGCAGATGGGCTGGCATATGACTATAATCCTAGCATTCAGGAGCTGGAAACAAAAGGACTACTAAAAGTTTGAGGCTGGCCTGTAGCAGGTTCCAGGCCAGCTAGGGCTATATAACAAGACTCTGTCTCCAAAAAAGGTAAGTGAATTAGTTGACCCTATATATCTGGCCTATACCTGATTTGGAAAGCACCAATTTTTCTTTTTCTTCTGAGACAGTGTCTGTAGCCCCAGTTGGCCTGGAATTTGCTGTATGGACCAGGCTGGCCTTGATCTCACAGAGATTCTCCCACCTCTGCAACCTGAGTGCTGGGATTAAAGGCGTGGGCCACCATGTCCAGAGCATTGACTTTTTGGGGGGGGGGTATTTTTGAGACAGGGTCTCCCTTTAGTCCCAGCTGGCCTGGAGCTTGCTATGTAGACCAGGCTGGCTTTGAACTCAGAGACTGGCCTGCCTCTGCCTCTGCCTCTGCCTCCTGAGTGCTGGGATTGAAGGCATGGGCCACCATGTGGGTGCTGGTAATCGAACCCGGGTACTCTGCAAGAGCAGTCAGCGCTCCTGACCGCTGAGCCATCTCTCCAGGCTGCTCTCCTTTTTCCTTAATTTCTCTCAATGTTTACCAATTTTATTGATCTTATTAAGCAACCATCATTTAAAATTTTTAGCAGTTTTTCCACTATTTCACTGATTTCTGCTTTACTTTTTATTATTTCTCCTTTTTTCTACTTATCTTAATTTAAATTCTTTTAGTTTTTCCCATTCCTCCTCCCGCCCCCAGGGTTGCTTTTTTTAAACTTTTTTATTTATTTTTCACTATGTGTATGAATGTACTATCTGCATGCAGGTCTGTGCACCCCTGTTGTGCAACGCCGCGGGGGTCAGAAGAGGGTGTCGGATTCCCCTGGAACTGGAGTTCTCCTGGAATCGGAGTTACAGACGGTTCTCAGCCACCATGTGGGTGCTGGGGATCGAACCTGGGTCCTCTGCAAGAGCGGTCGGTGCTCTTAACCGCTAGGCCATCTCTCCAGCCCCCCAGGGTTGCTTTTTAAGACAGGGTCTCATGTAGCTCAGGCTGGCCTCAAAGTTGCTATATAACTGAGACTAGCTTTGAAACTCCTGATTCTTATTTCTCAGAGTGCTGGGATTGCACACCTGCACACTTAGTTAAAAACAAATAATTCTTGGGGGCTGGAGAGATGGCCTAGCAGTTAAGAGCGCCGACCGCTCTTGCAGAGGACCCGTGTTCAATCCCCAGCACCCACATGGCGGCCAAGAGCCGTCTGAAACTCCAATTCCAGGAGAACTCCAGTTCCAGGGGAGTCCGACACCCTCTTCTGACCTCCGCGGCGTTGCACGTCACGGGTGCACAGACTTGCATGCAGACAGTACATTCATACACATACGGAAATAAATAAAATAAAAACAAAACAAATAATTCTTTTTTTTCTGGATGATTCATATGCAAATCCAAATTTGGAAATCATTTCTCCACCAGATCACTTTTCTTTTTTCATTCTCTCACTCCAGAAAGTCTCCTTAATCCTCAAACATGGCATCCTTGCGGTCTTTGTATTTGCCTGTGCACCTGCTTCAACACCACACAGAATCTCTTTGAGACTTTCATAGGCATCATTGCTTAGACAAGGGTTTGTGGTGCCTGTCTCAGGAGCTAGACAGACCGCATAAAACTGGCTATGTTTGTAGTGCATCTTGGTTTCTTAGGATCTGGTAAGAACTCTGGATCTTGGGGCTGGAGAGATAGCCTAGTGGTTAAGAGCACCAACTGCTCTTATAGAGGACCTGGGTTCGATCCCCAGCACCCACATGGCGGCTGAGAACTGTCTGTAACTCCAATTCCAGAACTCCAGTTCCAGGGGAATCCGACGCCCTCTTCTGTTGGCGGCATCACATGACACGGTGTCGTGCACAAACCTACATGCAGACAGTACATTCATACACATAAAAAAAAAGAAAGTCGTCACAGGGCAGGGCACTGCTCAGGATGGCTGGGAAGACTAAATGGTGTGCTGTGAAGTGCGGAGGAGGCAGACCATGAACAGTCACACATGGCAGCTGGTGTGAACAAGGTGGGCCGGAAGTCCTGAAGCTGTGTTCTGTCCCACGCAGTTCCAGGAAGGAGATAAACCTGTTGGAAATAACAGGTGGTACCGGAGCCGAGGAAACAGGCTGGCCAATCCCCAGCGCTCAGAGAAGAAAGGAAAGGGCTTTCGGGAGCTGGCTGGAGACCCGGAATGTCCTCGGAGTTTTGTATTGGCAAGAGGCCCTGGCTTCCTCCACACAGCTGCTCACCTACCAAATTTCTGGAAGTTTGGAATTCAGACCCAAGATGATTTATAAGGTTGCTTGAAAGAGGTGAATAATGAAAGAAAAAAAAGGACCCATAAAAGGACCAATTTAGTGCAAAGTTCTGGCAGTGCCCTGCCAAGACCTCCCTCTGAACTTGGCCCGCTGCCTCTGTGCTCTGTGAACCAGAGCTCATTGGCAGGTCACAGCGCTTATTATACCCGGCCGGCCACACTGCTTATCAAGCTTGGCTCTTTTCTTCCTCGGCATGGAGGCTTGGGACTCCTAACTATGCAGTGAAAATAAACAGCCATGTCGTCAATGTCTCCTGGCTACTGGATCCTAACCAATAAGGAAAACCTGCTTTACAAGCTTCCACTGAACTTTGAGGAGAATTAGCAACTGATAATTCTGCACCAAATGTCTGGCTTTTAGCCAGGATTAACAACTGTTCCTTTTTTTTTTTTTTTCTCTCCCCAAGCCACATTCTGGTAACCACGGAGAACCAAAATAGCTATTTTGATTCCAGAGCAGTTTCTAAAGGAAGGTGAAATCACAGTGCAAACTAACCATAGGTTTAGGAGGAGGAAAGGAATTAGGTTGAGAACTTTAAAAAGTTTGGTTGGCTGCCAATAGAACATTCTTCAAAAATCAAAAGAGCTCACCAAACTATTATTGCTTTTCAAACTGCTGGTAGTCACTGCCGTTTGATTAAGATTGCCAGATGCAGCAAGTCAAAATGCATGATGCCCAGTTACATTTGACTTGCAAATCAATAATGAGTAATTTTTTTTAGTATAAGTTAACCCTGAATTTTGCATGTGTTAATCTATTAGGATACACTTATACTAAAAATTTTATTCATTTTTATTCATTTTGTCTCTTGGATAACTGTGAATATAGGTGTGTTCCACCAAGCCCAGCTTAAAGTTAGGGTTTTTAATAATTCTTTACAGGGGGCTGGAGAGATAGCCTAGTGGTTAAGAGCACTGACTGCTCTTGCAGAGGACCCAGGTTCGATCCCCAGCACCCACATGGTGGCTGAGAACCGTCTGTAACTCCAATTCCAGGAGAACTCCAGTTCCAGGGGAATCGACACCCTCTTCTGACCTCCGAGGCATTGCACGACACGGGTGCACAGACCTACATGCAGACAGTACGCTCATACACATACAAAAATAAATAAAATTTAAAAATTCTTTACAAATGTGATAGGGAGAATTAATAACTACTGGATACCAGACATTTTTCTAGGCTCTTCAGGTTCTGTATTACCTAATAATTTTCCCGTATAATTTCAATATAAAAATACTCAGCAGGGTCTAATTATCATCACCTCAATAAATCTTTGAAATACGTAATGTGGCTAGTCAGTTCAAGTCAATAAAAATTTATGCAGTCCAGGGCTGAGGCTGTATCTCAGTAGAGTGCTTGGTGAGCATGCACAAGTCCTCTAAATAAATAAATTTGTATATAAAAATGTATGGAACCCAAAATAAAGTTGGCACTGTCTTAAAAAAAAAAAAGCTTCATCTCAAGCACAAATGCCCTTATTCAAAGCAGTATATATATATATGTATATTTTTTTTGGTCTTTTCGAGACAGGTTCTCCCTGTAGCCCCAGCTGTCCTGGAACTCACTCTGTGGACCAGGCTGGCCTTGAACTCACAAAGATCCTGCCTGCCTCTGCCTCCCAAGTGCTAGGATTAAAGGTGTGCGCCACCATGCCCGGCTCAATGCAGCATATTAATTAAACTCTGAAAGGCAAAAAAAAAAAAAAAGTACCTTAACAAATTTGCTAATTGTTCTTGCTTGTGTATCTAACTGCCTATTCAACAAATGTTTTTAAATTAATGCCCTGGCTAGTCTAGAATTCATTATGTAGCTCTGGCTGGTTTGGAAATCAGAGATCTGCCTGTCTCTGACTCCCAGAGGCTGGGTTTTAAGGTGTATGCCACTAGACCAGCAAATGAATTTAAATTGACCGAAAGTTGTATTAGTTATTTGTATATGTACAATATGTTGTTTTGAACAATGTATGCATTGTGTGATGGCTAAATAGCATGCATTACCTCACATGCTTGTAATTGTTTTTGAGACCACTAGCCATCTCTCATGGGTTTCTACTGCCTGAATCCTCTTTAAATGGATAAGAAGCTGGGGCTATAATCCCTGAGCTCCTGTTGATTGGGTTCCACTGGGGCAGACACAGCAGCAGAACCTTGGATGCTAAGGACTTCCTGGGGTGTGAACACCATTATGCTCCCCACAGACAGGGGTCAATAGTGTGAGCGCCTCAAAGACCCTGAGCACTCTGCACAGAATTCAGATGAATCCTTTGGGCCTATCTGGAAATCTTAACCAGTTAAAATGGGAAGCAGATAAATAAACGTCTGTGGGAGCTGAAGAAAGCATACTGTAGAGGAATTGCCTTAGTAAGCAACACCAGACCCTGATGCAAGTAAACCCTGTGGTATGAGGACTGGCACGAGCATGTTGGTACGTGAAGATAGTCCAAGTCTGTTTTCCAAATCACCTGTGCTAGGCAGGCAGTAGGTCTAATAGCCTTGGCCTTTTCCATCAGGGGATTCTGTGGGCACTTTTATCCTGACTACACCAGTTTACTATGGCATGCCTGACAACAAAGGCAAGCAAAGTACACTTATTTCTTCCTCCCTACCTTTCTTCAAAATTCTGGGGGTTAACCTCAGTGCCTGCCCGGTACTAAGCAAGTGGCCTAGCACTGGGCCACATCTTCAGCCCCTTTTTGGTTTTCAGACAGAGTCACACTAAGTTGTTGCCCAGGCTAACCTCCAACTTTTGATCCTCCTGCCCCAGCTTCCTGGGCTGGGATTATGGTTCTTAGCACAATGCATATTTTCTTTCTTTCTTTTTTGTTTAAGTTGTTTGAGAATTTCATACAAGAGTGCTGTATTTACAATGTGCATTTTTTAATGACACAAATCTCATATTCATCCATACTCCACCTACAGATAAGCACAAATCTTTTCAAAGATTAAATGCACCTGGGGCCATTCACATCTGCAATTGCTTAATAAACTTCACTATATCTTAAATTTAAGATTGACCACATAAAAGTGGTTGGTTTTCATGTTGAGGTACCACATCCTGTTCGTTTTTGAGATGGTGAATTAGGCAAACTGAAACAATGCAAAAAGTGGAAACTGAATTGTTGACATGGTTCTCCATTGCAGGAAGTTAAACTAGCCAGATGGAGTGGTACCCACCTGTAGTCCCAGCACTTTCGAGGCTGAGGCAGGAGGATCCCAAGTGTGAAGACTACCTGGTCTGCAGAGGGACTTCAAGGTCAGCCATGGTAATTTAGAAAGATCTTATCTCAGCCAGGCGTGGTGGCACACCCCTTTAATCCTAGCACTTGGGAGGCAGAGGCAGGCGGATCTTTGTGAGTTCAAGGCCAGCCTGGTCTACAGAGTGAGTTCCAGGACAGCTGGGGCTACAGGGAGACCCTGTCTAAAAAAGACAAAAAAAAAAAAAAAAAAAAAGAAAGAAAGATCTTATCTCAAAATACAAATAAGAGCGCTGGGCGTGGTGGCCTTTAATCCCAGCACTTGGGAGGCAGAGGCAGGCGGACCTCAGTGAGTCCAAAGGCCAGCCTGGTCTACAAAGTGAGTGCCAGGACAGCTGGAGCTGCTGGGAGATCACCCGTCTCAAAAAGACAAAAACAAACATAAAAAACAAAAACGAAAACAAAAAACCTCAACCAAATAAGAGGTGGGATTTGACTTTAGTCTCAGCACTCTGGAAAGCAGAGGCACACAGATCTCTATGAGATCGAGGCTGGCTTGGTCTACACAGTGAGTCCAGATCAGCTGTGGCTACAGGGAGATCATATTTCAAAAGACAACACACACACAGACACACACACACACACACACACACACACACACACAAGCCCAGTCGCAAAATACAAATAAGAATAAAGAGCCAGGGATATAGCTCAGTCAAGAGCCACAAATACATATTTATATATGTTAGATTTCTGACAGTTTCCTTAAAGTCGTTTAAAGCTATCGGCTATTCAAGTCCCACAGTGACTTGATTTTTCTTCTTGACACTTTCTCTTTAAGGACAGACTAAGAACATGAAAGCCTAGTATCATGGAGGCCATTTGCACTTAATCAGCCATGGTGTCTGTCTAGAAGGCTAAGGCTCTAGTGAGTGACCTCATGTGACTTGACACCCATGTTTTCAGTCTTTAAAGAGGTTATGACCTGAGATGAATCCCATGGTGTACCTGGGTTACCCCCTACACCTACCCAAAATGCATTTATAAGATAAAACAAGCAATCTTGGAATCAGAAAAAACCAAGGGCAGTGTGAAGAGCAGGAATCAGAGAATTACCCTTTCTATTTTGAGGATAAAGATGAATTATAAACGTGGGGGCCATTTATTTCATCCATCTTTCTTGAACATTGGCAATGACATCTGCCCTAATTAGACATAATTTAACTCAGTGTCCAATTAGAGCAAATTCAAACTTAATATTTATTTCCTCATTCTTAAGGTGTTTAAAATGCTTAAAAACATTTTATGTATTATTATTTTATGTGTATGAGTGTATTGCCTGCACGTAAGTGCACCCATATGGTGCAATGCCGGTGGGGTCAGGAGGTGTTGGATTGCCCTGGAACTGGAGTTATGGATGGTTGCTTGCTACAACATGGGTGCTGGGACTCAAACCCGGGTCCTCTGCAAGAGCAGCTGGTGCTTTTAACCACTGAGCCATCTCTCCAGCCCCTCTACTTGACATTTTTAATATATGTGTGATGCATGTGTGTATCCATGTAGGCATTTGGAGATGTACATATGAGTACCCCTGTGTGTTCAATGTGTGGAGGCCAGAGGTTGGCAGTGCCTTCCTCAGCCACTCTCCACATTATTATTTGAGACAGAGTCTCTCAACGAACCTGGAGTTCACAGACTGATTACACTTGTCTGGCTGGCCAAGGAGTTCCAGGGATCCACCTGCCTCTGCTTCCTCAGCTCCAGGATTACGTACGTGCACTGCTGTGCCTGCCCTACTTTTACAAGGAACCTGGGGATTCAAACGTCAGTCCTCATATTTCAGGGGCAAGCACTTTACCAAATGAGCTGTTTCTCCTCTCCCCTCCCCTCCCCCTTTTTTGAAACAGGGTCTTATGTATCCCAGGTTGGCCTCAAACTCTTTTTGGAGCTGAGGATGATCTTGAACTTCTGATCCTCTTGCGGCTACCTCCCCCGTGCTATTGGGATTACAGGCTTGTGCCCCCATGCCAGGTTCATCCTGGGGAATCTAAATCCAAGCACTCTACCAACTGAGCTATATCCCCAGCCTCCATTCAACATTTTGACAACCATCAACTTGAGGGCTAATTCAGAGCACAGTAATTACCAGACATCTTGCCACAGAAGTCCTTTTGCTTTTCTCAATCATCTATGCAGAGCTTCAATTTAATTTTTTATGAAGTAATTAATCTAGTTAACTGCAATCTTTTCGGTCCACTTTAAATTTAACTCGGGCTAACCTCTGTATACTGTGAGCCTGTTTTGTGCTAAGCACTGTGTGTCTGTAGTCTTTAAACAGGTTCAAACAGTCTTAGAGCCCAAGGAGTTTAGAGCTTGCAGCCGGGAACTTCATGAGGCCTCTGGGCTATTGTCCCTCACTTTTTCTCACACAGAGAGTTCAGTTCAAGCTGCTGTTTCCAATTACGACTTATCATTTACCCTTCTTACTGTCTTTCCAAAAGCTGCATGTACCTTAAATGGAGGGTCGAGCGAATCTCAGCCTCTCCAAGGGGATGTGGGAGCTGGGGGATCCAACTATGAAACTTCCTTTTTCCCTCTGCCCTAGAACCTGCACTGCCTGGGGATGGGAAGGAGTGGAATGCCGGCTGTCCAGAGCAGTCACAGTCGTCCCTCTGCAGACTCAGGAAATCTTGGCTCCCCCACAACTCCCCAAATCCATTTCACGGATGCCTTGTGGCACAGCCTCCAGGACCCAGGTGTTGCCATTACTGAAAAATAGTTGAGCATCAAGCGTTTTAAAGAACAGATGAAGCAACATTCATGATTGCTAAAACATTTAGCTTCTGCTTCCACAGCGGAGAGATGCGTGAACACAGTTGTCCTTTTACATCACAGGCAGGTTGGATAGAGAAGCAGTGAATGCTGGGTTTAGGAGCAATTTTTTTTTCTTTTTCTTTCCTTTTTATTTTTTTAGCTTTTGCTTGTTTTCATGATTCTTTTCTCTTCTTGTTTTGTTCTGTTGGTAATAAGGATCTAACCCTGAGCCTTGTACAAGGCAAACAAGTAACTGTGCCACTGAACTATACCACTAGCCCTCTGTGACTTTAACATTAAAAGAATAATTAACTGGCTAGGCGTGGTGGCTCATGCCTTTAGCACTTGGGAGGCAGAGGCAGGTGGATCGCTATGAGTTCAAGGCTAGCCTGGTCTACAGTGTGAGTTCCAAGATAGCTGGGGTTATTGGGAGAACCTGTCTCAAAAAGATTAAAAAAATTAACCAATAATTCATTTATGTTGTTGATGATCAAATCTAGATCTCCAGCACACTAAGCAATTGTTCTACTAAACTATACCTAGCCTTACATGTTAAATTGTTCCTTTTTTTTTCTTTTCTTTTTTTTTTTTGTTGTCTTTTTGAGACAGGACTTCCCTGTATCCTCACCTGGCCTGGAACTCATTATGTAGATCAGGCTGGCCTTAAACTCACAGAGATCTACCTGCTTCTGCTTCCCGAGTGCTGGGATTAAAGGTGTGAGCTACCATGCCCGGTTTAAATTGTTTCTTAATCTATCAAATACTCAGAGATGTAGGTCCAAGGAGAACCTTCTTCATGGAGTATTCCTATCAGAAAGAGGCAACCTAAATGGGCCAGGGGAGATAGCAGGAGGCTGCAATCTCAGGGGAATACAGAAGCCTAGGCTGTGTAGTGAGACCATGTCTCAAAAAAAAAAATTTAATTGTTGAAGATGAATAGACAGAAGACGGCAGTAGCTAAATGACCTTAGAAAATGAGCAATGACCTGACCCTGAGCTCTCATAATCATAGCAGTGATAAACTCCCATCTGTAACCATGAACTATTTTAAATAAGTCTCTTTAAATGCCATTAATGTGTATGAAATGAGGCAAAATATTTGAGTTTGCTTATTCAGTCTATACACATAACTATTTACTCCTTTTTATTGTCCTATATGAAAAGGGCAAATTTCAGTGAGTGGAGAAAGAAAAGCACATGGGGCTGGAGAGATGGCCTAGCGGTTAAGAGCGCCGACTGCTCTTATAGAGGACCCGGGTTCGATCCCCAGCACCCACATGGCGGCCGAGAACCGTCTGAAACTCCAATTCCAGGAGAACTCCAGTTCCAGGGGAATCCGACACCCTCTTCTGACCTCCGCGGCATTGCGCGACACAGGTGCACAAACTTGCATGCAGACAGTACATTTATACACATACAGAAATAAATAAAATAAAAAATAAAATAAAAAAAAAAGAAAGAAAGAAAAGCACGTTTTGTTTTTTTGTCTTTTTGAGACAGGGTCTCCCTGTAGCTCCAGCTGGCTTAGAACTCACTTTGTAGACCAGGCTGGCCTTGAACTCACAGAGATCCACCTGCTTCTGCTTCCCCAGTGCTGGTATTAAAGGCATGTGCCACCATTCCCAGCTAGAAAAGCACAATTTTTAAAATACTAGTGAGAGGCTGGAGAGATGGCTCAGCAGTTAAGAGCACCGACTGCTCTTGCAGAGGACCCAGGTTCAATCCCCAGCACTCACATGGTGGCTAAAAACCGTCTTTAACTCCAGTTCCAGGGGAATAAGGCACCTTCTTCTGACCTCTGCAGCATTGCATGACACGGGTACACCTACCTACCTACATGCAGACAGTACACTCATACACATTAAATTAAAAAAAAAAAATACTAGCGAAAAGCTACTGCAGACAAATTTGAATATTAATCTTACTGCATGGAATATCAATACTCCTGCTTAATAAGCTGAGAATTTATTGATGTAGTTCTATAAATTTAGTCCTATCTGCTAAATGAGAGGAACAACTTATAGTTTTCATTCTAAATAGGCTTGCAATCTAGTTGAGGAGCAACAAAGCCCTGTGACTAATACGAGGCAGTAAATACTGGCAAATGATGACTGGTATGGTAGTTCAAGAACACACAAATCACTGTGGACTGGAATTGCATAATGGAAAGGAGGCGTGACTACTGCCAGACACTGAAGTAGGCAACACATAGAAATATAGGTCATTCCAGACAAAACCATAGTATGGGATGAAGGTAGGGATGCTCACTGGTCATGAGGATGCTGCTGATCATTGAATGGGTCCATCTGACTGGATTGGGAGGGTATGGGTGGAAGGTATGGGGGGAAAGTGAATGGTGAATGATGAATGGTGTTTGCTCCCTCTCTCTCCAGGGTCTCATTAGCCCAGGCTGGCTTCCAAGCTGCTATGTAGCCAAGGATGATCTTTAACTTCTGATTCTCCTACTTCCACCTTCTGAGTGGTTTACACAGTTCCGGGACAGAAACTGGGCTTTGTGCGTGCTAGGCAAACTCTACCAACTGAGCTCTATCTCCTGCCCCAGACAACGATATCTTACAATCAAGAATTCTTGTTCATATTTGACCCTTTGAGATCTGTTCCTTAGGAATTGGATATTGGTGGGGAAGAAGGGGGAAGGTAGAAAAATTACACCAGTCCCAATTAACCAACCTACAATGGTCCATCCAATGTTTATATTATAAAAATACCCCATGGGGGCAGACTATCATCTCAGAACTGGTCTGTGTTAACTCTGACAGGGGGGCTCAGTAAAGGTTCTTTGATCTCCCCCTTAAGACACGTAAGTGTAGTAGAATTTGACACTTTACAAGTAAGAGAAAGTGTCTCATTTCAGCCCACCACAGCAAATGACCTGAAATCAGACCTTAACTCTCAGTCATGCAGACAGCACATTCATACACAAAACAAATAATAAAACAAAATTTAAAAATGTTTACTTTTAAAAGACAGCACCATTCACAGCAGCCAGAATATTTCAGAACTGGCCATTAAGATCTTCTCCATGTTGTTTTTCCTGCCAGTCGGAGAGAGGCTTGGAATTGCCTCAGGCAACTGGAGGCTTTTTTTTTTTTTATATTTTTTTTTTAATTTCCACACAGTGGAAAGAGAATGTGAAGAAGCAGTTGAGACAGAATGGTGATGTCCCTACATTTCCAGGTACTCAGAAGGCTGAGGCAGCATCAGCTTGAGCCCAGAAGCTCAGAAACCTAGAACCCCAGAAGCTTGAGGCCAGCCTGGATAACTAGGAAGATCCTGTTTCTGTAAAAGAAAAAAAAAAAAAGATAGTTTAAGGAGACTCACCTGGCAGCCATCTAGGATGAGGGGGAGGGAGGAATAGCTCGGTGTGGAAAGATAACCAAGACATTTGGCTGAGGGCTTGAGGATGTGTGTGTATGTGGGGGGTGACCTTAAGAGACATTTCACATGGCCGGGTGTGGTGACTCACGCCTTTAATCCTAGCACTTGGGAGGCAGAGGCAGGCGGATCTTTGTGAGTTCAAGGCCAGCCTGGTCTACAGAGTGAGTTCCAGGATAGCTGGGGCTACAGGGAGACCCTCCCGTGTATTGAAAAGACAAAAAAAAAAAAAAAAAAAAGAGACATTTATCATGGCCGGTTGTTGGCTCAGCCTTTATCCTAGCACTTGGGAGCAGAGGCAGGCAGATCTTGTGAGTTCAAGGCACCCGTCTACATAGAAGTCCAGGACAGTGCTGGAGCAAAAGGGAGGGAAGAGAAAGAAGTAAAAAAAAAACAAAAAAAAAAAAAAGGAGTACATTTCACAATAGGATAATAGGCTCCACAATATTACACAGATGAAGATCTGTGTCCAGTGTGATGCAGCTACCTTCTGGCACTTGGGAGGCAAGAGGACGATGATTATGAGCTCAAAGACAGCATGGGCTACATAGCAGATTACTCTAAAAAACAAAGAGTTTGTTATGATCAGAGTGGCTGAATATGTATGTACTAAGTCTCGAATCGTAATATCTATTCTAATACTCCTCACCTCCTCCTCCTACCTCCTCCACCCTCCTGTCTCTCCTTTTCTATTTCTACTTCGTACTGGGTCTGAGTTTTGGTTTTTGGTCCTTTGGATGGCAATGGTCTCCTTTGGGGCATTGGAACTCACTATGGGGAAACCGGCTGGCCTTGAACTCAAAGATCTGCCTGCCTCTGCCTCCCAAGTGCTGGGATTTAGGCTACCATGCCCGGCCTGGTCTCAGTTTTGAGACCAACCCTAATGAGAAATCCATTCTTCTTAGCCCACATGAACAAACACCTCAATAAGCTCAAAGAGGATAGGAATAAACTCCTGAGTGAAGCTCAAGAAGAAAATACAAATATATGCTGAACAAAATGAAGACAATTCAAGAACTGAAAAGTGAATTCAGGAAAGGAAACTACTGGAAGGACAAGTCAGCTGAATGAATGGTGGAATTGAAAAACTCACAATACAATTAAATATTTCAGGAAAGCCTTGTCAGTGAAATGGATCAAGTCAAGAAGACTATCAGTATTTGAAGAAAAAATATAGGCATTTGACAATCAAGCAAGAATATGAAAAAAATTAAATGCAAATAAATAAAAAGGGGCTGGAGAGCTGGCTCACTAGTTAAGAGCACTGACTGCTCTTGCAGAAGACCTGGGTTTTGTTCCCAGCACCTGCCATGGCAGCAACCCCACCTTCCCTAACTCCAGTTCAGAGGATCCAAGCCTCTGCGACATCCATGGGCATGCATGACATTGAGGCACTTGACATCGGAGGTATAACACATTACACTATAAACAAAAAGAATAATTAAGATATTTTAAAAATACATAAATATTTGAACACATGCACTTAAAGAGAAAAGCAGTTGTCTAATATGGCTTGTTGCCTACAAACTTGAAGTAGTTGTCTTGGTAAGGGATACATCTTGTCATTGGAAATAACTGTTTCTGGCCAGCAGGTGAACAGAGTGAATATGTTCTTCATTCTTACAAATTCAGGGCAGTCCTTGCATTCTCATTCTCATTGGAAATTGGCAACAGTGTCTGCTGCCTCAGTCCAGGCACAAAGAGCCACTGGGTGAAGCTGCAGCTCTCAGAGACGCCCCGTGTGCAGGCTGTGACCTGCTGGTATGTAAGTCTCCGTGCTCAGGGAATGCTTAGAACTGCTTTGACCCAGCCTGATAACTCCTGTGGGTTACCATGAAAATTTAACCTGAGAAGTCTTCTGTGAAGATTGCAGTTTTCTCCTCTGGTTGAAAGGCTTGCCCATGTATCTTGTGATGAGAACCCCTAAAGACATGTAAAGATCTTCAAAGTTGAGTTCTAACTATCCATCTGAGGGGAGCCATCTTAGTGGGAGGATACAGGTACTACCGAAGGTCCTACACCACTGATTCTGCATCCCCCTGGAGGCCAGGTGCCTCCTGTGNTGCACTACACACGTGCCAGGCATACACTCCTGCACACATAAAAATATATAGAATATTAAATAAAATATTTAAAGAGTCTTAATTAGTATATTTTGGTAGCTTTTTATTTCTGTGTAAGTAGATAAGAACCTAGCATTTATAATTAGCATTCAATTAAAAGGGTAACACTGATATGTTTAGATATTCAATTACACCTTTAAGAAATTTAAATGTGCATGTAATAACTTTTTATTCTCTGAAGATTTCATACATGTGCTAACTGTTTCCACACCACTCCTCATTGCTTACCCCATCCCCTATGGAAGCCCTTTCTGAAGTATAAATATTAAAAATATCTTTATGTAGTATTACTATTTTATGTATATGGAGGTAATGCCCACATATTATAAGTGCACCTGTTGTGTGCAGTGCCCAGAAGAACAGAAGAGGGCATCAGATCCCCTGGAACTGTAACTATGGACAATTCTTAGCCACCATATGGGCTCTAGGATTCAAACCCAGGTCTTCTGTAAGAACAGCCAGTGTTCTTAACCACTGAGTCAACTCTCCAGCCCAGAAGTATAATAATTTTACAGTCATTGTCTCCTATATCAAACCATCAGTCCAGAAGAAAATTACCTAGAGGAAAAATTTTAATGTTGGAGACCACTCGATTTATTTGAACTGATGTTGGATACACTGCTTTACCTAACCTCTGCTGAAAGCATGCTTGACTATGCACAACAGCACTCCTGGTAAAGAGTGGCTCCATGGCAAAGGCTGCCTAGGCATGCGTGCTGAGGCAAAGGAACACACTGGCCCATTCCAAGTTTACAAGGAAATAACACTGACTTCTGGTCTCAGTGTCCTGCTTTGCTTAGCTAGTCTTCGTTTTAGTAAAAAGGGTCTTTGCCTCAAAAATAACATACCTGAAAGTCCTTGAGAAAGTTTCTTAAGACTGATTGTTAAGAGTAAAAGTCACACTATTTACAAGAATACATAAATTATTTTATAGTTAATATAAAAATAATTGTAATATAATAGCAACAAGATACAGCAGAACACAAGCTTGGGGCCTCTGTTCTTTCCGCAGAAGGCTTCCTGGTCTAATTAAGTGTTGAGTCTTTGCTTCCCACTGTACCATCCCTCTTTGAGAAGTCTCTGAACCCCTGCGATGCTGAACCTGGCAGATTTTAAGTTTATGTTTTATGCAGATTTTAAGGGTCAAAACTGTGGAGAGCGGGTTGGCCAAATGGCGCTTTGACCCTGAGCCAGGTCTTATTGCTGTATTGTTGCCTGACTGCCCAGCTCATTCCCCAGCCAATAAGAAACGCCAAACCTGAACCCTCAATAGCATGTCCGCTGACTTCCTATATGTGCATACCGCT
Source organism: Rhizomys pruinosus (assembly GCA_009823505.1). Taxonomy (NCBI): domain Eukaryota; kingdom Metazoa; phylum Chordata; class Mammalia; order Rodentia; family Spalacidae; genus Rhizomys; species Rhizomys pruinosus. The sequence continues at coordinate 1,715,590 of VZQC01005402.1, forward strand.
TACAGACCAATGAGAGACCGCCACGGCGCTCGTGCCCTAACAGGAGGCGGGGTTGAGAGAGGGATATGAGGGACGGGACCACTGGAAGGAGAGAGAGTTTGGTGTAAGAGTTGCCTGAATAACTGCGTCTGGAAGAACAAGAATGTGTCCTCTCCTTTTTCCTGCCGGCGGGGAACAGAGAGGATGAGAGAGTGACCAAAAACACTGCGAAAGGTATTAAAAATTTGTATATTAGCATATATGAAATCATTAGTTTTTATTAATCTTAAAATATTATGTGAAAAATATGGCTTGTATATTTGCCAAATATTAATTTTACAATAAAAATCAATAAATGTTTTGGTATAATTATAGCTCAGTGAAAAACAAAAATTTTGTGAAATGCAATGAATTAGAGAACCATCACATAAAGGAACTTCATTAATATTCATTAATAGTTTAGAGTCTTTCACATATTCATACATTTTTATAAATGGCATTGCTATAATATGCAAGGTTATTAGTTTTATAATGATTATTTTAGAATAGTTTAAATGACCAGTTTCACAAACTTTTGAAACATAATTGTGAATGCCTTCATTCTACTGTTACATATGTAGACATGTATAATAGGAATTTTACAACACACACGAGATGTTGGAACTACACTTTTCTTTTCCTTCCTCACAGCCAGGGAAATTTGACACAATGAGGGTCCTTTCTCTGCCACTATGTGCGGATTTGGCAGTCTCCCTGTGTTGTTTGTAAGTCACATTGGTACAAGTGAGAAACAAGGTCTCTTAGTCATATTTACAAAATATTTAAGAATGGGCTTAAAAGGAAGCTTTAGACAATTTTATTAGGTTTAAGAAAAAAATCTTCAGGGCAGGGCAAGCCATAAATCTCAGCAGCTTCCTTGAGAGAGGACAATGAAGGGGAGCTTTAGGAAAAGTAAGAAATACAAGATGTTAGGTAGCCCTAAGTGTCAGGGAAAGAACCGCTAGAAAAGGTATAAAGAAGAAAAGTGCAAGATTTCAGAAAAGCAAGCAAAGCTTACAGAAATGCAAGCAAACATTTACAGAAACCTCATGTCTCTAACCAGTCCATAAGAACCTGCACAGGAGGCAGGAATTCCAGGCAAAAACTTCACTATCTCATTAATACATAGGATTCTGCCTTTCCTTTTAGCATACTTAAGTTGAACCCACCTTCCTAGGGGTTGTCATGATCAGTTGATTGACATGGAAAAACTGGAAAGTTAAGGTTAAAAACCAGGCCACAGATTCTTATTTTCCTGACCAGCCTTCTCCCAGGGTGCTTCTTGCTACTATAACAATGTACTGATTCACAAATTAATATTCAGTCTAAGAGACTAACACAGCAGTATTCTTCAGAGACATGATTGCCCCTCAACCCCCAGCCAGGCTCCTACCCCATCCCCTGGCATCTGCCTGGGTATGGAAGCTGGTTTCTGTTCTTTCTCTTCTTACCACCTTCTCATCAGGTGTGATGCCTTCCTAGCCCTTCCAGCCCAGTCTGGCTTATGGAAAAGTCAAGGCAGCGTGGAGAAGATGGGAAGTAGAATGTGCAGGAGAGCTGTTAGAGCTGGGGATTGATACTGTCATCTGGAAGCTTTGATCTTTCTAATGCTGGCAGTTTTAAATTGATGGCCCAGAATGGCAAGGGTGACTGCTAACACGCAAGATGCTCTGTCACACTGCAATTACAAATAGATGTTAAATATACGTGTGTGTGTGTTGTGTGTGTGTTGTGTGTGTGTATGTGGTGCATCACATGAACAATGTGGCTGTTGGGCACTTTCCTCTATTGGTCTCTGCTTTATTTCTTTTGAGGCAGCGTCTCTCACTGAAGCTCTACCATTCAAGCTCACTGACCATTGAACTTCCAGGATTGCTGGCCCTCCAGGCCCAGCACAGCCCATGCCTGATTTTTTATGTGCATGCTAGGAATTGAAACTCAGGTTTTCAGGATAGCACAGCAAGCAAGTTAACTTACCTGAAGCCATTTCCCCAGCTCCACAAGTATTCTTTAGATTAAATATATCCCTAACATCACAATGGATATTCATACATATACTAAATTTTGTGGGTTCTTTTGAACTTAAAACCAGGTGCCTTGCAAAAAGAAAAAAACCAAACAAACAATAACACAACACACAACAACAACAACAGCAGCAAAAAAATACTATGTGTTTCATTTTAGTTGCTAAATCTGACTAACTCTTGACTCATGAGCATTTGAATAATCATTAGAATCCTTTGCCAAAGGCACTCCCAGGATAGTAGCCACTGTTTGTCTTTGCCTAGATGTGTTGTCTGCTTTTTTTTTTTTTTTTTTTCCTTTTTACACATTTGCCCATGTATATCAATGCAAAAACGTACACACACCAAGTTAAACATGCAAGGAAGATTTCTTTCAAATGGTTTGAAATAAAAGGTGGAAAACTTTTAAGAGGTGGAGTGTGAAAGGCTGGGATTTGTCAGAGTAGTAGTGGTAGAGCACGTTTTTGGCATGTGCAGGACACTGGGTTCCACAGGGTGGGGATATTAGAGTGCAAGGAAAAACACAAGCCATCTATGTTTGGTAACTGGCTTTAAGGAAAAATAAACATTCTTCCATCTTTGGAAAATCACGTAGTTTTACAATGGAGAGCAAAGCATCCCTTATGCTTTGGATCCTACCCTCCCACAGAGGCTGGAAGATTGGGGCTCTTTCTTCTTTAATGATTGCATTTCAAAGGGAAGACTCCCAGGTCCTTGAGAAAGACATTTCTAGGTTGTAAAACTGTCAAGAAGCTTTTTAAATGATTTACATATCAAAGGGGGCAGGGGAAGCATTTACAATGGAAAGTTTTCTAAAGTAAAACCTCTTACAACCTAGAGGCAGGAAGAAGCCTTTCTAAAGTTTAGGCAAGTTGTGGGGAGGGTTTCAAGCCTTCCTGGTCACTCCTTTAAGAGAAGCATCTGGGGCAGAATATCAAATGACTCACTGGGCCTTCATTCCTGAGGGATGAATATTTAGTTCATGGTAAAGATTCTTACAATCCTTCCCATAAAATGTAGAGGTATATTTAATTTTTTTTTCTCTCTCTCTCTCCCTCCCTCCTCCCCCCCTCCTTTCTCCTTTCTATTTTCTCCTTCTTCCTGGTCTCAGTTTTGGTTTTGGTCCTTTCGAGGCAAGGTCTCCCTTTAGCGGGCCTGGAACTCATTCTGTAGACCAGGCTGGCCTTGAACTCAAAAGATCTGCCTGCCTCTGCCTCCCAAGTGCTGGGATTAAAGGCTACCATGCCCGGCCTGGTCTCAGTTTTGAGAGCCAAACCTAAATGAGAAATCAATCTTCTTAGCCACACATGAACAAACACCTCAATAAGCTCAAAGAGGATAGGAATAAACTCCTGAGTGAAGCTCAAGAAAATACAAATATATCGCTGAACAAAATGAAGACAATTCAAGAACTGAAAAGTGAATTCAGGAAAGGAAATACTGAAGACAAGTCAAGCTGAAATGAAGGTGGAATTGAAAAACTCATTAATCCAATTAAATATTTCAGGGGAAAGCCTTGTCAGTGAAATGGATCAAGTCAAAGAAAGACTATCAGTATTTGAAGAAAAAATATAGGAATTTGACCAATCAAGCAAAGAATATGAAAAAAATTAAATGCAAAAATAAATAAAAAGGGGCTGGAGAGATGGCTCACTAGTTAAGAGCACTGACTGCTCTTGCAGAAGACCTGGGTTTTGTTCCCAGCACCTGCATGGCAGCTAACCACCTTCCATAACTCCAGTTCTAGAGGATCCAATGCCCTCTTCTGACATCCATGGGCATTGCATGACATAGGTGCACTTGCATGCATGCAGGTATAACACTCATACACATAAAACAAAAAGAATAATTAAGATATTTTAAAAATACATAAATATTTGAACACATGCACTTAAAGAGAAAAGCAGTTGTCTAATATGGCTTGTTGCCTACAAACTTGAAGTAGTTGTCTTGGTAAGGGATACATCTTGTCATTGGAAATAACTGTTTCTGGCCAGCAGGTGAACAGAGTGAATATGTTCTTCATTCTTACAAATTCAGGGCAGTCCTTGCATTCTCATTCTCATTGGAAATTGGCAACAGTGTCTGCTGCCTCAGTCCAGGCACAAAGAGCCACTGGGTGAAGCTGCAGCTCTCAGAGACGCCCCGTGTGCAGGCTGTGACCTGCTGGTATGTAAGTCTCCGTGCTCAGGGAATGCTTAGAACTGCTTTGACCCAGCCTGATAACTCCTGTGGGTTACCATGAAAATTTAACCTGAGAAGTCTTCTGTGAAGATTGCAGTTTTCTCCTCTGGTTGAAAGGCTTGCCCATGTATCTTGTGATGAGAACCCCTAAAGACATGTAAAGATCTTCAAAGTTGAGTTCTAACTATCCATCTGAGGGGAGCCATCTTAGTGGGAGGATACAGGTACTACCGAAGGTCCTACACCACTGATTCTGCATCCCCCTGGAGGCCAGGTGCCTCCTGTGATCCCACAGGAAGTGACATGGCAGTCTCCAGATATTAAGCACAATTCCTTCTGCCAAGAAAAGCCCAGACAAGGAGGGAGGGCTTCATAGGCATAGTCATGAAGTCACTCCACTCAAGGAGTGCAAATTCCACCACTGCCTTGACTCCACCTCAGTCTAATGAAACCACAATCTCTGGGAATTGGCCCCATCATCAGTAAGTTTTTGTAGTACTCGGTGGTTAACAGCCACTGGAATAAAACCGAATGCAGCAGCTGCTATTAAGACTCAATCGTCCCAGTGTTCAGCATGGATCACCCCTGCATAGATACAACCCGCCGAAGGCTTTCTTTCATCCTCTCTGAGACTTGCTTGCCCCTTATAACACTTGTCAACTATTACATGAGTGACACTGGACTAAGGGATCTTCAATTCTGCAACTAAAATTTATGCTAGCTCAGTTGCTTGATTGCCACTTCCTGTGGTGACAGTCAGACAGACAGACACACGCACGTGCGTGCGTGCACACACACACTTTTGTTTGTTTTGAGATAGGGTCTCATGTAGGCTAGGCTGGGCTTGAACTCCTCATCTTCCCACTTCTACCTTCTGAATGCTGATTTCAGACTGTGCCAGCACACACACAGCAGACACACACTTACTATGTAAGCTCTGCATAAAACCATTGAATTAAAAACTACTGGGATCTGGGTGTAGTGACGTGACACATACATGTAATCTCACCATTGGGAAGCTAGAGGCAGGAGGATGTAGAGTTCAACCAGTCTAGAGAAAATCGTTATACCACAAAATAAATGTTTTCAAAAAGTGTTGGAGCTGGGCAAGGTGACACAAGCCTTTAAACCCAATGCTCAGGGAGGCAGAGACAGGCAGATCCCTATGAGATTGAGGCCTGCCTGGTCTATATAGTGAGTTAGTTCCAGGCCAGCTGGGGCTACAGGGAGACCCTGTCTCAAAAAGATAAAAAGACAAAACAAACAAACAAAAAAAGAGCTGTTTGATTTGTTTTCCCCTAATACAAACTTTTTCTTTCTGCAACCTGATCTTATGTGATCTGCATAAAATTCTATTTTTCCATGTCTGTTTCACCCCACAATCTTTGCTCCATGGACATCATTGTCCTGGGTGAATGACTCTAGAGTTGGTACAACCTGTCTGAACACTTAGACACTGTGATCACTTTCTCACCTTTGAAATCTCTAATCTTATCGTCACTGTGACACAATATTAGTCTATAGAATGCCTTTAAAATTTCAACTATTTATAAACAAATTCTTATTTTTGTTTATTTTATATTTATATTATTTTAATAATCATCTTTAATTATTTTTGCTTCATTGTTGTAAGATGTCAGCTAATTCTCTTTATGAAATTCAGGACAGTGGAAATCTCAGCTCTGTGGATTTAAATGTTGTTAGGCAGCAGGTGGGTGCTGGAAATCAAACCTGGGTCCACGGCAAGAGCAGTCAGTGCTCTTAACTGCTGAGCCAATGGGAATAGTTTGTTCTAGAAGAACAACTCAAGTATTGAATTGAAGTTGTTTTTATTGTTGGTGGTATTGTTTTGCTTTTCATTTAAAGTTTATTTTACTTTCTATCAATACTGTGTGTGTATATGTGTGTAAGTACAGGCCTGCATGTGTAGGTCAGAGGTCAGCTTTGGGGCATCATCTCTTTCCTTCCACTATGGGTTCCAGGGATATTACTCAGGTCTTCAGTGGCTGATTTTAGTGGTAGTGGTAGCGTCTCTCTCTCTCTCTCTCTCTCTCTCTCTCTCTCTCTCTCTCTCTCTCTCTCTCTCTCTCTTTCTTTCTTTCTTTCTTTCTTTCTCTCTCTTTCCCTCCCTCCCCTCCCTCTCTTCCTTTATCACTCCCTCCTTTCTTCCCTTAACTCTCTCTTCTTTCTCTTTATATCTAAGATGAAGGTGGCAAGGGTGGGGACCTTTGGGAAAGGCCTGGCGATAGTAGAACCATTGTGAATAAACCCATGTCCTTCCAAAAAAGACCTAGGTGAGACCTCAGCTTGAAGTTGGAAGACAGTTATCTCTCAGGAGTGTCCTGAGATCTGTCGCCTTGCACTTGGTGCTGTTTCTCTCTGAGACCACCTCTCTTCCCCTTGTTTCTAGTCTCCCCGAGGACCATTCTGCCCTGTGACAAAATTAAGATGTTTACAGAGAGTTTTCTTTTTTTTTTAAATTTTTTTTTATTAATTTTTTTATTTATTTCTGTATGTGTACGAATGCATTGTCTGCATGCAAGTCTGTGCACCCGTGTCGTGCAATGCCGCNCAAAATAAATGTTTTCAAAAAGTGTTGGAGCTGGGCAAGGTGACACAAGCCTTTAAACCCAATGCTCAGGGAGGCAGAGACAGGCGATCCCCTTGATACGCATTCGAGGCCTGCCTGGCTCTATACGTGATTAGTTCCGGCCAGCTGGGGCTACAGGGGACCTGTCTCAAAGATTAAAAAGACAAAACAAACAAACAATAAAATAAAAAAATATTTCATTTTTGAAGTTTTTTAACAATATTTTTGTTACTTTTCTTGTCTTGTCAAACTGATTATGTGATCTGCATAAAATTCTATTTTTCCATGTCTGTTTCACCCCACAATCTTTGCTCCATGGACATCATTGTCCTGGGTGAATGACTCTAGAGTTGGTACAACCTGTCTGAACACTTAGACACTGTGATCACTTTCTCACCTTTGAAATCTCTAATCTTATCGTCACTGTGACACAATATTAGTCTATAGACTGCCTTTAACATTTCAACTATTATAAACAAAATTCTTCATTTTTTGTTTTCTTTTATATTTATATTATTTTAATAATCATCTTTTAATTTTCTTGCTTCATTGTTTTAAGATTTCCGCTACTTCTCTTTATGAAATTCAGGGACAGTGGACATCTCAGATTGTGATTTTAAATGTTTGTTATGTCAGCGGTGGGTGTGAATCAATACCTGGGTCCACGGCTAAGCAGCAGTCAGTGCTCTTACTGATGAGCAATGGGAATAGTTTGTTCAGAAGAAACAACCAAGTATTGGTATGTGAAGTTGTTTTATTGTTTGTGGATGTTTGCTTCATTTAAAGTTTTATTTACTTTCTATCAATACTGTGTGTGTATATGTGGTATACGTCCTGAATGGTGTTAGGTCAATGGGTCCAGCTTTGGGTGCATCATCTCTTTCCCTTCCAATTATGGGTTCCAGGGATATACTTCAGGTCTCAGTGCGCTGATTTGTGGTTAGTGGGGTTTAGCGTCTCTCTCTCCTCGTCTTATATCTCTCTCTCTATCTATCTTCTATCCTGCTACGCGCTCTTCATCTTTTTGAGACGAGGTGTCTCTGACCCCAGTTGGCCTAGAATCTTGCTTAGAGCCCAGCTGGCCTTGAACTCACCAGAGAAGTCTGTCTGCCTCTGCCTCGACAGTAGTGTGGCATAAAATGTGTGTACCATCTGCTATCTCCAAGAGCTTCTGTTTTCTTTTGCTACTAAACGATTGTAGTTCAAAAAAATTAGATAAATGATCGAACATCCCCGGATTGAAATCCCTGAAAGGATCAAAAGAACTTTAAAATCTCTACCAATGCAAGACATTTTAGTAAATATTGATTGACTGATATCTAAGCAAAACCAAAACACCAACAAGACTGGCATTTTAATTTTCTATACATTTCTAAAATTGAAAAATAAAGTGATGTTCTCTTTCTTTTCTGTGATAGAATAGAACTCAGGGTTCATACCCACGAGGCCAGCTCTACCATTCAGCTACATCCCAGCCCTAACTAAGTGAATCACATTTCAGTGCAATCAATTCTAAATTGGAAAAACACGTTACAGATATGCCATAACAATATTTTGCCTCTGAAGTATAATTTATAGTTGCTAAAGTACTCTCAGCTAAATCATCAAATTTAACCTTCATAAACACAACATTGACAGGAAAGGCAGGTGTTAGCCACCCCACTTTTCAGATAAGTACACCGAGACTGATTTTCCACTCTGCTAGGAGGGTGCTAATTGTTCAGTGTTTAGTATGCTGACCAAGGTCTTGAAAAAGATTAAATTCTTTTTTTTTTAGTTCTAATTTATTAGTTTAGAATAGCTCATCTAATGTTTAAGTGGATTGTATTAGTACAGATTTTGTCCACACCTGATGGCAGTTATAAATTGCACTATGTGCCTTCAAGCACCATGGACACTTACTGCTGGGGAGATAGGTCTCAATCGTCTGAAACCTCACTTGAGAAAAGGTTAATTGTAAAACCTCCAAAGGCTTTTGGTCCTGAAAGAATGTAAAGAACCATATGGACAGCAGACTCTGCCCTTTGGGAGGCCCTTGGTGCCAGCAACTGACAGAGAATCCTGTGGCCAGGGAGTTCCCAGAGTTCACCATTCCCTCCATTGTCACAAAACAGAAGTGGGGATTTCTTCTATTGCTGACGAGTTCTCAGGACTTACCCAGGCTCCCAAAGAGAAGACACCGAAGTGGGGCTCCCCGCCCTTGGGACTCCTATAGCGTTTGTCTTCACTCTTGTTACGTTTGAGAAGTAGAGGGAGATTTTTAAAAAGATACAGATCCTTGCCTCTCAGTGAAACCATTCTGGGCAGAGACAGGTCTGTACTAGGTGGTGTCAGAACCGTCTAGGTGACTGCTAATGCACAATGTAGGTAGAGACAGGGGCTTAGGCTATGTGGCTTCAAATGCAAAGGCCTGTGTGCTACAATCAGCACAAAACGGGGAGCACGAAGCCTTTTCCCTGTCAGTATTGCTCTCCTCTGTCCCTCTTCACACTACCTGTTCATTATTTTCTACTTCATTCTTCTCTCCCCACCTCCTCTGTAGCAGACAGCAGAAATGACAAGAAACAGCCAGGAGCCCATATAACTGGGCTGGGAGTGTAACTCAGCTTGCTTCACTTTTGTGAGGCCCTGGGTTTGATCTCAGCACTGCACTGAGAAGTGACTGCCCTTTCAGGAAGATCAATCAATCCTCCTGTGCTACAGAATAAACTGGCAGAATTAAGCTTTAAATAGCCAACGACAACAAGCTTTGCCAGAACCCTCAGATGCATGCTGCCCATGTTAGGAACTATAGGATGTGTTTGAGCTGGAGAGAAGCAGAAAGACTTACACATTGGTACCCAGAGATCAGAAAGTGGAATTCCATTACACTAAACAAGAACCTAGCTGTCTGTCTGTGGGAAAGTAATGTCACACCCTGGGAAACCAAAGAGAGAGACTATAAATAATTCAGGAACATTTGGTCAATTCTATTTATTTATTTATTTATTTATTTATTTATTTATTTATTTGATTTTGGGGGGGGTTCAGACAGACAGTCCTCCCTATAGCCCCAGCTGGCCTGGAACTCACTATGTAGATCAGGCTGGCCTTGAACTCACAGATATCCACCTGCCTCTGCCTGGCACTAAAGAAAGTTTTTAGTTGCCATGTGGGTGCTGGGAATCGATCCTGAGTCCTCTGCAAGAGCAGTCAGTGCTTTTAACAGCTGAGTCATCTCTCCAGCCCCGATTCTTTTTCTTGTTATTTTATGTGTATGAGTGTGTTGCCTTCATGGGTAAGTGAACCGATGTCATGCAATGCCTTGGAAGTCAGAAGTGGGTGTCAGACCCCATGGAACTGGAGCTATGGAAGGTTGTTAGCCGCCATGTGGGTGCTCGGATTCAAACCTGAGTCCTCTGCAAGAGCAACCAGGGTTCTTAACCGCTGAGCCATCTCTCCAGCCCCAAATCTGGTAAATTCTTAACTATATGACAAACAGTGGAAACCAAACAGCGTGTACCTTTTGTGGTGTGGGTGGAAGCTGACAGGACAGGGAAGTCGTGAGGTGAGTCATCAGGTACTTTCAGGATGTCTCACTGGAGAATGGGTACCAAGCAATGCAGCTTTGAAATCAGACAGCAAAAGTCCCTCTGTTATCACAACCCTTGACATCAGGTTCAGTCTTTCCTCTGGGGAAGTCACTTCAGAATACTCACCGAGACTTTTGAGCAGATGGTTTAGCAATTATCACAGGAAGCAGATTACCCTTTTCTAGTGGCTAGTTGAAAGTATTTATTAAGTGCAACCAGTGTTTGAGCCAGAATACTTATCAAATATGTGGTCCAGAATTCTAAGCCTGAAAAACTAACAAAATTCAAAATGACATACAAATAATGTTATGTTATGTTGCTAACTTGTTGGGAAGCATTCCAAACTAGAAATGACAGCATTTCTTTGCATGAAAAAGAAGAATATTACGTAAGTCTGTATTCTGTCCTAAGACCTGGCCTGGGACTAATAAATGATTGACATGGCCCAGGATGAGAAGAGCGTGGACAAACAATCCCTACAGATGCATAAAAATCTCATGAAAAAAACAAAAACAAACAAACAAAAAACCTCTTCTAGAGAGGACTTTTAGAAACAGCAGCAGCAATGCCCAAGAAAGACTTCTTAAATAGTTTCTTTGTGGTGAAAATAATGTGAGGTTATTCTATTCTTAGAAGTTTGGAAAGGATCTGTTGACACATGGCTCTAAGAAATTACAAACACCCCCAAATTTTTGTTAGGAAAACATACTGGCAACTGTGAAATGTGTAGCTCGTTACTATTTGGGAAATGTTCCTGTAATGATGAAGCAATAATCGCAGAGATGCTTTGAACATCTGACTGCTTTATAAATACTGTTGGCTGTGTGCTGTTGGCTAAATCAGCATTGACAACTTCCTGTTTACTTTGATGATCATGATGATGATGGTGATGATGGCAACTAGGGTTTCTTAAAGTCTATCCATGTGCCCAGGATGAGGTCAGGGACGTTGTATGCATTAACTCATAAAATCACTACTGTTTTAATTAGTGAGTGTGAATGTTCTCATATAGAAAATCGGCAGTAAAGCTAGACATGGTAGCTCACACCAGTAATCCCAGTACCCAGGAGGCTAAAGCAGGGGTATTGCCAGGAGTTTGAGGCCAGTCTGGTCTACATAGTGAAATCCTGACTAAGAAATCCAGAGAGAGAGAGAGAGAGAGAGAGAGAGAGAGAGAGAGAGAGAGAGAGATTGGAAAATGTGAATAAAATCAGTGGTTTTGTCCACATATGGAAGGCTGGCCTTGAACTCCTTATCTTCCTCCCTTCATCTCCCAACTGCTGGGTTTACAGGCACATGCCAGCTTGCCTGGCTCAATAACTTGGCCTTGTCCTAATACTTTTTAGTACTTCATACCACTTTATACCATTCAAATGTTTCATGGGAGACAAAATTATAAGCAAAATATGAGTGTTTTTTATAGGAGGAAATCTTTGCAAGCTTGTGAGAACCACATCACATTCAGCGTAAATAAAATATATTTTTAAAAAGAAAATGAACATTGGCCATGGTGGTACATGCCTTTAATGCCAGCCCTCAGGAGGCAGAGGCAGGAGGATCTCTATGAGATATAGGACAGCCTGGTCTACATTGTGTGTTCCAGATAGGCTAAGACTAGGGAGACCTTGTCAAAAACAAAACAAACCATAAAAAAAAAGAAAATGATTTCATGCATTCTGTCATTTATTTTAAGGCCTATTGGGTCAAGTTAGTGTCCCCTGACATTCCTCAGTGCAAGTTCATTCGCTGGGGTCTAGTCAGCCTATCTACAGTCTCTCCCTTAAAATGATTACCTCTCCCTTACCCACTAGTATTCAGCTGCCTAATAGTTCTTCAGGTACGGTTGGGGTCTGCTGCCCATTTCCACAGTTCTATACTAGGTTTTTGTCTGCTTGAGTTTGCATGGGTCTTGTGCATACTGACATAATAGCTTTAAGTTCATATGAACAAGGTCCCAGAAGCCTGGAAGACTCTATTTCCATATGGCTCTTACACTTTTTCTGCACCTGGGTTCATTGCCCTCTGTTGCATGAAATCCAATCGGGGGTGGAGGGGTGGGGGTGTATGGGAAGGTGCTGAGGAGGAAGGGGTATAAAGAGCAGTAAGATGTTATGTATTAAATATACAAAAATTCAATTCAAATATATTTTAAAAAAAGAAAATGGGAAACACTGGGTGTGGTGGCACATGACTTTAATCACAGCACTCTGTGAGACTGAGGCTAACCTGGTATACATAATGAGTTCCAGGCCAGCAGGGACTACAGGGATACCCTATCTCAAAATAAATAAATAAATAAATAAATAAATAAATAAATAAATAGAAAAGCAATTAAGAAACTGGAGAAAATATTTACAGTGAAAACATCTGATTAAGGATTTGTGTTGACCACATATAAAGAATATTCCCTGGGCTGGAGAGATGGCTCAGTGTTTAAGAGCATGTACTGCCCTTACAGAGGACTTGAGTTTGATTCCCAGCATTTACACTGGGTGGCTCACAGACACCTGCATCTCCAGCTCCAGGGGTCCCAACACCACTGATCTCCAGGAGCACCTGAACTCATGTGCACATATCTATACACACAATTAAACATAAAATAAAGCTTAGAAAATTTTCCAAACTCATCAAGAAAAATATCCCAATGAAACAGTGTCAAGTAATTTTAGATGATATTTCAGGAGAGGAGATGTATGAGTGGCTGAGAAGATCTTGACAAGACAGTATCATTAGTCATAGGATGCAACTAAAACCACAATGAGGTACTCCACGCCCACTACAAGTGACACTAAAAAAGACCTATGAAGCAGCGACACCAGGGCTGCAGAACAGCTGACATGCTCGTGCATGGCTGGTGAAAATGCAGGATGGTGCAGCCACCGTGGAAAACAGGCACTTTCTCTTTTTAAATCAATTTTTTAGCTATCATGCAAAATAACAGGTACATTATGACATTTTCATACACACACACTACTAAACCCTACTCATACCCACCAGCCTTCTTTATATGAAAGCAGACATTTTAACTTGCTCAGCATCTCCTATTGACCTCTTAGTCCCCATAACAGATATCATTATGACATTTTCATACACACATGCTACTAAACCCTGCTCATACCCACCGGCCTTCTTTATATGAAAGCAGACATTTTGACTTGCTCAGCGTCTCCCTATTGACCTCTTAGTCCCCTTTCTTTATGTCTTTCCCTGCCTCACAGCTTTTGTCACATATATGTGTATACTTGTGCTTAAATGTAGATTCAGCATATGAGAGAAAGCGTGGTATTTCCTTCTGAATCTAGTTGATTTTTCTTAACCGGGTGATCTCTCTAGTTCCACCATTTTCCTGAAAATGATATAATTTAATTCTTCTTTTAAACTCTTTTTTTACATTGTGTGTGTGTGTGTGTGTGTGTGTGTGTGTGTGTGTGCTGTGTAAAGGTTGGAGGACAACTTTTGGGAGTCAGTTCTCTCCTTCCCCCATATAAGTTCCAGGGATCAAACTCAGGCTTGGCAGCAAGTGCCTTTGCCCACTGAGCCATCTCAGGGTCTCCCCAGGTCTACAAATCGAGCTGGCCTGGAGCTCGATTTGTAGACCTGGCTGGCCTTGAACTCACAGAGATCCTCCTTCCTCCACCTCCCAAGTGCTGGGATTAAAGGCGTGCTCCACCACACCCGGCACCAGTCTCCTTCTTTATGGTGATATAAAGCCTTCTTGTGTATTTATATCAATTTTTATGTGTAGGAGTATGTTGCACATGTGTGTAAGTGTACCCATGTCATGCAATGCCCACAGAGTCAGAAAAAAGTATCAGATTCCCTGGAACTGGATTTACAGATGGTTGTTAGTTGCCATGTGGGTGTTGGGAATAGAACCTGGGTCCTCTGCAAGAGCAACCAGTGCTCTTAATTGCTGGGCCATCTCCCAGCTCCCATCAGAACTGGCTCCATATCTTGGCTACTGTGACTGGCGCTGAAATACTCATTGATGATCTGGCAGAAATGCATGTGCCAGCTCTAATTTTATTCTTTTGAGGAAACTCCGTCCTGATTTCCACTAATCCTGCACAAGTTTACACTCTTGGCAGGAGTGCTTAGCAAAGTTCCCCTTTCCCACATCCTTGTGAGCATTTGTTGTTTGTTTTCTTGATTTTGTTGTTTGTTGTTGTTGTTGTTTGGTTAGTTAATTTTTTGAGACATGGTCTCCCTTTAGCTCTGGCTGGCCTGGAATTTGCTATGTAGACCAGGCTGGCCTCAGTTTCACAGTGATCCCTGCTTGCCTCTGCCTGCGCCACCATACCTGGTATTGTTTGCTTTTTGATGGCACTCATTCTAAGTGGAAAGACACAGAATTTCAGTGTTGTTTGCATTTCCCTAATGGCTAAAGATATTTCTTAGTCTGATCCTGGTTGTTTAAAAGCATGTCAGTGTTACCTGGAGCCAGGAATGAAGAAATAATTTACTGCAAAGAAAGAGGTAAAAGGAATCTTCTGGAAATGGTAGAAATGTTCTGTGTTTTCTTTCGCATTTTTTTATTAATTTTATTTATTTCCGTATGTGTATGAATGTACTGTCTGCATGCAGGTCTGTGCACCCGTGTCGTGCAATGCCGCGGAGGTCGGAAGAGGGTGTCGGATTCCCCTGGACAATGGAGTTCTCCTGGAATGGAGTCTCAGACGGCTCTCGGCCAGCCATGTGCGGGTGCTGGGGATTGAACACGGGTCCTCTGTATAGACGGTTAGCTCTCGTAAAAAATAGGGCAATATAGCCAGCACTTCTTTCTCATTTTTTATGGTGGGCATTGAACACAGGTCCTTGCACATGCTAAACCCTACCATGGACCCCCACCCCCAGTCCTAACTCTGGTATTGGTTGCATAAGGATAATTGCTCAAATTCATCAATATCTAGTCCCTGACTTATTTATAAAATAAGGGTGATAACTATTTTCTTTTTAAAAAAAACTTTATTGTGGAAGCAGTGACATGTCTTAGAAGACAAAGGCACTGGCTGCCAAGCCTCACTACCTGAGTTTAATTCCTGGGACCCACATGGAGGAAGAAGAATAGTTTCCTACGAGTTGTCCTCTAACCTCCCTACACATGACATGGCATGTATGCACCCCCCCCCATGAGTAAATAAATGAAATTTAAAAATTCTAATGACAAATCATGGTCCTAACAGAGTAATTTATATTAAAACAGGATAATGTTTATATTAAAAACAAGGTGGTTCAATGGTTAAGAGAACTGGCTATTCTTGCAGAGGACCCAGATCAGTTCCAAGCACCCATTTGGTGGCTAGCACCCATACAAAACACCAGTTCCAGGGGATCCAATGACCTCATGTCTGGCCGCCACAAGCACTTGCAGGATGTGGGGTGTATTCTCTACATACATGCAGCCAAAACACCTCAAATAAAAATAAATAGAATATTTTTGAATGGTTTATATGGACCCCAACAGCAGCAGAGCAGAGCCCACCAAGGGGTCGTTTGTCTCTCTCTATATATTATTTCTTTTCGGTATTGATGCGTGCATTTCGTTGCTTGATGTCTTTCTTTTATTCTTTCTTTTTCTGTATTTCTTTATTTCTTTCTTATATTTCCGTCTTCCTTACTTCTGTCCGTCCGTTACTTCCTGACTTCCTTCCTTACTTCCCTCCTTTTTCTGCCTGAAAGTCTCTGTTACTGTTATACAACACAGAATATCCTCCAGGGCTGGGAGAGATGGGTCAGCAGTTACGAGCACTGCACTGCTCTTGCAGAGGACCCGGGTTGATTCCCAGAACCCACAACCTTGGTGGCTAAGAACCCATCTTTTAAGCTCCGTGCCCGGGGAATCCAACCCATTTCTTCTGACCTCCGCGGATTTGCACAACACGGGTGTACCTACCTACAGGCAGGCAGTACACTCAAACACAAAAAAAAAAACCCATAAACACAAAAAAACATCATCCTCAAATTTGTACCATCTCCTCCCCTCTCCTCCTAGTGCTGAGATTACATGTATGTGCTACCACACACTGATCTAAGTCTCATGATTTGGGCAGATTTTAAAAGCACAGCTGACAGCATTGTATTTGGGGTCTGGGTAAGAGAGGACTCAAGCCTCAGCCCAAATATTAAATAAAGCCAAGCAGCTGTGAGGATAACACTGAGTGGAGGGGAAACTGCTGTGAGAGGTTTTTAGGGGAAAGACTAGAAATTTGTGCGGGACATGCTGCGTTTTGATATGTATGTTATACCCCCCCCCCCCCCGAGAACTATTGAATAAGCAGATAGGGATCAGTAGTTGAATTCACCTAGAGTTGACAAAGAAGAGTTTCCAGAACTGAGCCTTTAGTAATGTCAGCAAAGCAAATAAGTTTGATGAAATATAGTGACTGAGACCAGGAGGCAATTAGCAGATATTAGAAGAAAACAAGAGGCCCTCAGAATCCATGGGAAGCAGGGGTGTTTTTAAAGAGAGAACAAGCCGGGCGTGGTGGCGCACGCCTCAATCCTGCACTTTGGAGGCAGAGGCAGGTGGATCTTGTGAGTTCAAGGCCCAGCCTGGTTTACCGAGCAGTTCCAGGACCAAAAACAGCTGGGGCTACAGGGAGACACTGTCTCGAAAAAAACAAAAAAAAAAAAAAAAAAAAAAAAAAAAAAACGAGAGAGAGAGAGAGAGAGAGAGAAAAAACAAAGTGTCAAGGCTGAGGACATGGCTCAGGAGTAGAGCACCTGCCCTTAACAGACTAACAGAGAGGATCAGGGAGTTGTGATGAAAGAGACAGGAAAGCACCCTGATTCTGAGGGCTCCGGTACAGATGTGGCTCGATCTCTTCCAGATGTGAGCCATTTGTAGACAAAGGATATCCTTTCCTTCATTGCTAGATGTCTGTAGACCACGCTATCCTGTGACCCCGAGTCTCCATGCCACAAATCCTGTTGCCAGTTTTCTGAATGTTGCCAAAATCTTTCTCCGAGTTACCTGTGTGACTTTCCCTTAAAAGTAGCAAATACATTTCTTTCTACCTTGATTTTGACATTTTCACATCTGCCACCTTGTTGAATTGTTCCCCCTGATAGTTTCTGGCTCAGTGAAAGCAAGCAAGTTTATTTTTGTTCCCTCTCCTGTTTTTCCTGTGGTATTCTCATTTATGCCAGCCAGGCTAAGGAATGGGGCATAGCAGCGAGTGACAGCTCTGGGAGAAACAGGCTGGGTTTCTATCCAGAAGGGAGGTCAGGGAACAGCCCTGTGGAGGCCACAAAACCCACACAGTTTTTAAAAGTTGTAAACAAAGCCACTAAAAAAAAAATAGGGGTTACATAAAGATTCTAACCAGTCAATTACATCATCTGAGTTAGAGCCAAAAAACAACAAAACAAAAGCCAAGGTAGATACTGTAGGAAGAATCCCTAACAACTACACCTTCTACCCTCCATGGTTATAGATATTTTGAAGCTCTGTGTCATTTTTATTATTCCAAGTTTGCGTTTGTAGCTTTCAAGAGCTAGACATGAAGTGCGTCCTGCTGTAACTGCTTCCACATCTCTGGTTACTCTTCCTAAAAGAAAGTAATTACAAGAACATCCTTTAAAGATTTATTTAATTAAAATAAAACATATTTGGGGCTGGAGAGATTAGCCTAGAGGTTAAGAGCCCCCGACTGCTCTTGAAGAGAACTGGGTTCGATCCCAGCACCCACATGGTGGCTGAAGAACGTCTGCTACACTCCACTTCCAGGAGGAACTCCAGTCGTAGGGGAATCAACACCCTCTTCTGACCTCCGTGGCATTGCACAACATGGGTGCACCAAAACTACATGCCAGGTTACAATTAATTCATACACATATGAAAATAAAAAATAAAAAAATAAAAAAAAATTAAATTATTCATATATACATAATTGTTTGTGCTTTCAAATCCCACCCCCTCTCCACACTTCCTGCTTCCAATTTCCTGACACCATATTTCCCCTCCCAATTTAAGGACTTTTTTTTTTAATACCCACTGAGTCTATTTGGTCTTGTGTGTGCATGGGCATGGGAGCTTCTGCTGGAACACGGGACACTCTCAGAGCCTAAACATCTAAAGAAAACTGACTTTCCCTTCCCTAGAAGCCGTCAATCGCCAATAGCTCCTCAGATAGGGGTAGGACTTCATGAGCCCCTCCCCCATCCAGGCTGGGACTTCGGCTGGCTTGATCTTGTACAGGTTTTGTGCATGCAGTCCCAGCCTCTGTGATTCATGTGTGTCGTGTTTAGCTGTCATGGTACAGTCATGTACTCCTTCTGAGTCTGACTTTCTGCATCCAACTCCATGATGATCTCTGAGCCTTGGAGGGAGGGACTGTGTCCTAGTTTGGTTTCTAGTGCTGTGATAAAACATCCTGACCAGAACAGCTTTGGGAGGAAAAGGGTTATTGCATCCTACACTTTCAAGTGGGACTCCAGCACAGGAACTCAAGGCAGAAACCTGGCCGCAGAAGGCGAAGCAGAGTCCATGGAGCAACGTCTGCTTCCTCCTGTGGTCTGACTTCCTCTGCTCTGTGCTCAGCCTCCCAGGGGCATCTGCCCAGGGATGGCATTGTCCACAATGGGCTGGGCCCTCACACATCACTCAGCCATCAAGAGAGTGCTCACAGATGTGCCACAGGCCAGTCAGATGAAAGGGATTCTGCAGCTAAGGTTCCCTCCTCCTAGGTCTCTCTAGTTTGTGTCAAGTTGACAAAAATTAACCAGCACAAGGTGCCACGCAGATGTCCCATTGAGAGCCCGACACTCGGCAAGTTCTTATTCTCAGCACACGACCAGTCATGGGTCTCTGATGAATAATTGCCATCTATTGCAAAACGAAGCTTATCTGATGAGGGTTGAAAGATATACCAATCTCTATGGGTATAGAGGTAAGAATTTACAGGGTAGTTATTACTATGTCCATTTAACAGAATAGTACTAGGTTCTCCCCTCTGGCCTATCACCTAGCCAGCCACTGCTTTCTGGCTCATTTAACAGTACAAGGTCTGAGCATAAACAGGCTACATGAACAGGCCCTCTCTGTCTATGTCTCAGTCTCAGTCTCTTCCCACAGGTGTGCCTAATTTAACTTTTGGCTTCACATTGGTCTCTAATTGTAATTGGAGATTAAAAATTTAAAATTGAGCCAGGTGTAGTGCCACACACCATCAATTCTAGCACCCAGGAGGCAGAGACAGGGCGATTTCTGTGGGTCTGAGATCAGCTTGGTCTATGTGGCAAGTTCCAGGCCAACCAACGGTATGTAGCAAGACCCAGTCTCCCAGTGGTTCTCAGACCTTTGGCAGTGTTCAGGAGATACTGTGGGTAGTGCAGTAGTACATGTGAGCATCCAATGGGGAGAGGAGAGATGCTGAGAAGCATTGAGAAGCATGGCAGGATGTGCCAGAGTATCCCCTCAACAAGTATTGGCCCCAAATGTGAAACCTAATGATGGTATAAAATACTGACTCTTATCCCTCTTGGCTTTTCATTAAGATCAACTGCACACCACTGGTTCAGAAACCGTTATTGAGGTTGGAAAATAGTTCAGACATCTCCAAGGACTCAAGCAACAACTCTTTGCTCCTGTACCCCCCCACCCCGTTTTACAGCTCATGTGCCTGTCCTGCACCTCCTCACCCTCCGAGCTCCTCTCTCAGATGCTATTGCCTCAGATAGGACCGTCCTCCCTCCCTCCCTTCCATCCACACTGTATAATGGCATGTCTTAGGATCTGTCTCACTTTAACGAGTGTCACTGTTCTCTCAGGGGCCATCATGCTTGACACACCCTGGCAAAGCACTTAGCATTCATTCATTCATTCCCTTTCTCTCTTCCTGCCCCCCCCCTTCTTCTTGGTTGAGTCAAGTTGAAATTAATTAAATTTCATAGCTGGCTCAGTTATATCTAGCAGTGGAATGAGTCAGAGTAGACAGTGATGTTTACTTTGAGTCTTCTGGTCTGTCATTTCCATCTTCTCCCTGGGGCATTTCAGGGAATGCTGGAGACTTGGATGATGATCCCAGCCCATTTGCCTTTTTTTTTTTTTAACTGTTAATTTTCTTATGAGAGGCAGCATCCTCCACTGTGGAATTTTTTGGCAAACAAATCAAGTACTGTAGTGAGAAGAGAGCCAAGAACAGATGCGGAAAACGGATATGCCAAGCTTCATAACGTTTTGACGAGTAAGATGGTGTGGCAGGCAAAGAAGCAGTCTCACACTGATGTCCATAACGTAGTTCCCAGAATTGATGAGTATGTCACATTACATGACCAAGGGGAATCAGCATAACAAATAGAACTGAGGTTGGTTGCGTGGCAGAGAGATTAACCTGGATTCCACAGGGGGACCCAATGGCATCAGAAGGGAGGGGCAAACAGCCAGTGTCTGAGTGATTGCAGAAAGAGTAGGGGTTCTCGAGCCGGCTGTGAGCTAGTTGCTTGAACCATGTTGTGGTAAGCAGCGGTTAGCATATAGATGGCTCTTCCTCTATCTTCTGTGGCGTGCCTTGACTTTTAAATTTTAATTCTCTAAACTTATTTTTATTTACTTTATTGTGTCTCAAATCGTGTTTTTGAGACAGGGTCGTCCCTGTAGCCCCAGCTTGAGCCTAAGGAACTCACCCCTATGAGTTAAGACCGCCGGTTCCCCTTTGTCCTCAGCAGTCGAGTTCGTGCCCTCTTCAGCACATCATTCGATTGGCTGGGCCATCTCAAAACACTGCCCGCACTCGCGTGAGCCGCCTCCCAAGCCTCTGCTTAATTTTTTTTGACATCAAGGTTTTCGTGCATCCAACTACAGCCCACTGATTTTGGCTAGACCTTTGACCTGGTTCTACAAATTCCTAGAAGACTCACTCCATTTTGAACCGACTCACCTCCTCCCCTCCTTTTATTTTCCCAACTATCTCAAGAGGGCAATATATATGCGAGAGTCAGAGGTCAGAGCAGAGCAAGAGTGAGATCTCTGTGAGTGTCAAGGCCAGCCTTGTTCTGCCCATTTAGCAATCCAGGACAGCATATCACGGAGACAACTATGTCTCAAAAGAGGCTAGTAAAAAAACAAAAAAAAGCTGTCTTCCTCTAGAGGTTTTTGACCACCTTAGTCATAATTATCAGGGTGCACTGACTTATTGCATGCCACTCATGCTCTATGATGCCTTCGACTTTTGTTGCATATGATTTAACAGTGTGTGTGTTTGTGCAAATACCATGCTGTTTATTCTTTGTCCAGTTGACTTGTCTATTGGAGATCGTGAGGTACTAAAGTTACCTACTATTACTAAGTTGTGGTAATCTGTGTTTTAAAGAGCAATCCTTGTAGTACTATTTTTATGAAATGGTGCACCAGAGTTTGGTGCACCAGAGTTTGTATATATGTTCATGATTGTAACGTCTTCTTGGTCAATTTTTTTCCTTTGCTCATTAATGCAGTGAGTTTCTTATCTCTTATGATTAATTTTAACTTGAGGTCTATTTTGATATCAGATAATATTTAGACTTGCAAAACCCCTGCAGGCTTTATTAGTTGCCACTTTGCCTTGGAATATTTTGCCATCTGTTCAATACCCCTAACGGTAACACATTGTACCTTGAAGCGTGAGCTAGGTTTGGTAGCGTTCCCAAAGCACCCACATGGCCCAGCCAACAAACCATCCCTAACTTCCAGTTGGAGGGATCCTAACACCCTCTCTGAATCCTTAGGCATGTATGGCCATAGCCCTCTTACTTTCACCACAAGAGGAGGCATTTATACCTTCATTGTATACATAAAATATAATACTAACAAATTAATTATATTTTAATTATTTATTTTGGCTTTTCGATGGAACCCAGGATCCATCCCTGTGCTAGCCCCAGGCTGCTCCTGGAAACTTCACTCTGGTGGACCAGGCTGGCCTTGTTGAACTCACATAAAAGATCCTGCTTGCCTCTGCCTCCCAAGTGCTAGGATAAAGGCGTGCGCCACCACGCCCGCTCAAAGATATTTTTTAAAGGAGCGGCCCTCGGTCTCTCCAGGCTGGCCTGGGACTTCAATATTGTTGGTCAGGATTGACTGCAAATTCTTGATTCCCCAGGCCTCCCACCTCCAAGTGCTGGGGTTAGAGACATGAACGGCTCTGGCTGGTTTTACCGAAGCATATAAGAGGATACTTGAAACCCAGGGCGTCATTTTGCATGTAGGGGAGAAGCAGTCTACCAACTGAGCAACATCTAGTCCATGAGTTTTAAAAGACGATAGTGCCAAGGAAAAAGAAAGGGATTTTGAGTCTCTAGGGTGGCAGCTTGGAGAAGGTGAGTCTCTGGTGGTGCAGTGAAAGGGCGTGGCTGTGGGAAAAAGAATAACTTACACGCCGATATTCCCCTGGGGTGTAAATCTCCCAGGGACATTACGGTGTGACGGAGGCCCATGCCTAGCTTCAGTTGGCGAGCCGCTTCGCTTTGGTAGAAGGCTGGCAAGGAATTAACTTTTGTTCTTTAGCGAATCTGTTGTAAGTAATGCATTTGAGAAATAAAGGAGTCGAGAACCTGACACACCGGCGCGCGCCATGAGGACACGTGAGACCCACCGTAGGGTGTCCGGTACTAGTGCTGGGCATGAGAGACACGAATGAGTAAGATCAGTGCGAGTCGGGTGGATGGGAGAAGGCAGACAGGTAGACCAAAACAAATCCCCCCCCCCGGTATATTGGGGACAGTACAGTCCAATTACGGCGTGGTGACCTTTAGTTTTAATGGGTGCCTCTTGCCGCCTTCATCATTTGGGCGTCCCCATGGTCCCGCCTCCATCCTAAGGTCGTGCCCTTCCCTCTCCTTCACGACCCCTCCAGTAATTATATTTCTGGAATACAAATCTACTCTTCAACTTTTTTCTGCCCCAGGCCTTTGTGGTCTCATCGCGACTGCTTCTATAAGGAAGCTATTCTATTCCACCCCTTCCATCTTCCTCTCTGCATGTTCTTTTTCTCAGTCTTGGTTAATCATCACTTACAGATCTCTTGTGTCATTAATCCGGCTGACCTGTGCTCTGGCTTACCCACACAGTGGAGCGGGCGGGAGGCCCCTGGAGAGGCCCCCCAAGGTTTTGCCTGGGCAACACATAGAGGCGCGATGTATGGTGTTTTGGTCAGAGTCGAATTATATAGAATTAGACAACAACAATCTGGGGCTCTCCATATCAACCGTTCTCACACTCGATAGGTCCTGGGTTGCATTCCAGTAGAGCAGTATGGAAAGCCCACGTGTGTGTAGGCCTAGCACTCGCTCAGCCCGATCTGAGGCACGGATGGAATTGTGGCACGAGATTCTCTTAGAGTTTAACCTGCTTTTACAGCACCCTAGTCCTCCTGTCTCCAATTAACCAATCTAGTTCTTTTTTTTCTAAGTCCCCCCAACCATTCTAGTTCTTGGATCCTTCAGACGTCCCCGAATCCTTAAAAAAAAAATGTTTCTGGCTGGTGTCTTCTCTTTCCTCCTCAGCACACAGGGTCAAACTGCTCCAAGGCCCGCGCTCTCGAGTCCCTTTTCTAACCGATGTCTACCCGTGAGAAACCCCAGGGACGTGTCATAAGTTCTAGGGGCTATGTGGGATTTACACAAAGCACTGAGCCAGGAGGAGGAACACAACCTAGTGACCATACCCTACACTCTACCTATGTCCACACACGTGGCTTTCTCCCTTCCTCGTGGCTGCCGAGTAACCGCTAAAACGTAGAGGCGGATTCCCTCCTCCTCCACACCCATAAACAATCCCTCGCACACCGACGAATCGCGCCTCAGCACACCAATTTCAAAGAAGGAGACAGGGGCTGGGTGAGCTGCAGGTTTTCCCACAGGAGGCACCCTTTTCTTCCAGGCTCCTGAGTCTCAGAGCAGCATGGGAGAAGCCACCTCGAACACCCGGTGACTGTTAGGAGCTGGAGGGCCTGAAGGGGCTCTGCTCACCCCCACCCGCTGTATAGCCAGCACTTGGGGGCACTGGCCGTCACACAAGCAGAGGGCTACCTTCTCTTCAGGGAGCCCCAGGACGCCACAGTACAGCCCACTTCTGCTTGTCTAGGGGACCAGGATAGGGCTAAGGAAAGGCAGACAGAGACTGAGATGGGCTTCCTTGCTCCCACCCTCAAGCCTTGAGCTGGTGCTAGTTATGGCCCAGTTCACCAAATGCAGATGGATGACAGATCTGTCTTAGCTCCCCGTGAGACAGGGTCCCAGCCCCACGGAAGGGGCTGAAAAAGACCATGGGTATCTTCGATTGTGCTTATCCCACCCCGCGCCATGCTGTGGCGGAGCCTTCTCACACCTGCTTTCTCGGGTCAGCTTTCCCTGCTCCCAGCCCCTTTCCGTCCCGAGAGGGAGCGTCACCTCGCACCCTGGGTCTTTGGTGCAAGCCACTCACATGCCTCACGGGACAAAACTCTTTTCAATAACCCCTTTAAAGGTTGAAATGAAACAAAGCTGGGATGACAGAGTGGCCCCAAGCTCTGTGGCCATCAGCTCAACCTGGACTATCTCTTTGTGGTAGGGCCAGGTGCTCAGTAATAGATCACCATCTCAGGAGTCCTTCACATTGCAGGGACTTGGCAAGATGGATTCTCCATACCAGCGCTCCCCCTATCGTAATCTTCCTCCTCCCCTCCCTCTCTCTTTGCCAACCCACTCTTCTTTCCTCTCCTCCCCTATGGCGCGTTTCTTTCAGACAATAACAATTAAACCAGATTGTCATCTATTCTTCTCCTTTTCTTTCAGACAAAACACGGTTTATTTCTTTTCTTTCTTTTTTTCCTTTCCATTTGTCATTATTTTTACAGCGGACCTTTCTACAACTATAATACACACCAGTTTGTTTCAGATAACCATTGTATGTTATTATGTATGTCATACAATTAGGTAACTTGGTGCCTTTTCTCAAGTATCTTTGTCCAAATTTTTAACAGCCCAAGCTTCCCACTAGTCCTATGTTGGTGATGTTCTGTATGACAGCCTTGCCTTTGCCATCATCATAGGAGTCCAGTCATGCATTGCTGTAGTCTCATGATTCACCCTATCCTCTTCCACAGCCCTTATATTCTACCTCACGCTCATCTCATCCGCCACAATTTGTTCCCCTGGTCTTTGGAAGAAGGGCACAAAAGTGGGCAGAGAAGACTGAACATGTCTACTTTTCTTTGGAGTTGTCACTTTTGACTCTAGTCTGTTCAGGTTGTTTCCCTTCATGACTGTGACAGCTTATCCAGTATACTCCTTTTTAGTCATCACTAACAATAGCACACTCAGCAAATCCTGGATATACATGCATCTTATAGTCCAGTGACCTCTTTCGTATCTTTTGGGCCTAACGCTGGAATGACTCCGTGTCGATACATATAAGCACCCACAGTGATGCTTGTCGCTATGTCCTTCGCTGATTGGTTTACCTCCTTGTGTCCTCACACTTGAACTGGACTACCAGATGTCTTTATAACTTTAAGAGAACCCATGGGCGCGAGCCTAGTTTCTTGATTTGGTCCACCCAACCCCGGATGGCTCCACGCAGGCCCACGAATCATGTGCGAGGTTAATCCCCTCTAGCCGACAGGGGCATGTAATAAAACTTAAGGCCATGGTGCACGCAACCTGGAATGCGTTTTGGCGTCCCTATATTGTGCTGCCTGCGGCTTATGACGCCTTAGTGCTCGGATTCCTTGAGGTGATGTCTCTTCGGTTCTTGTGCCTGTGTAAAGCACCTCCTTTGCTCCCCTTAGGTCAGCTGTTCACTGTTGAGGCTACCAGCAGATTCTCCTGGAATCCATATCTGCTGTTCAGTTGTGCCAGGCCAGGAGAAGAGACCAGAGGAACACAACAGTGCAACACAGAAGGACTGTTGGACAAGACCCGCCCCGAAACAAACGCACCTGACCACGTCACGCGCAGCATAAGGTTCCCAAGATTCCTTAAGGGTTGCCACCTATAATGCGCTATAGGTTTTGCCCTGAAGATCCTCAAAGACTCAGATGTTTTCTCAACCCAGCCCTAAATGGCACTATTAACCAAGCGTTATGCTGTAACACGAAATGATTATGCAAATGGTACTCTGTCCCCTTTCCTCTTCCCTTACTGTATCTTTTCATGCAAAAAAGATATAAGAATGTAGAAACTGCACTGGTAGATCTTCCTTAAGTGTAGAAGATCTAGAGAGAAGACGTTTGGGAACAACCCGTTTGAGCAAAGCAATCGCACCTCGTCCCGTTGTCTCTCGACCCATCTTATATTTCAGGTTTAGGGGCTATTCCCCTACGTAAAAGGCCCAAAACTAGTTAACGTGAGTGTCTACGCGCAGAGATTAAGGGAACACCCTTGCGGGCACATTATCACAATAGATTGGGGGATTATACTGAGACATCCCAGCCGCTCTGCTTTTTGACTGGAGCAGTTGCCGGTAGAATCTCTCGGACTGCCAGTGGTGGTGGGGCAGCTACTGTGGACTGCCTTTGAACTCTGTCACTTGAAGCAAGATCAATACATTTTATATAGCTATCTATTGTCATTGTTTTACCTTCTTTTCTTTTAGGAGAACCCCTGACTAATACAGATTTTGGTACCCAGAAGTGGTTCGTAGAGAAACAGAATGAAAGGCTCAATTTCTTTAGTGGGCTGGAGTCCTCTGGAGCCAGCTTCCAACTCAATGAAGCTAGAATTACTAAGGCTTATCCTGGTAGTCATGAAGAGGAATGGATAATATTGGTGCAGACTATTTGAATTATTATGAGAGATTGATCCATTTGACTCACTTAACAAAGCCTCTTGTGAGAAGCAAGGATTTAGCGATTCTATATATAAAATTTTAGGAGAAATTGCCAGAAGAAAAATATAGAAATAATGATGTTCGCCTTGTTGCCTCCTACATGTCTGTAGTTCTAGAGCCTCTGAATCGGTCAAAAG
This sequence comes from Rhizomys pruinosus, assembly GCA_009823505.1. NCBI lineage: Eukaryota > Metazoa > Chordata > Mammalia > Rodentia > Spalacidae > Rhizomys > Rhizomys pruinosus. Next base: position 1,742,901 of record VZQC01005402.1, read on the forward strand.
GATGTGAAGATACTTGTGTCTCATTAAATGTTCATCAAAGGTGACTCAGACAGAGGATGAATTTAATATATCAAGTAGATGAGTGTATGACTCGTTTGTGGCTAGCGGCCTCTTTCTCCAGCTATCCCGGTTGTTGCTCAATGGGCATTGAAAAAGTGCATGGGTGGAAAGTGGAGGCTATGAGACGGAGAGTCGAGCAGACATGGATCTCTCCACTTCCACCAAGGCTGATCTGGCTACAGGTGGCTGGGCCTGAGGTGCCGATATTGCCAACAGAGAGACCAACATTGAGACCCCCGAATATGGTTTTAGTTCCCCGGGGTGACCAGCCAGCAGCCTGGTGGCGCGGTTGTCTACATTGGACCACTTCCATCGTGGAGGGGACAGCATTTTGTCTTTACAGGTATAGATACTTATTCTGGTTATGGATTTCTTTCCTGCACGTAATGCTTATGCCAAAACTACCACCGACTACCAGGGACTTACGGAATGCCTTACCCACCGTCCATGGTATTCCTCACAGCATCTGCTTCTGACAAGGAACTCAACTTCACAGCCTAAGAAGTGGACTGTGGGCCATGGGTCATGTCATGTATCCACTGGTCATACCTTGTTCCCCACGCCTACCCAGACAGCAGCTGGCTTGATATAGAACATGGAATGGCCTCTTGAAGACCAGTTACAGTGCACCGAGTGGTAGGATAGCAATACCCTGAGGGCTGTGGACAAGTTACTCCAACATAGCCAGTATATGCTTTGCATTCAGATGCGCACTATATTGTACTGCTTTCTCCACACCAGAATTCTTATAGGGTCCAGGAACCAGTTGGGTAGAAGTGGGATGATTCCACATCACTATCACCCCTATGGACCTTGTAGGAAAATTTTTTGTTCCTGTACCCACACCCTGCTTCTGCTGGTCTAGAGCTTTGGCTCCAAATGGGGGAGAGCTTTTGCCAGGAGATCACAGCAATATGTTCCATTGAACTGGAAGCTGAAGACTTCCCCCTGGCCACTTTGGGCTTCTATACTGCCTTTAAGCCAAAGGCTAAGGACAGGAATAACATTAGTAGGAGCGTGCTGATGATCCAGACTACCAGGGGAAGTGGACTTTTTCTCCACATCAATGGGGGCAAGGAAGATTACAGTCTGGAAGGTCAGAGATGCTGTGGGTGTCCTTCTGGTGCTAGCACCATGATTAAGGTCAATGGGGAAACTAACAACCCAAACCAGACAGGACATTAAATGCCCAGACCCTTAAAGATGAAGGTATGGGTCACTCTCGCAGGGAAAGAGCCAATGACCTGCAGAAGTGCTTGCTGATGGTGGAGACATACAAATGGGTATGTAGAGAGAAAGTAGTCATAAATTCAGCTGAGCCATAGGGAAACCAGTTGCAGAATGATGGATTTAATAGGGATATTAAACTTTTGTCCCTTTTTGGTTAAGAATGTGCTGTATATACTAATATTCATTATATAATATTTATATAGATATATATGTTTATGTATGTATTAAGCAGCATACTTGTTCTCTTTTGAGATGTGCAACTGAGAAAGTTTAAGTGTTGTCATATTAGTTATTAGATATGAAGGATAACTGTTCCTCAAGGACATTACCACACTACTCTAAGATATAATGCTTCATATTGCGACTGGAGACACATTTAACAGTTAGGTGTGATATAATTGCCGCATTGTTGAAACTGCATTTAAGATAACATAAGTTGAGAGGCTACTTATTCGGTGTCAAGTTGACAAGGGGTCGTGACTGTGTGATGGTTAATCGTTGTGTCAATCTGACAGACTAAGGAACAAAATAGAGAAAAGGAATGTTTGGATTGGAACACCCTCAAACTGCGCATGGACCCACCCTAAATCGTGGGCGTTACCCTCTGCCATCAGGCTGTATAAAGAGGCCACTAGCAGAAGGAGCTGGTCCTTCTTCTCCTGCGGCTTGCTCTCATTGTGAGTTTGTTTGCTGCTTTGATCACCTCTTCAGATCCAGCGTTGTGTACTGAGACTGTAGGATCTCCTGTGGAATCCAGTTCAGTCCGTTCAGCACTAGATTGGGACCTACTGCAGACATCCAGGCCCCTTGTGGACTCTGGCAGTTTCCTGGATTCTTCGGTTTTTCAGTGTGGTGCACTATGTGGGACTCCTGAACTTGTCACGTTGACCGCAATCAATAACTGTATATAGCTATATCATTCTTTCTTTACGTTCTGTTCTTTGGAAACCCTGACTAATACAATGGTCTATGCTTAATCCACTAAACTGTGTTTTCTCTATAAGTGTGAACGTTCTTATTGTGGCTCTCATTCAACATCTCTAACATAGAGTACATAGTTTGTGGCATCCTGCTGTGAGTTTACTCCTCCAAGGAGAGAGCTGACTAACAATTTAGATTTGGGGCAATATAGACACTGGCTGAACCACCTGTTGCACAGTATCTCACAGTGCGTTGCGGTGTTATAGCTGATATCTGACGGAGGAGTCTTGCTTGGTCTCAGGACACCAATATTTTGCTGTATTGCTTTAGGTGGTCATTTGGTAACGCTCTTAGCTTTCAGAAGGCCAGTGTATTGTTAGCAGGTGACTCTCATAACATTTTTTCATGCTCATCAGCCAGGTCTCGACAAAAGGGACTTACATGCCTTTCTCCATGCATATAGTCCCACTTATTAGCAAAATGGCCTTTATATGGGGGGGGGGTGATTGAATCCCTAGCCAACATTCTCTTCTGGGCAACTAATTCATTGCTGTATGTCAGACGCTTTCCTGTACGTAATATATTTTGCTTCATTACACGAGCTTCATAAGACTTTCTATTGAATGTGTGGCTCTAGCATAGAGAATTATCCTTTCACAGTTCCTATTGCCTATCAGTCGTTTAAAAAGGGTTAGTTTATACCTGTTTTATAAGAAATTACACACTATAACAGTTGGCTTAAATTTAGTAGGGAATGATAGTTTAGTACCATCATGTTTTTTGTCTTTCTTTAAAGGGGAGAGGTAGAGTTTTAAGAAGATTTCTCAGCATCTGAGAGTAAATTGTTAGGGCCCATTATAAACAATTAACCCCATATAGACATCAGAGAGAGCTCAGTGTGTCTGTGACTTCAGCAGTCTGAGGTTCCTACTTATGCTTTAATGTTCAGATGGGTCACCTGCTCTGCTGGCATTTCTCAGTACATCCTGCACAGCCAAAATTTGTATGATTTCAGGCATTTAGATAGGTGATTTTATCTGTGGGAACATGAAATTCTCCCATTGTTAGTTTCAAGATCTCAAGAATTGAAAATTTATCAATAGGATTGGAAGTGGCAAAGGTTTTCCATTTTGTATTAGCACACAGAAGGCGATACTACCCACCTTATACACCTCCCTCTTTTTTTTTAAATTTTTATGTTTTGGCCTATAGATGCCCAAGTTGTATTACACATGCCTGTAAACAGGAGCCAAGGCTTAAGTTTCATTAAATTCACCCCAAAAACTGTTCTATATGACTGGACTATGACTTTACTTATTTGGGAAGTAAATTTTAAGCTAATTCCTATAAATTATCCTGCCTGGAGCAGTGTTGGCCTGCTCCAGGTGATTTTCTGAGCAGTCATGGAAAACCTGAGCCCCCCAACAACATGACCTCACTATGCACCTGAGCCAGACCAAACCCAGGACCGCTTCCCTGATTTATTTCTTAAATCCATTCAGATGTGAGTCTGGTGAGTCTTTGGACTAGGGAATTAAGGCCATTGATATTTAAAGTTATTTGGTTGAAAGTTGTGTTTTTGTTACTGTCATTTTGATTTCTGTTTGTGTTCTTGGGGCTTCCATAATTAGACCTTCATTTCCTTTTCTTTTCTTACCTTTTAGGTATGGTCGTTCCTTCTATCGTCTTGCATTGCTTTATAGGTGATCTCTGTATGAGGCTGGATCTTGTGGACATAAAATTCCTTTTCAGCCTATCATGTCATAGAAGATTTTCTTTCTCCCTTTGGTATGATTAGAATTTTTGCTGGGTAAAGAAATTTCCGGAGTTCATAGTCCGGGCGTAGGTAGCACACGCCTTTAATCCTAGCACTTGGGAGGCCAGAGGTAGGCAGATCCCAGAGCTCCCTGCCAGCCAGCCAGACTACCTGGTCTCCTTAGTAAGCTCCAGGCCAACTAGGACTAAAAGGAGACCCGTCTCAAAAAAAGACTCCAATAAAAAAAAAAAAAAAAAGAATTCTGGATTAGAATTTATGATCATTTAGCATTTGGAATACTTTGCTCTAGGCTCCTCTGGCTTTCCTAGTCTGAAAAGCCAGCAGTAGTTCTGATGGGTTTTCTTTTATATGTGACTTGTTTTTCTCTAGCAGTTTTTAGTAGTCTCTCTTTGTCCTGTACATTTAGCGGTTTTACTATGATATGCTAGAAGGAGTTTCTGTTCTGGTCCTGGCTTATTGGTCTTCTATGTGCTTTTTGCATCTGTATAGGTATATCTTACTTGACCTGAAATTTTTCTCCTTCCTCTATGCCTATGATATGTAAATTTGGTCTTTTCATGGGGTCTCACATTTCCTGTATATTCTCTTCCTGCGTGTTTTTCAAAACTGCTTCTATTCTTTGCTTAGACAGTGCAGTTCTTCAGCTTTATTGTCCAGTTTTGATATTGTTTTTGATTTGATCCATTCTGTTCATGAGGGTTTTTCCTGTCATTTCAAATTGGCTTGTTGAGTTTTTTCAGTTTCATCTTCATTTAGTCTGAATTTTCTTCAATATTTTCCTCTTTTTCATTGGTTCTCTTTTCTTTTTTAATTTTTTATTTATTTTTTATGTGTATGAGTGTACTGTCTGTATGTAGGTTTGTGCACCCATGTAGTTCAATGCCGCTGAGGTCAGAAGAGGGTGTCGGATTCCCCTAGAACTGGAGTCAAAGATGGTTCACAGCTGCCATGTGGGTGCTGGGGATGGAACCTGGGTCCTCTGCAAGAGCAGTTGTCGCTCTTAGCTGCTAGGCCATCTCTCCAGCCCTCTCGTTGTTTCTCTTTTCAAATCCTGAATCGTCTTAGTCATTTCATTCATCCATATATTTGTATCTTCTTGAGCATCAGTCAGCATTTATCTCTATTGTCTTCCAGTTCTTTGAGTTGTTTGTTCTTTAAATTCATTGAATTCTTTATGTTTATGATTTTTCATTTAAATTCTATGTCCTGGAGTTCCTCTAGGTAGTTTCCATTTTAGAACACTTCTTTTTTTTTTTTTTTTGGTCTTTTCGAGACAGGGTCTCCCTGTAGCCCCAGCTGTCCTGGAACTCACTCTGTAGACCAGGCTGGCCTTGAACTCACAAAGATCTGCCCGCCTCTGCCTCCCAAGTGCTAGGATTAAAGGCGTGCGCCACCAAGCCTGGCGGATATAGAACTGGTGGAGTTTGGTGGGGACATATTATTTGGGTTTCATATTATTAACCTTTTCTCATTGTGGTCTGGGCATATGGATTTTTTTGTTGTTGCTTCTGTGTCTAATATGAAACTCCGGACTGCCTGTGTTGAGTTGAAGTTTGATTCTGTTTATATTGTTGATGTAGCTTGGTTGCTTTCTGCTCTGGTATGAGTAGTCAGTTGGTCTGGGCTTCAGGTTCTCTCTGGATTTTCTTATTGGAGGGACCAGTCAGGAGCCCTTCAGGAGGGTAATGGAGCCCTGGCTATTCAGGAGCACCCCAGAAGCTGCCTGCTTTACTGAACTAAACTGGAGGAGAATAATTTCTTTTATCTGTTGTTCCTGCCCTTTCTGGGGTCAGTAGATATTTATGTCTCCCCAGAAAAAGTCACACAATATGTACTTGTTTATCTACTTATTTAGCATTTAGAGACAGGGTTTCACTACAAAGCCCAGGCTGGTCTGGAACTCATGATCTTCCTATCTTAGCTTTCTGAGTGTTGGCATTACAGGCAAGTACCACCAGGCCTGGCAAAAATTCAAGGAATCCATTTCCTTCCTACCAACGGTAGTTACAAGGGATCACTGTTGGGAACTTACCCCCTATCATTTCTCTTCCAAAGGTATTTATAAACAAACAAGCAAAACTTAGTCAAAAGTGTGCTTGGATTCTGGTACGGTGGTGAACCTCTGTAATCCTAGAACTTTGGAGTCGGCAGGAGGATCGTGAGTTTAAATTTGACCTCAACTACATAGGGAGAGATGTGCTATTTCAAAAAGATCAAACCAGGGGCTGAAGAAATGCCTCAGAAGCAAAGATGCTTGCTGCTGTTACAGAGGACCAAGTTCAGTTCCCAGAACTCACAAGGGGTGGCTCACAACTGTAACTCCAGCTCCAGGGTATCCAATGTCCCCTTCTGGCCTCCTTAGGCACGCCTCCCTCCCATACACATATATGCACATGAGCACACAGAGACCCATGCAGATCTATACGCATAATTAAAAAGGATATATTTTGGGCTGGAGAGATGGCTCAGTGCTTAAGAGCACTGACTGCTCTTACAGAGGACCTGAGTTCAATTCCCAGCACCCGCATGACGGCTAAGAACTGTCTTTAAGCCAGGCGTGGTAGCCTATGCCTTTAATCCTAGCACTCAAGAGGCAGGTGGATCTCTGTGAGTTCAAAGCCAGTCTGATCTACAGAGTGAATTCCAGGCCAGCTGGGGCTATAGGGAGACCCTGTCTCAAAAATAAATAAATAAATACATAAATAAATAAATAAATAAATAAATAAATAGAACTATTTGGGGGCTGGAGAGATAGCCTAGCGGTTCAGAGCACTGACTGCTCTTGCAGAGGACCCAGGTTCGATCCCCAACACCCACATGGCGGCCAAGAACCATCTGTAACTCCAATTCCAGGAGAACTCCAGTTCCAGGGGAATCCAAGACCCTCTTCTGACCTCCGAGGCATTGCACGACACAGGTGCACAAACCTACATGCACACAGTACATTCATACACATACAAAAAAAATTAAAAAATTTTAAAAAAAGAAAAAAAGGAACTATTTTAAATGTAATATTTTTATTAATTTCTCGAGATTTTCATAGTGTGTTTTGCTCATGTTCACTCCCCACTCCTTTTTTTTTTTTAAGGAAAAAAAAAACATAATAAACCGACTACCACACCTTGTGCTTAGTAACTCCGTTTTAATGTCAGTTCTTAAGTCTATTTTACTAGCTCCATTGCCGTCCCAAGTTGATAGACATTGTTTCCCCTCCAGGATTCAGCGGAGGACTTTAGTAGGCAGGGTCCTGGGCACTGGAGGCCCCTGATTAATGCCTTTTTATGAAGCCTCATCTCTATGACCTTGATTATTTTTATTCTTTTGGAGAATTTTCTCTTGTATCCGCATATGCTTCTCAGAAGCCACCCATTTATCTGACAGGTTTTAATAAGGATCCCAGATGTTCCTGCAGTTAAGGCTTAGATATCACAGCCTCTAGCAAGGGAGCCTCTGGAGAAGAAAACAGACCTTTCAGGAGGAAAAAAGACCTTTCAGGAAACGTACAGAGAAGACTATGCATCTCTTTAAATTTGTTCTTCAGAAAGTTAATATACAGAGGCTAGCAATTATCCAACTTTACCTCCTAAGGTCCAAGTACAATTTTTTTGTTGTTGTTTTGTTTTGTTTCTTTAAGACAGGGTCTTCTACGTAGCCCTGGCCTCAGGTTGTAGCCACCATCCTATCTCTACCTCCCACACACTGGGATTGCAAGTGCGTGCCACCGTTCTTGGCTACACTGTTATTCACGGACCTTTCCTACCTCCTTCCTCTCCCAGCTCCACTGGGCCCTCCCCAATCCCGGGAGTCATTGAAAAAAGAAAAAAAGATGGGGTTTTTTTTGTTGTTGTTTTGGTTTGGTTTTTTTTTCTGTCTGGTGTATCTGTTAAGTCAAGCTTCCCAGGATGTGAATGAAGGCCAAGGTAATTAGTCATTAGCTTTTATGTGCTGCTAATTACCCCTAGTGCGAAGTGCCTGGGAGCCGCCAACCTAAGTGTTACAGCAATTTGTTCCGTGGGTTGGAGAGGCAGTTTGATTCTGCTTCCCATTATATCCGGGGTACGGACTAGTCTGAGTGGCACCGTAGAGCTGAAGTGGCATTTAACTTTGAGAAGACGATATTCTTTCTCCACGTGGGCATCTTCATCCTAAAACAGCCCACTTGTCAAAACTCTTAGCTGTTGTGGTGACAGCTGGGACATGATACAGAGCTAGGTAGAATGCTGGCACACAACATCTTTTCAAGGCACGGGCACACATGTCAGAGGGCTGCACAATGCAGACCTCCCCCTCACAGTCTGGAGGAACACTTGACTATATCGGTGCGGAACAGATGGCTGTTGCTTTTTCTGATGTATTGTGACAAGCAGCAGCAATTCCTAATCAGAGCACTAAGAACTGTTGGTCTATGCTGTTCTTTTTCTGTGTCACCCATTGAGTCATTGTTCTGCTACAGAACAGAGAGAGAGAGAGAGAGAGAGAGAGAAACAGAGAGAGAGAGAGAGACAGAGGGAGGGGACTATTACTTGATATTCCTGTGGTGAATGAGCTAGGCTTTGGACCTAATGGTCCTCCTCCCCTTTCCTTGTGCTATTTATTTATTTATTTATTTACTTATTTATTGTTTAAGTTTTGTGTGTATGTGTATCTACATTTGAGTATACATGCTTTGTCAGAAGACATGGGGTGCATCATTCTATAGCTGCCTCCCACCTTTTGTTTGTGCATCATTCTATAGCTGCCTCCCAGCCCACAATGAGTGGCGTCACCCTGGGCAGATTGTTGTGTACCATATAAGAAGGCAGGTTGTTGTGTACCGTATAAGAAGGCAGGTTGGGCATGAGCCAGGGGAGCAAGCCAGTGAACAGCATTCCTCCATGGCCTGTGCTTCAGCTCCTGCCTCCAGGTTCCTGCCCTGAGTTCCTGCCTTGGGCTCCCTAAGTGATGAACTGTGACCCAGGAGATGTAAGCTGAATAAACCCTTTCCTCCCCAAGTCGGTGTTGGTCAGAGTGTTTTGTCACAGCAATGGAAGACAAACTAGAACAGATCCCCTTCTTTCTCCCCTTCCTCTCCCCTCTTTCTCCCTTTCCCTCTTTTCTTCCTTCTCCTCTTTCTCTTCCTCCTTCTCTTCTTCTTCCCTTCCTCTTCTTCCTTTTCCTCTTCCTCTTCTTTTACTTTGGGGACACAATCTAGACATCCTAGGATGTAGCCTAGGCTAGCCTCAAAAGTACTAAGTAGCCAAGTATGACCTTGAACTCTGGATCCTCTTTTCTCCACCTTCCAAGTACTATACATTCATTTGAACTTAGTTTTATTTATACAAAAGTATCAAGGATGAACTAGAAGAGAGATCTCTTGTGAACTGTCCCATAGCCCAACTTTCCTGCTCTCCTGGGGTCTACACACTCTGCAGACGTCCCTGATATCTAGACCAAAGTACATCAAAACACCATTGAGTTTCATTACCTGACCGGGCAGCAGAGTGTGCTTTCAGGAACCGGTGTGCTGGAATGTCTCAGTGAACATCCAAAAGAAATGCTGCTGTTGTCTCTCCATCAGTCCACTTACATTGACATCCTGGCCTACTTCGTGGCACTGGATAGGTTTGTTCGCTTCTGAAAGAGTGTGACATGACTTCAGTCCCTCAGTGACATCCACACACTGTAGCTACTGAATTCCCAGAGTGTGAAGTAGGGCTTGGATCAGTGGGGTGAAGAGAATTTAGGGACTGACTACCCTGAAAACTCTGTTCAGAGACAGCAGAGAGGAAGGAGCATTTTCTAGACCTGTCTTACCACAGTCATTTCATGACACATATGACACTCCTTATTAACCCCACCTGGAATCCCGAACCTACAGTAGGGAACAAGATGCAACTGTAGTGTGGGCTTTGGAGTCAAACACTCATACCCTGGCTGGCTCTGCTCCTTACTTGCTGTGTGACCTTGGAAAACATATTTAAACATGGCTTCCTTATGGAGATAGTGAGTATCCATGTTCTAGGGTAATCTTGATGATCAAGTGAAAGACTGTTTGCTACTCTATAGTTAGGTCTTCCAGCGCACCAGCCTTGGGGGCTCTCTAGGGTGAACTAATAAAACACTAAGGATGAACAGAAGACTCTGAAGCTGCCATATTTCTCGAGTCCTCACTCTGCTGACATCAGTTATCCCATTTAATCTTAACTGGGATATTACATTTTCTTACCTTACTTTACAAATAAAGTTATAGGAGAAAAAAAAAAAGCAACTTGTCCCATATCACATAGTTACTGTGTGACACAGCTGGGATTTTATTCCCAGCTTTGAACCCAGGACACTCAGGCACAACGGTGCTGCGATGAGAGCCCAGAGCTGGCCGTCTGATGCCTTGTCAACTCACAGAGTTGTTCTAGGGTGGGACACTGAGTGAGCTCAAATGAAAATGAAGGAAAGAGAATGTTCTGAATTGAAATGGCAATTTATAACCAAAGCATAGGTAGCGATCAAGGAGAGGGAATTCCAAATAAAGAAAAAAATATATATTGTATAGAAATCTTGGAAGCAGGATACAGGATGCACAAGTGGCAAACATAAACTCAGATCACGAGGGCAGGGCAGGGAGCAGAAACAGTGAAGACTCAGAGTCACAGGACTTGTGCAAATGACCACTGCTCCCTTTAAAAACTTCTAAAAATGAAAATGCTATCTTGAGATTCAAGGATTTAACTTATCCCATAAGGGACTTTAGAATCCCTCTGTGTTCCTGGCTATAAATCCAAGTTCCCCAGGACTTCTTGTGAATCTCAGTTGAAGCCTGCACTGTGTCCAGAAGATGCCTTAAAACAACCCGCTGGGGGGCTGGAGAGATGGCCTAGCGGTTAAGAGTGCTGACAGCTCTTGCAGAGGACCGGGGTTCCATCCCCAGCACCCACATGGCGGCTGAGAACCGTCCGAAACTCCAATTCCAGGAGAACTCCAGTTCCAGGGGAATCTGATGCCCTCTTCTGACCCCTGCGGCATTGCACGACACGGGTGCACAAACCTGCATGCAGACAGTACATTCATACACATACAGAAATAAATAAAATTAAAAAAAAAAAAACCCGCTGGGATGGCCAAGTCACATCAGCCATGACTGACAGGGAGTTTGCTTCCACACTCTTATTGTTATTGTTATTGTTATTATACTTACATTAATCAATGATGCAACTCTACAGCTGGGGAGATGGCTTGGATTGTAGTGTTTGTCATGTAGGCATAAAGATCCGACTTTGATCCCATATATAAAAGCTACGTGTGGTGGCACATGCTTGTAATCCTGGTGCTGAAGGCAGACAGGAGGAATCCTAGGACTTGCTGACCAGTTAGCCTAACCATATCAATGAGTTTCAGGTTCAGTGAGATACCCTGACTCAGGAATCAAGGTGGGGGTGCTGGAGAGATGGCTCAGCAGTTAAGAACACTGACTGCTCTTACAGATGGCCAGGGTCCAGTTCTCATGGTGGCTAGGCTAACAGTCATCCATAGTTCCAGTTCCAGGGGATCCAACATCCTTTTCAGACCTAGGGGCATTGAATGACACAGTGCACTTACATCCATGCAAGCAATACACTCATTCACATAAACTAAAAATAAATAAAATATTTTTTAATCAAGGTGTGTATGCTGCCTGAGGAATGACACCTGCAATTCAACACACACACACACACACACACACACACACACGCACAAACACATACAAACACATAAGCAAAATAATATTAAGTAAGGAGCTAGAGAGATAGCTTACCAGTTAAGAGGAACTGATACTCTTCCAGAAGCCCTGAGTTTGGTTCCCAGCATCTATATCAGGCAGCTCACAACTACCTGTAACTCCAGCTTCGAAGGATCTCATCCCTATTCTGGCCTCCTCCAGCACATTCAGGCAGATTCCTTATTGGTGTAGAGCTCCAGTGACATCTGTACTGAGTGCTATAAAGCCTGAGTCCATCCACACAGTGCCTCTTCTCTTCCTTGAAGGCATTCCCATCACACCTGTATTCTACATAGTAATATTCTGCACATGGCAGAAACTCAGTGTTTGGGGCAATGACCTCATTTGGCTTCTAAATACTCAGTGACAGAGTCAAGTGAAAATAATAATGACAGGGGCTGGAGAGATGGCTCAGTAGTTAAAGGCATTAGCTCCTCTTGCAGAGGACCCAGGTTCAATTCTCAGCACCCATGTGGCAGCTAACAGCCATCATAACTTCAGTTCAAGGGGAATCTGACAGCTTCTGACTTACTCAGCCATGGCACAACACAGGTGCATTTATATACATGCAGGCAATACACTCATACACATAAAAAATATAAATACAATATTTATTTAAAAAGAAAATGATAAAAATGTAATATCAGGTGTTGGTGATTGACTATGTGTTCTTTGCTAAGCATGTGGTTCTGAACACCATGTGTGTTCTTACTTGTTGTGATGGTTAATCCTGGGTGTCAACTTGACTGGACTAAGGAACAAATAAGAGAAAAAGGATCTTCGGATTGGACTACCTCAACCCGGATGGCCCACCCCAAATGTGGGCATTACCTTCTGCTGGCAGGCAGTATTAAAGGCCACGGCAGAGGGAGCTGGTCCCTTTTTTTCCTGCAGCTTGCATCTGTCTCACTGGTGAGTTTGTCTTGCTGCTGTGATCAACCCTTCGGATCCCAGCATGTACTGAGACCGGCAGATCTCCTGGAATCCATCGGGCCTTCAGCACCAGATTGGGACTACTGAGACATCCAGCCTTGCGGACTGAGCAGTTTCCTGGATTCTCAGCCTCTCCAGTGCGGTGCAGCTACTGTTGGACTCCTTGAACTCTGTCACATGAGCAAATCAATAAATTGTATATAACTATATATTCGTCCTGTTGCTTCTGTTTCTTTAGAGAACCCTGACTAATACGCTTGTCCTTCTAGACACAGGTAATCTGATTACTTCAGTTGAAGAATGGGGAACAGGGAGCTGGAGCGGTGGCTCAGCAGTTAAGAGCACTGGCTGCTCTTGTAGAAGACCCAGGTTTGATTTGCAGTGCCCATATAGCAGCTGGTCTTGAACTCACATACATCTGCTTGCCTCTGCCTCCCAAGTGCTAGGATCAAAGGTGTGCACCACCATGCCCAGCATAAATAACAATTTTTTAAGGTAATGCCAGGTGTGGTGGCACATGCTTTTAATCTCAGGAGGCAGAGGCAGGTGAATCTCTGTGATTTAATAATGAAAATAAATAAATAAATAAATAAATAAATAAATAAATAAATAAATAAATAAATAAATTGATAGGAACAGGGTCCTCGGTCAAAAAGTCTGGCCAGGTACTTCCACAAAACACTAAGTGGGGCCGGGTGTGGTGTTGCAAGCCTAGCACTTGGGAGGCAGTGGGCAGACAAAGGAAAAGGAAATAAAACTGGAGGTGGATTTGGCAAGGCCCTTACCGATTTCACTTTCTGAAGTTCTCTGTCAGCATTACTTGGTCCCTTTTTGATAAATTAATTATAAAAAAATTGTGTGTGTGTACAGTATATGAGTTTATATGTATATATATGCATGCATGCATGCCACAGTGCATGTGTAGAGGTCAGAGGGCAAACTTTGGGGTCAGTCCTTGCCTTCTACCTGTATTGAGACAGGGTCTATTCTTGCTCCCCACTGTGTAGGTCAGGCTAGTTGGCCCCTGAGCCTGTGGGGCTTCTTGGGGGCTTCAATCTGTCCCCTATCTTATTGTAGGAATGCTGTAGATGTGCACTTCTGTTTCTGGCTTTACATGGGTTTGGGGGATCTGAAATCAAGTCCTCAGTCTTGCATGGCAAGCGCTTCACTCACTGAGCTATCTCCGGCCCTGACTGGGTTCCTTCTATCACACACATCCAATCACACCCCCCCCCCCAAGCCAGGGTCCTGGCAAGACTCTTCTCACCTCTTCAGCAGCTGTCATCTCCTGAAAGCAGCAGCAGTGATGGGGACTCTAATAATACACTTCGTCCCTCTGGTAGTCAAGCCCCCATATTTCTATTGCTATTCTGACAAATGATACAAACCAGATGGTTTAGATCAGGACAAATGCATTAGCTTAAGGAAATCCAGCCTAGGCTCGCTGGGCTGCGTTCTTTTTAGAGGTCGTGGAAGAGAACCTGTTCCTTGCATTTTCCAGCTCCGGAGAATTTTCTTGCTTTTCTTGGTTCATGGCATCTTCTTCCATGTTCAGAGACATTAGCTTAGCCTCTCTCTCCCTCTTCTTTGGGGAGGAGGGGGCATGATTTTTTGTTCAGTTGCTTGGTCTTGATTTTTTTTTTTTCCCCCCATGGGGTTATCCACAATGCCCAAGTGATCAACCTCAGTTTCTCACAGGATTACAGGGGCATCCTTCCAGGATACTCCTCATAGGAAAGATCCAATGAAAAGTTGGAAACTTATAGCATTGCTATGTAGTTCATGGGAATATGGTCTTCATTAGACACCCTCCAGTTTGTCTTGAAGGTCATTGAATGTTCATGATATTCTTTAAGTGATATTTGAGTTTAAAACTATTAAACATAAGATTATATAACTGGTTATCAGGTGCTGAAGGAGAACCAATACATTTAGACAAATTTGTAACCTAGCTACCAGGATAACATCTAAGTATATGAAACAGCTAAACAAAAACTCCAGAGTATATAAGCGGTGTGACCCATGGGAAGTCGGAGAATGAGGTGTTCCCGTTGCTCGCCTTTGGTTGAGTCTAAGATGGTGGCAGAACGCATACAGTGAGAATCGCCACGGATTGTAATTGGTTTTGTTAGGGTAAAAACCTGGGCCCTGGCAGCCCTGACAAGCTAAGCACAGCCACCTAGGCCAATCAAAGAGGCAGGCAAGATGACTCAGCTGGTAAAGGCACGTGTATCTGAGTTCCATCCTCAGGATCCATGTGGCAGAAGGAGAGAATCAGTTTAGTCGTCCTCTGACCTCCACGTGCATGCCGTCGAACATACACACAAGATAAATAAAATGGAGGAGGGGGAGAGAAAGAATGAAAAATAGGAAAAGGAGGTTTAGTCAATGTAGCCACATTAGGAAGAGGAACAAATAATGAGATCCAGTGACCCACACCACCCCCAAGCCATTTTCAGGGACCCTAAGATCCTAAGATGAGGTCTAGGTTTAAAGAAAGGAAGAGGGCTGGAGAGATGGCCTAGCGGTTAAGAGCGCCGACCGCTCTTACAGAGGACCCGGGTTCGATCCCCAGCACCCACATGGTGGCCGAGAACCATCTGAAACTCCAATTCCAGGAGAACTCCAGTTCCAGGGGAATCCGACACCCTCTTCTGACCTCCGCGGCATTGCACGACACGGGTGCACAAACCTGCATGCAGACAGTACATTCATACACATACAGAAATAAATAAATTAAATAAAAAAAAATTTTTTTAAAGAAAGGAAGAAAGGCGAGGACTGCATAGCTGAGCAGTCTCTGGTAGGGCCCGCCCACCACGGCCGCGTCATTCCTTCCTTGTCTCCACCCCAGTCTCTCTTGCAGGTGCCCTGACCAGTTCCCAGGGCTGTGTGGAATCTCTTACCTGGACACGTTCCTCTCTGGCTGGTCTCTGGCTTCAGCCTTTTCCCTCCCCCAGCCAGAGACTTCTGGGGAAAGTCCAGTTTCTTGGCACCATCATTTCAATAGCCTGGTAGCCAAAAGGAGACAAACAACTGTCTGTTTCGAACATCTTCATTTCTTCCAGCACAGTTACAGGGTCACAGTGGCTGAAAGCGAGACCCGGAATCTTCTACTGTGACTGTGCAGAAACCACCAAGCAAGTGGAACTGCACATGACCCTGCCTTCCCTTCCTGCTTCTCCCTTTCTACTGACTGGCACTACTTAGAAAACAAGAAGGCATATAACCGTAGAAAAGAATATATGACACTTTCATAATATAACTTTTATTATCATATAATATATAATTCAAAAAAAGCATATATCCAATGTTCTTTATAGAAAATGCAAAAAAATAAACATTATTTATAATTTAATATTAAAAAAACAAGAGTACCAATAGCACTTTGAGAGTTCTTTTCCCCTAAGAATTCAGAAAAGGATTTTTTGGGTGGTAGTGAGGTAATTTTGATGGTGGTGTGATTTTTGGTGAAAAAATCTCAATTATGTTCCAGCTGGATTTGAACTATTGTGTATCATAGGCTAGCCTCTCTTTTTAAATAATTGGGGTGGGGGTCTTTTTGAGACAGGGTCTCTCTGTAGCCCCAGCTGACCTGGAACTCACTACATAGACCAGGCTGGCCTGTATACTCATTGAACTTCTCCTCCCTCTGCCTGGGAAGTCCTGGGATTAAAGTCGTGTGCCACCACACCCAGCAAAATTAAATTTAAAAAAATAACTGCTGGGGGCTGGAGAGATGGCCTAGCGGTTAAGAGCACCACGCTCTTGAGCCAGAGACCGGGTTCGATCCAAGCACCCACATGGTGGCCGAGAACCGTCTGAAATCCAATTCCAGGAGAAACTCGCCAGTTCCAGGGGAATCCGAGAACCCTCTTCTGACTCCACGGCATTGCAGACACGGGTGCACAGACTTGCATGCAGACAATACATTCATACACTACAGAAATAATAAAATAAATAAAAAAGATAAAAAAAAAAAAATAACTGCTGGTGTGGTAGCAATGCCTTTAATCCCAGCACTTGATAGGCAAAGGCAGGCAGATCTTTGTGAGTTCAAGGCCACCTGACTACAGAGTGACGTTCCAGGCCAGGGTGGGACTACAGGGAGATCCCTGTCTCAAAATGACCAAAAATAACAAAATCAATAAATAATTACATTGCTGGGCAGCAGAGGCAGGGGATGCTCTGGATTCAAGCCAGCCTGTCTACAAAGTGAGTTCCAGGACAGCTTGGGGTGCAGGAAGACCCCTGTCTCAAAAAGACAAAAAAAAAAAAAAAAAAACAAACAAACAAACAAAAAAACCAACTACATTGAGCCAGGCGTGGTGTACACCTTTGATCTTAGCACTTAGGCAGGACTGTTTTACATAGTAAGTTCCAGGCCAGCTACGGTTACAGGGAGACCCTGTCACAAAAAGACCAAAAATAAAATAAAATAGCTTAATTTATCTACTTGTTTGTTTAGTGTGTGTGTGCTATGTGTATGTGTATGTGAGTATGTGTGTATATTGTGTGTGTGTATAATGTCTGTGTATATGTATGTGTTATATGTATGGTGTCTATGTGTGTGTGTTTGTGTGTGTTATTGTGTGTGTGCATTTGTGTTGTTGTGTTGTGTGGTGTGTGTGTGTGGTGTGTGTGCTGTGCATTTGCTGTA
>VZQC01005402.1:1762826-1804275 GCA_009823505.1 Rhizomys pruinosus
AAAAAAAAAAAAAAGGAAGTAAATCAAAAATAAATAAGAGACATCCCTTTGTAATTGGGGATGTGGCTCAGTAGTAAAGACCTTGCCTAGCATTTTTGAGGATCAGGGTTTAATTCCTGGCCCTGTAAAGCATATTATAAAAGTGGCTAAAGAAATGGTTCCGGGCTGGAGAGGTGGCCTAGTGGTTAAGAGCACCGACTGCTCTTGCAGAGGGCTTGGGTTTGATCCCCAGCACCCACATGGTGACTGAGAACCGTCTTTAACTCCAGTTCCAGGGGAATCCAATGCCCTCTTCTGACCTCGCGGCACTGCATGACATGGGTGCACAAACCTGCATGACGACAGTACATTCAAACACATTAGAAAAGAAATGGTTCGGTGGTTAAGGTCACGGTTTGCTCTGCAGAGGACCTGGGTTCGACTCCCAGCACCCACATGGCAGCTAACATCTGTCTGTAACTGCAGCTCCAGAGGACTGTGACCCCTTCTTCTGCATTCTCAGGCACTGCACGACACAGGTGCACTTACACACATTCAGGCAGTACACTCATACACATAAAATAAAATAAAATATTAGAAAAGAAAAAGAAAAGAAATATGTTGTTTTGTGGGGGCAGGGAAGGTGCTGAGGCCCCGCAGCCTTGGGCGGGGGTTTCGCCTTCAGCCCCTGAGCACACCCCACCCCCAAGTTTCCAGATTTGATCTTTGATTTTTCTTCTGACAGCTTTACTCCAATACGTGAATATTCGACAGGAAATGCTAATTCCTGTGTTCAAAGTAAACATCTTGTTCCTCAAAGCTGGCTCCCTCTTCCATTTTTCCATTCCAACCAGAAATTGGATGTCAGGGGCTCTTTGGCTCGCTGTTCCTTCACTCCCACTCACTCCTAATCCAGCTCCGTGTCTGCTGCTCCAATACCTTATCCGCCCCCTTTATTCACCAAAATAGGCTTGTCCCTCCTTCCTCTCCCAGGTGGGACCCATGACTAGCCCATAGTGCTCCCCTTTCTCTATTTCCCAGCACAGCTGATTCCAGTGGCCACCCTGGGAGTGTTCCCAGAAACCGACGGAGTGGGAAACCTAAGGCCCGGGTGTTGGGGGGATCCCCACCAAGGACGAGCTCCGGAGGCATCAAGGACACTGGATACTTGCCTTTGGCCGGGACGAAATCAGAAAGAGCCAGATGCGCTAGGGAAGAATTTGTGATGCAACAGGCTGCACACGATAGCAGACAATCCTCTGGCAGCACAACTGGAGATCTGTCTCAGCCGCCAGGAAAGAATCCTGGTCATCATCAGCATCCAGTGTAACTGTAAAATATGACCTAATTGAGAGGTGTGTCAGCAGCAGATTGAGCTGCCTTCATGCCTCCCTCTGAGTGATAAACAAAGAGCTACAGTTACCCTCAGTGCAAGAGTAAAAATAGCTACCACTTCATAAAGCCTGTCATTTATTTTTGATGCTGGGATTGAACCCAGGGCCCTGCGCATGCTCAGTATGTGTTCCCCATGGAGAGAGATCCCCAGCTCACACTGTGTTAACTAGCCATTCTAGTAAGTACCTGAGATAACCAATTTATAAAGACAAAAGTTCTATTCTGACTTATAATTTTGGAGGTTTGAGTCCCACGGGTAGTTGATCCTGTAGCTTAGAGCTGGTGACAAGGCACAGTAGGGGCAGATGGCAGAGCAAGACTGTTCATGGCAAGGAAGTAGAAAAAGGAAGAGACCACAGTTCCACATCACCTTCAAAGTCCTAAAGACCTCCTCCTGCTCACCACCCTCTTGAAGGTGCCACCACCTCCCAACAGCACCACAGTAGAGAAGTACAGCATACAGGCCTTTGTGAGGCAGCTGAAGCTCCATAGCACATGCTGTTAAATGAGGACTACCCCCAAACAGCGACTGACGGATGAATGACTGCTACAAGACTATTATCCAGCCATGGTGGCTCACACCTATAATCTCAGCACTTGACAGCTGAAGCAGGAGGATTGCCCTGAGTTCAAGGCTAATTTGAGCTTCCTAGTAATTCCAGGTAAGCCTGAGCTACAGACCAAGACACGGTCTCAAAAAAATTTATCAGAATATAATGTCTAATGTAGAATATGATAGATAGATAGAGATGACAGATCAATAGATAGATGATAGATGGATTGATTGATAGATGATAGATGATAGATAGATAGATAGATAGATAGATAGATAGATAGATAGATAGATAGGCAGATAAAGAGATGCATATCTTCAGGATCTCAGCATGTGGCCCAAGCTGGCCTTGAATTCACAAACCTCCTGCCTCAGCCTCTCAAGTTCTGATTTTATACGTACACGCCCTTATACCTGGCTAGCTATGATTTTCTCATCTTAAAAAATCTTTTCTCAGCTGGACAGAGTGATACACACCTGTAATCCCAGCCTAAGGGAGGCTGAGGCAAGAAGATCCCTGAAATCTAAGGCCAGTCTGGTCTACATAGTGAGTTCCAGGCCAGTCAGAACTGCATAGTTAGATCCTGTCTAAAAGAAGACGAGGAAGAGAAGGAAGACAAGGAGGAGGCAGAAGCTGTAAGAAAAGAAAATTCATAGCTAAAACTCTTTCTATATATGGGCTAGAGATGGCTTGGCAGCTAAAGGTGCTTGATACCAAGACTGAGTACTGAGTTCCATCCCCAGGATCCACACAAGAGAAACAACTCCTGAAAGTTAACCTCTGAGGTCCACATATATGTGATATGCACATAAACAGACACACACACACACACACACACACACACACACTTAAATGTATTAAAATTTTTTCAATAAAAAGACATGAAGTCTTGAAAATAAAATGATTTTTTTCCCTGTAAAACCTTAAATTGAATGGCACACAATTGAATGCCGCAGTCTCTGCAGAGGAGGAAGTGGGAGGATCAGGATCAAAGCCAGACTCAGCTGCAAGTAGGGAGTGTAAGACAAGCCTGGAGACAGGAGACCCCATCTCTGAAAAACCAATGAGAAAAAACAGTAAGGCAAAGCAAAAAGAAAAAACTCAGCAGGCATGGTAGCAAACAGCTTTAATCCCAGCACTCGGGAGGCAGAGGCAGGCAGATCTTTTGAGCTCCAGGCCAGCCTGGTCTACATAATGAGTTCCAGGCCAGCTGGGGCTATAGGGAGACCCTGTGTCAAAAAGACCAAACAAACAAACAAAAAACCTCTTCATGTTTTTATTTTTCAAATATTTAAAAACGTTCTGCTTTTAAACAAGAATTGTAAAAAGCGAAGGATTTCTGGGCAAGGTCTGTAGCTCAGTCGTCTCGTGCTCGTGCTCGTGAGGAGCCCTGTATTTAATCCCAGCACTGCCAGAAAAGAAAAGAAAAAATAGGAAGAATTTCAGAATGAACCATTTCTTCATCAGCTCCTCAGGAACAATGCAAACTCACTGCTTATGGATCAGCAACGAAAGCCATATAGGCTGATGTTCCCATTTAGGAGGTTGGGGCAGGAGGATTGCCACAAGTTCCCGGCCAGCCTGGGCTATACACTGAAACTCCATCTCAGAATAAATTAGTCCAGATTAGAAACCTGAAACATGTTAAAAACTTCTGCAAACATAAATACAATTCTCAGAAAGAATACAAAGGGCTATGGAAGGGTTCTAGGCTTTTTTTTTTGAAGGAGTGATATTTAAGATTGAAAGGGTAAATTAACTTATTCTTTAAACTGGATGAAGCACCCTGGACAGTGTCCTTTGATGACTTGAAAGTTAAGCTAATACAACCCAAGCCAAGTCCCAAGGCATGGAAAAGAGTGCCTTTTCACTGCAAAGAATATAGAGGCCGGTTCCTGGAATGAGAGGAATAAAAGAACGTCATATTATAAACTTCAAGAGCCTTCTTGTCACTGTGGCAGAATACCGACATAAACAACTTATGGGGGAAAAGTCATATTTTAGCTCATGGTTTCAAAAGGTTCAGTCCATGGTTACTTAGCCCATGGCTGGGCAGAATGTCACGGCAGCAGGAACAGGTGTCAGGAGAGGGAAGCAGAAGTTCTCACCTTGTGGTGGCTGGGAAACTGAGATGGAAGGATGGACTGGGGACCACTGTAACACTCAGAGAAAGGGTCTGCCCAGTGCCCTGCTTCTTTTAGCAAGCCCCACCTCCTAGAGAGCACCATCTCCAAATAGCACCCCTTACCCCAAAGGACCAAACATTCAACACATGAGCCAGTAGACAGGGATTCATATTCAAACATTACCAGGAAAGATCCTACAGAGCCCTGAAAATCTTGGGGGTTTATCCCTTTATCCCAAAGGCCAGAGAAAACGATTGAGGAGTTTAAGGAGAGAATCAACAGTCAAATATCGTGGGAGGGTCAGATGCTGTCCCCCCACCACACACACACACACACACACACACACACACACACACACACACACACACTATGTGCTTGAGAGATGGTGCGGAGTGGGACTTTCTGTTATGGCACAGTAAACACACGGAAGGAATGGGAGACACCTGGCACCTAATTAACAGGAATGACATGTGATAAGGGAGAGGAAGTTGTGGAGTGCTCCAAAGTAAATAAATGATGATCTAGGTTTCTGACTTGAGCAACTGAACGATGCCCTTCACCAAAAGAGAGGATATGGGAAAATGAAACTTTGGGGCAGGAAGTGCAGAGCACTGTTCCACAGACAGACACAAATGTGTGCGAAACATTTTTGCTGTAATGAACGGAAGGATCACCAGCATGGGTCTTGTGAGATAGCTCAGGGGGTGAAGGGTTGGGAGGTGGCTCAGGGGGTGAAAAGTTGGGAGGTGGCTCAGGGGGTGAAGGGTTGGGAGGTGGCTCAGGGGGTGAAGGGTTGGGAGGTGGATCAGGGGGTGCAGTAGGCAAAGCCTGATGACTAGAGCCTACCTACAAGCCAGATGAAATAGTGTATGCATCTGTAATCTGAGCATTCCTCTACTGGGAGATGTGACCCAACCAGGAGACTCACTGGAAACTCATGCATCAGCTGCACTAGTGCACTCAGTAGTGAACAATAAGAGCGACCTGTCTGGGGTGGAGAGATGGCTCAGTAGTTAAGAGCAGTGGCTGCTCTTACAGAGGACTGGGATTTGGTTCATGTCATCCACACGATGGCTAACAACCATCTATAACCTCAGTTCCAAGGGATCCAATGCCATCTTCTGAGTTCTGTAGACTTTGTGCACTTACATACATGCAGGCAAAACACTTATACACATAAACTTAAAATTAATAAAAACAATTGCTTTAATTTTATTTTATGTGTATGAGTATACTGTCTGCATGCAGGTCTGTGCACCCATGTCATGCAATGCTGTGGAAGTCAGAAGAGGGTGTCGGATTCCCCTGGAACTGGAGTTAAAGACAGTTCTTAGCCGCCATGTAGATGCTGGGAATGGAACCTGATACTCTGCAAGAGCAGTTGATGCTCTTAACTGCTGAGCCATCTCTCCAGCCCCAAGAAAAGCAATTTTAAAGAAGAAACAAGAGAGGCTCTATCTCAAACACAGTGGGAGGGGAGAGCTGACACCCAAGATTGTCCTCTGCCTGTCCCAAGCATGTCATGGCACACAGGTGCCGGCATTCACACAAACAAATGTCCAAACACACAGAGAATCACCAGCATGAAAATAGCAATGGTGGTCTCAAGAGTAAACAAGGGGCTAGGCTGCAGCTCACTGACAGTGTGTAAGTGTGTACCAGGCCCTGTGGTAGACCCCTAGCACTACAGACCACACCGCCTACACACACACACACACACACACACACACACACACACACACACANTGCTCTTACAGAGGACCCAGGTTTGAGTCCCAGCACCCACATGGTAGTTGACAACCATCCTCAACTCTAGATCCAAGGTTAAGCACCCTCTTCTTTTTTTTTTCGAGACAGGATCTCCCTGTAGCCCCAGCTGTCCTGGAACTCACTCTGTAGACCAGGCTGGCCTTGAACTCACAAAGATCCGCCCGCCTCTGCCTCCCAAGTGCTAGGATTAAAGGCATGCGCCACCACACCCGGCTACAGCCTCTGTTTTTTGGAGGGGAGTCCTTTTTTGAGACATGGTCTCCTTTTAGTCCTAGCTGGCCTGGAGTTTGCTCTGTAGACCAGGCTGGCTTTGAACTCACAGAGATCCACCTGCCTCTGCCTCCTGAGTGCTGGGATTAAAGGCGTGTGCCACCACGCCTGGCTTATTTATTCAAATAGCTTATAGCATGAAAGACTTTGATAATCTTTTTGTTGTTCATCAGTTGTTTGGTTTTGCGAAATAAGTAAAATCATGCTATAGTCCAAAATGGCCTACAATTGCTCACATAGCCCACATTAACCATGAACTCCTAGCAATCCTTCTGCCTCAGGCTGCAGAGCACTGGCATTGCAGGGTTCCACCACCATGCCCGGCACTCCTCAACTGTTTCAGCAAGAAAATCCTCAGAAAAACTGAACAAGTGAAAGGTCTTCTGATGCCAGGGCCATGTTTGTTCTGCCTTGTCTTCGTGGTGCTAGAGTGCCACGCAGGGCCTCCAGGAAGCTGGACAAGCACTCTGCTGCTAAGTGCTGCTATCTCCAGCCCAGACCAGGTGGTTTTGAACCACGCAGCTATTTCCAGTG
The DNA here is from genome assembly GCA_009823505.1 of Rhizomys pruinosus. Classification (NCBI taxonomy): domain Eukaryota; kingdom Metazoa; phylum Chordata; class Mammalia; order Rodentia; family Spalacidae; genus Rhizomys; species Rhizomys pruinosus. Next base: position 1,769,455 of record VZQC01005402.1, read on the forward strand.
TGCACTTAAAAGGCACGGTAGATGTACTGGGAAGTTGGTTCAGTTGGCTCACCTTGCAAGTGTAAGCACCAGAGCTTCATCCCCAGAACCCATGATAAAAAAGCTAGACGTGGTGGTGTACTCTTATAATCCTAGTGCTGGGGAGATGATGGAGACAGGCGGGTCCCTAGGGGCACACTGGCCAGCCAGCCCAACCAACATGGTAAGTTCCAGGTCAATGAGAGACCTTGTCTTGAAAAAAAGTGGACAGTACCTGTGGAATAACACAAATTTGTTCTCTGACCGCCATGTGCACACATAACCTACGCACCTGAAAATGTACATGCATATGTGCACACACGTATATACATACACATAACTGTAGGCATCAAAACCTCCTCATATGAAACCATGTGAAAAAGTAACATGAGGAAAAATGGGAACATGCAAACACTTTATTTGGTGGTGCCACAGATAAGTTTTGTTTTTTTTTTTTTTTTTGGTCTTTTCGAGATAGGGTCTCCCTGTAGCCCCAGCTGTCCTGGAACTCGTTCTGTAGATCAGGCTGGCCTTGAACTAAAAAACATATGCCTGCCTCTGCCTCCTAAGTGCTAGGATTAAAGGTGTGCACCACCATGCCTGGCCACAGATAAGTTTTATCTGTTCCATATATTATTTGTATAGCAGTGTATAAAAACCCTTGGTAATTATACTTGGGGGGATATTCTGAGAGGAAAAGGAAATATAGAGATTGAATGGGAGGTGAAGAATACCAAGGGATGATAAAAATAGGACTTTAGAAGCAGGGTCTGGAGAACACTTGGTCATAGGGGGGAGAGTTAAAGCAGTGACACATGGGAGGGGGGACAGGAATCGTTAATGTCGATGTAAGAAAATCCATAGAGAAAAAAGGCGAGAGAGAGACAGAGACAGAGACAGAGAGACAGAGAGAACACTAGATGTCAGTTAAGGACAGGAAGTTGATATCAGTATGGTTAGATCACTCTGCTTTCTCTATGAAGTTAGAGGTGAGATCACCAGTAAGAATAAGAGATGAAAGCAAGAGTCAAGACAGTGAAGAAAGTTGATATGTTAGCTTTCTGTTATTCTCACAAAGTATCAAAGATAATTAACTGTTCATTTGGCTCACAGTTTGGAGGTTTTGGTCCATGACAGGTTGAACCCACTGTGTTGGGCTCATGGTGAGGCAGTACATCATGGTGGGAGCACATGGTGGGAGCACATGGTGAGAGCACATAGTGAGGCAGCACCTCACTGTGGGAGCACATGGTGGGAGCACATAATGGGAACACATGGTGAGAGCACATGGTGAGAGCATGTGGTGGGAGCACATGGTGGGAGCACATGGTGGGAGTACATGGTGGGAGCACATGGTGAGAGCACATGGTGGGAGCACGTGATGGGAGCACGTGGTAAGAGCACATGGTGGGAGCACATGGTGGGAGCACATGATGGGAGTACATGGTGAGAGTACATGGTGGGAGTACATGGTGAGGCAGCACATGGTGAGAGCACATGGTGAGAGCACATGGTGGGAGCACATGGTGGGAGCACATGGTGAGAACACATGGTGGGAGCACGTGGTGAGAGCACATGGTGAGGCAGCACATCATGGTGAGAGCACATGGTGAGAGCACATGGTGGGAGCACATGGTGGGAGCACGTGGTGAGAGCACATGGTGGGAGCACATGGTGGGAGCACATGGTGAGAGCACATGGTGGGAGCATATGGTGGGAGCACGTGGTGGGATCACATGGTGGGAGTACGTGGTGAGAGCACATGGTGGGAGCACATGGTGGGAGCACATGGTGAGAGTTAGCATCACCACCTATATCAGCACACACCCATTGGTTCCTCACATCATGATTCATTTACAACACTGATTACTCACCATGTACTACCCCATGTTGTTCTCCACTTGTACCATCATTCCCTACCGTATACCCACGTGCTCTCCCAATGTGCTCACCAAGATTGCTCCTCCACCATGATCACCTTACATGCACCACCCATGAGATCTACCACCATGTGTTTGTACACCTGCCCACCATGCGTGCTCCACATGTGCTCCTCACAATGTGCTCCCACCGACACTGCATCACCACCATGAGCTCTCACCAACGTACTCACCATGTCGGGACATCCGGGCGTATGCTCCCACCCAATTATTTGGCTCACCATGGTTCTTCCCGTCCCACCATGTGCTCTCACTCCACGTGCTCCACAAATATACCCACTATTCCCATGCTCTCACCTATGTGCATGTGCTCCCCCATGTGCATTACCACCATATGCTGCCACCATGTGTTCTCACCATGTACTCCCACCACGTGCTCACGCCAACCCATGTATGTTCTCACCACCAATAATGCTCCCACCCATCGTGCTATCCATCGCACCATTGCTCCCACCATGTGCCCTCCACCATCAGTGATTCCTCACCATGTACTCCCCACCATGTGCCTCTCACCCATGTGCCTTCCCAACCATGTGCTCGTCCGCCACGCATACTCCAACCAATGTGCTCCTCCACGTAACCTCCCACCATGTGCTCCGCCACGTAACTCCACCCATGCTGCTCCCATCCATGTGCTCCCGCCACATATCTCCCACCATGTGATCCACCGGACGTGCCATCCCAGCACATATGCTCTTGCCTCCCACTCATGGTGTTCTACCATGTACTCACCAACCTTATTTGACTGTATATCACCATAGTACTCCACAGTGTAACTCCCACCTACGTGTCTGTTCAACCACTGTTGCTCCACAATGTGCTCCCACCATGTCCTCCCACCATGTGCTCCCACCATGTGTTCTCACCATGTGCTCTCACCATGTGTTCCCATTNCGCAAAGGAAAATGGACAAGAAAGGAAGGAAAACGGGATATGTGGGGGGGGCCTATGGGTAGTCGAGGTTGCAGTACTTCCTCAAGGGGAGGTCGTCTGGTCGTTTCCTTTCTCTTTGTACCTGGCCATAAGACAAGCACTTTCCTCTACTATGTGCTTACCATGTACTACCACCACGTGCTCCTGCCACGTACTCCCACCACGTGCTCCTGTCACCACGTGACTCCCACCATGTGCTCCCACCACGTGCTCCCACCACGTGCTCCCACCACGTGCTCCCACGTCTCCCACGTGCTCCCACCATGTGCTCCCACCATGTTTCCATGTCCTCCCCATTCTCCCAGATCTCACTATGTGTCTCACCAATCCCACCATGTGCTCCCACCAGCTCCACATGTGCTCCCACCATGTGCTCCCACCACGTGCTCCCACCACGTGCTCCCACCACGTGCTCCCACCACGTGCTCCCACCATGTGCTCCCACCACGTGCTCCCACCATGTGCTCCCACCACGTGCTCCCACCACGTGCTCCCACCACGTGCTCCCACCACGTGCTCCCACCACGTGCTCCCACCACGTGCTCCCACCAGTGCTCCCACCATGTGCTCCCACCATGTGTCTCACCATGTCTCCACCACGTGCTCCTCACCATGTGCTCTCACCACGTGCTCCTACCACGTGCTCTCACCATGTGCTCCCACCACGTACTCCCACCATGTGCTCCCACCACGTGCTCCCACCATGTGCTCCCACCACGTGCTCCTCACCACGTGCTCCCACCACTGTGCTCCCACCACTGTGCTCCCACCACGTGCTCCCACCACGTGCTCTCACCATGTGCTCCCACCATGTGCTCCCACCATGTACCGTGCCCACCATGTGCTCTCACCATATGCTCCCACCATGTGTTCTCACCATGTGTCTAGCTCCCACCACGTGCTCCCACCACGTGCTCCTCACCACGTGCTCCCACCACGTGCTCCCACCATGTGCTCCCACCACTTGTGCTCCCACTTCCACGTGCTCCCACCACGTGCTCTCCACCCACGTGCTCCCAGCCATGTCCACTGTGCTCCCACCACTGTGCTCCCACCACTGTGCTCCCACCACTGTGCTCCCACCACGTGCTCCCACCACGTGCTCCCACCACGTGCTCCCACCACGTGCTCCCACCATGTGCTCCCACCACTGTGCTCCCACCATGTGCTCCCACCATGTGCTCCCACCATGTGCTCCCACCATGTGCTCTCACCATGTGCTCTCACCATGTAGCTCCCACCATGTGTTCCCACCACTGTGCTCCCACCACTGTGCTCCCACCAAGTCCCTGTGCTCCGCCCGTACCCCACCTGTGCTCCCACCACTGTGTCTCCCATTCCACATGTGCTTCCCATATGTCCACAGTGCTCCTCATCCCACGTGCCCCCACCACGTGCTCCCACCACGTGCTCCCACCACGTGCTCCCACCACGTGCTCCCACCACGTGCTCCCACCACGTGCTCCCACCACGTGCTCCCACCACGTGCTCCCACCACGTGCTCCCACCACGTGCTCCCACCATGTGCTCTCCACGTATCCCACCATGTGCTCCCACCACGCCTCACATGTGTCCCAGGTCCCTATGGTCCACCATGTGCTCTCCTATTGCCACCTGTGTTCTCCCTATCCCACTGTGCTCCCATTCCCACCATGTGTCTCCCATGTCCACTCCGTGCTCACCTGGTCCCACGTACTCCCACCATGTGATCCCACACAGTGCTCCCACCAGTGCTCACCATGCTCCACATTTGCTCCCACCATGTGCTCCCACCATGGCTCTCCCGTGCTCCCACCATGTGATCCCACCACGTGCTCCCACCACGTGCTCCCACCAGTATGCTCCCACCACGTGCTCCCACCATCGTGTCCCACTCTCCCACCACTGTCACACTGCTCCCACCACGTGCTCCCACCACGTGCTCCCACCACGTGCTCCCACCACGTGCTCCCACCACGTGCTCCCACCACGTGCCCCTGTGCTCCCACCATGTGGCCCACCTGCCTCACCATGTCCTCATGCTCGCCCTTGGCCCCAACCATGTGCTCTACATCCATGTGCTCCTCACCATGTGCTCTCACCATGTGTTCCCACATGTGCTCCCACCATGTGTTCTCACCATGTGCTCCCACCATGTGCTCCCCCCATGTGCTCCCACATGTGCTCTCACCATGTGCTCCCGCCATGTGTCTCCCTGCCCCACATTGTCTCCCAGGTCCCATCATTGTCCATGTCCTCACCACGTGCTCCCCAGTCCACAGTGCTCCCCCGTATCCACATGTGCTCCCACCATTTCTCCGTGCTCTCCATGTGCCCATGTTCTAATGCTCCCACCATGTGCTCCACCTGGTTCCACCATGTGCTCTCACATTTCCTTATGTGCTCCCACCATGTGTTACGTGCTCCCTTGCTCACCATGTGCTCCCCATTGCTCCACCATGTGCTCTCACCACGTGCTCACCATGGCCTCACATGTACTCCCACCATGTACATGTACTCCCACCACGTGCTCCCCATTCCACGTGCTCCCACCATGTGCTCTCCACGCACACGTGCTCCCACCACTGTGCTCCCTCCATGTCTCCATCCCCATGTGCTCCCACCACGTGCTCCTCACCATGTCATTTGTGCTCCCACCATGTGCTCCACCGGATCTGCCACTAGCTGCCCACCATGTGTCTCAACCATGTGCTCCCACCATGTGCTCCCGCCCGTACTCCCACCCATTTTGCTGCCCTCCAGTACTCCCCCCATGTTTATCCCGCCACGTAACTTCCCAACCCTGGCTCCCACATGTGCTCCCGCCAACTACTTTCCCACCATGTGCTCCCACCATGTGCTCTCACCATATGCTCCCACCATGTGTTCTCACCATGTACTCCCACCTGTGTCTCACATGTACTCCCCACCTGTACTCCCCCACGTCGCTCTCACCATGTTCTCCCCACCAATTGGCTCCCACCAGTGCTCCCAACCATGTTGCTCCCACCATTGTGTTTCTCAACCTGTGGCTCCCACCTGTGGCTCCCACCTGTGGCTCCCACCTGTGGCTCCCACCTGTGGCTCCCACCTCATTTGATCCCCACACGTGGCTCCCCACCATCTGCTCCCACATGTGCTCCCCCCCACCCCACCTCACCATGTTCTCCCACCATGTGCTCCCACCATGTGCTCTCACCACGTGCTCCCACCATGTGCTCCCACCATGTGCTGCCACCATGTGCTCTCACCATGATGTGCTGCCCCACCATGTGCTCTCACCACGTGCTCCCACCATGTGCTCCCACCATGTGCTCCCACCATGTGCTCCCACCATGTGCTCTCACCATGTGCTCCCACCATGTGCTCTCACCATGTACTCCCACCATGTGCTCTCACCATGTACTCCCACCATGTGCTCCCACCATGTGCTCCCACCACGTGCTCTCACCATGTGCTCTCACCATGTACTCCCACCATTTGCTCTCACCACGTGCTCCCATCATGTGTTCTCACCATGTGCTCCCACCACGTACTCCCACCATGTGATCCCACCACGTGCTCCCACCATGTGCTCCTCCCCATTTCCTCCCACCCATTGTACTTTCACACTTGTACTCCCATCTGTTGGATCTTTTTTTTTTTTCTTCTTTTCTTCTTACTCTCTTCCTTTTCCCTCTTTTTTTCCCCTCCTTTTTTTATCCTTTCTTTCTTCTCTCTTCTTCTTTCTTCTTTTTATTTCACCTTCTTCCTCTTCTTCCCACCATGTGCTCCCACCATGTGCTCTTACCACGTGCTCCCCACAACGTGCTCCCAACATGTGCTCTCACCATGTGCTCCCACCATGTACCTCCCACCCTGTGCTTACACCATGTGCTCCCAACCACATGCTTCACCATGTGCTCTCACCATGTGTTCCCATTATGTGCTCCCACCATGTGCTCCCAACATGTGCTCTCACCATGTGCTCTCACCATGTGCTCCCACCATGTGCTCCCACAGTGATGTACTGGTCACCCATGAGCCCAACACAGGTGGGTCAAACCTGTCATGGACCAAAACTCCAAACTGTTGAAGCGAAATGAACAACAGTTTAATTATCTTTCTTTCTTTCTTTCTTTCTTTCTTTCTTTCTTTCTTTCTTTCTTTCTTTCTTTCTTTCTCTTTCTTTCTTCTTTCTTTCTTTCTTTCTTTCTTTCTTTCTTTCTTTCTTTCTTTCTTTCTTTCTTTCTTCCTTTCTTTCTTTTTCCTTCCTTCCTTCCTTCCTTTCTTCCTTTTTCTTTCTTTCTTTCGGTCTTTTTGAGACAGGGTCTCCCTGTAGCTCCATCTGTCCTGGAACTCTTTATGTAGACCAGGCTGGCCTTGAACTCACAGAGATCCCCCTGCTTCTGCCTCCCGAGTGCTGGGATTAAAGGCATGTGCTACCATGCTAGCACAGTGACTTTTAAGTGCACCCTGGAAATAGAGCTGCCTGTTCTGGGTTGGATGTAGCACTTAGCAGCAGAGTGCTTGTCCAACTTCCTGGAGGCCCTGTGTGGCACTCTAGCACCACAGAGACAAAGCAGAACAAACATGGGCCTGGCATCAGAAGACCTTTCTGTTCTTGCATTAGGACATGGAGGCTAACAACTGTCCGTAACTCCAGTTCCAGGGGATCCAACACCTTCTGACCTCTGTGGGCACTCCATAACACAGCTGCACTTAGACACATGCAGGCAATGCACTCATACACATAAAATAAAAATAAGAGTAATAAATATTTTTAAAGATAAACATAGTTTGAATCTGAGGAGCTTGTAGTCTTCAGCATTCATGCACATTGCCATCCAGTATTCAGTGTGCATAGTCCTTGACCTGCTTTGTATTACAGAGCTCGATGGGAAAGAATATCAGTCTCTGGGGAAATTAAGGGTTGGAATAGGATATGTAAAACATTCATTATTTTTAAGATAATTTTGACTCATTACATGTATGATGATTAAGATTTTCAACTTGAACTTCTATTTTTAAAATTTCGCATAAACATGCCACTGTTTTATGTTGAACCTCCTATTAGTTACTTTTCTCATCAACTGCTGTAACAAAATACCTGATAGAAGCAACTTGAAGATTCTATTTTGGTGGGTAGTTTCCCAGGGCCACAATCAGAGTAGGGAAGGGAAAGGGCAGGGGTGGTCAGTAGCCGGGGGGGGGGGGGGGTCTTACAGTGGCTGCTCCCCCTGGTGACTGGCCAGAAAGCAGAAAAGGCAGACCTGGCCCTGATGACTGAATTCCACCAGTCAGATCTCATTTCTTAAACATACCACACTCTTCAAAAACAGCACCACGCACTGGGGATTGAGCATGCAAAGCACAAGCCTGCTGGGGGCATTTTAGATTTAAACCATAACAGACGTGTACTGTACTAAGAATGTTTTTTTTGCCGGGCGTGGTGGCGCACGCCTTTAATCCTAGCACTTGGGAGGCAGAGGCAGGCGGATCTTTGTGAGTTCAAGGCCAGCCTGGTCTACAGAGCGAGTTCCAGAACAGCTGGGGCTATAAGGAGACCCTGTCTCGAAAAGACCAAAAAAAAAAAAAGAATGTTTTTTTTTCCATCAAAGTACATTGAACTGGATTTTGCCCCATCCCAGCTTTTAGCAATAGTTGTTAAACTTCCTCCCATCTTCTAATCCATCTTCTAATCCATTCATGAGAGTATAGATGGTTTCTATTCTTTCCCACCTCATGAAGAAACCATCTACCAGCCACCTAACTCGTGTGATCTATGTGTTGATGAGCATGATGCAGAAAGACCCAAGGCTGAGATCAGGAATACATCCCAATTGTTCTAATGTGTGATTGTGATTCCTAACCTTTGTTCTGAAAGAAGGAAGCTAGATTAACGGGCCTATTTCAAGTAGTAAGGCTGGGACAAACATCAACGCATTCATGTATTAGATGCTAGCCCCGGAGATCTGCAAACATGTCTGGAGCAACATTTTTAGCAGGATATTCTTGTCTTTAATGAGCTGGGGAAATAAGACCAAAACCATGAAATTCAAATTTCCTATCCAAGTGCAGAGATGGAAAGGCCCTTTGACCTGTCTAGTCACGGATTCACAGAATGTTGAGCTGTGAAGGCAACCTTAAAGATGGTCCTCCCACTTCCTTCCCTATATCAACCAGTGGGTGCCAAGACCAAGGGTCACTCACGCAGAGCAGGTAGGGAATGCCATTCAGAAGCTACAGGGGACCTCTCTATGAATGGAGTTGAGAATTCAAGTTAAAGAGTGGTTGGAGATGTGGGATATAGTTCTTGACTCCTGGGATTACAAACATGAGCTATCATGCCTAACTCAGGGCCTGCTTTAATAATGATAATAATAAAAAAGAGAGAATAAAGTTGCAGACAATTTGAGTATTGGGATTACTGTCATATGTAGGAAGCTTTTCTTTTTTGTTTGTTTTTATGTATGTGTATGAATGTACTGTCTGCATGTAGGTTTGTGTACCTGTGTTGTGCAATGCCTCGGAGGTCAGAGGAGGGTGTCAGATTCCCGACACCCTGCTAAGGGGGAGGGGGACACAGCACCTGCCTGCAGGTGCTGTGGGGAGCTGGCTTCTCAGTGCAGAGACCAGCCGACTACTTCCTGTAGCCCAGCCTAAGCGATAACTCCAATTTAGGCTCTTAGCTTAGATCCATGAGACACGTGTTCCACTCTTGGCTGTGACTTCCCATCTGCTCAGAGCCTGAACAGGAATTTCACTTACAACCAGCTACCCAGGTTGGTGGTCTGCAAAGGGAACCTTTTTCCAACCCACTGGCCACCTGAACGAAATGCAGGCCTACCTTAGCCTGTATGTGCACAAAAATTAATAAAAATAACGGCCAGGAATCCCGTGATGATGTTACTATGGAATTCAAATTTACTCATTGCCACAGCTTGCTTTTGTAAACCAGATGGCGTCAGTTCCCAGGACCAATCATGAGCCCCCAACTCCGTGCCACTGCACACCTTGCTCCACCCAGCATCGTGCACCTAGGCCATGCTGCTTGCTCCTCCTTGGGGTGAATCCAGACTCTTGGCCATGCGGTGCCCTGAGGCATGCCAGCTGGAAAGCTAGCCTGCAACTCAAGCTGGATTTCCCTACATTCATAAGCCACCATGTCTGGTTATAATTGTTACTACCTGCATTTCATGCGATAATTTTTTTGGGGGGGTGTCTTATTGAGGCAAGGTTTCCCTGTAGCCCCAGCTGTCCCAGAACTCACTCCATAGACCAGGCTGGCCTTGAACTCACAGAGATCCACCAGCCTTTGCCTCCCAAGTGATAGGATTAAAGGCATGAGCCACCATGCCCAGCCTCATGCAATAATTTTTTAACTGTCCATAGAACCCTTTTGTGTCATAATGATTTTTCCTGGTTTTTCAGTACTCAAGTATGACACTGAAAGGTACCTTTCAAGAATGTCCTCTGTGGATTTAAGCATCAGTATTCAAGGGGCTGGAGAGATGGCTCAGTGGTTAAGAGCACTGACTGCCCTTGCAGAGGACCTGGATTCGATTCACAACACCCACATGGCGGCCAAGAACTGTCTTTAAACTGGGTGTGGTGGCTCATGCCTTTAATCCCAGCACTTGGGAGGCAGAGGCAGGTGGATCTCTGTGAGTTCAAGGCCAGCCTGGTCTACAGAGTGAGTTCTAGGCCAGCTGGGGCTATAGGGAGACCCTGTCTCAAAAAAAAAAAAATAATAATCAGTATTCAAAACCCCATCATGGTGACATACTTCTAGAATCCCAGAACTTTTCAGGGGATTGCTGAAAGTTGGAGGCCAGCCAGGGCTACTGAATAAGACCCTATCTTAAACAAACAAACAAACAAGTGATTAAGTTAGGCTTGTCTTAATGAACTAATGTGGAACAATCGACATATTTTTCTAGGAATTAGTATATATCATACAAATATGTACAATATGCTACCATTTAAGTCTAAAAAAGAAAAGAATGCAAAGCCAGGTGTGGTGGTCCAGGCCTGCAGGGCTCTTCTAGCTACTATTTGGAAGGCCCAGGCAGGTGGATCCCTTAAGCCCAGGAGTTCAAGACCAACCAGAGCAACATATAGAAGAAGACAGGCGTGGTGGCTCATGCTTGAAATCCCAGTACTGAGGAGATCACTCTAAGGCAAAAGTCAGCTCGGTCTACGCAGTAAGTTCCGGGACAGCCAGGGCTGCAATATGAAACCCTGTCTAAAAAAAAAAAAAAAAAAGAAGGGAAGATGGAGGGGGACAGAAGAGAGACAGAAAAGTGTGCGTGGTGTGTGCATTTGGAAATGCATAGAATATCTCTGGACATATAAATAAAAAATTGGAGCCGGGCGTGGTGGCGCACGCCTTTAATCCTAGCACTTGGGAGGCAGAGGCAGGTGGATCTTTGTGAGTTCAAGGCCAGCCTAGTCTACAGAGTGAGTTCCAGGACAGCTGGGGCTACAAAAAGACCAAAAAAAAAAAAAAAATTGGGGGCCTGGAGAGATAGCCTAGCAGTTAAGAGCACCGACTGCTCCTCCAGAGGACCCGGGTTCGATCCCCAGCACCCACATGGCGTCTAAGAACCGTCTGTAACTCGAATTCCAGGAGAGCTCCAGTTCCAGGGGAATCCAACACCCTCTTCTGACCTCCGCAGCATTGCATGACACGGATGCACAAACCTACATATAGACAGTACATTCATACACATACAAAAATAAATTAAAAAAAAATTGGTCACTGTGTTTGCCTCAAGGGAGGGGAATTAAATTCTGACATATGAGGCTAAGAGTCAGACATATTGTTCTTTTGAACATTTAAGATCTGGGACCTCTATCATATATTATCTATATAAAATAATCTTTCTCTGAGTGCTAGAGATTAAATTTAGCACCTCAGGCATGCCAAGCACATACTTGGCCACTGAGTTATTACCCTCAGCCCCAGATAACCATAATGTTAAGATGAGAGGGTATGGGGTATAGCTAGCTCAGTGCTAGTGCACTTACTTAACTACCATTCATGAGACATGGGTTCTATTCTCAGTGGGGACATACACACACACACACACACACACACACACACACAGATTTTTTGTGTAGTCTGGAAGTGCTTTTTATTATTATTATTAAGTAGTCTGTGTGTGTTCTACAGTTCTACATTACAGCTCATCTGGCTGCAAAACAGAAAGATCCAGTAACTCTTGAGGCCTCACTCATTGCTAGCCAGTGTGTGCTAGCACGACACTAAGCATTATTTATTTCTGTCTGTGCTTTACTGTCCAAGTCATGTTGGGAATTATGGCTGCAATTACTGAAAGGATGCCAGATACTGTCACACACAACTCGGATGGGACACTAACTGAAGCCATATCCTGCCACATCTGGCTAAAGACTCAGTATGTGCTATAAATAACAGTCACAAATAAAACCGATTCTCTTTTTAAAACATAATTCATGAGATATTTGCAGAAGAGGGACTTGACAACATGTTGGAATTATTCTACAGTGGAACTGGAAGAGAAGAGCATCCTGTGTATCTGGCTTAACCCTTCCCGGTTGTCTAGTTTCTGGAACACGATTGAAACTATAACCCTCCAAATCCATTTAGCAAGCTCTGTTATGACAGGATCAAACAGGATCTATGCATGTAAAATCCCAGTCCTCCAGAGAGTTGTTTCTCAGCTGAGTTTTTGGGTATGTGGGGACCATCTGCGGCAGCTGACATAGTGTTCGGGAGCTTTGTGGACTCATCCTCGCTCTTATGGCTTCTTATTTTAACTAGCTCTAGATTTTCCAGACAGGGAAGGAGCATCTTCCCTGTGGCTTCAATGGAATGCCATCCCCCAGCCCTCTCAGACCACAAGGCATTAGCATCCTGCTTTTCTATACAAGTCTGTGACTGGATACTTGGAGAATTTTCTGGGCCTGTCTTACAAGCCCAAGTCAAGCTGGACCTGGTCATCCTAGCTACTCAGGAGGCTGAGGCAGGAGGCTCCCAAGGTTAAGGCCTGGTGAGGGTATATAAGATTTTGTCTCAAACCACCAAACAAACAACAAAAAAACTGTTCTCTGTGTGATGGTGAGTGGTACAACATGTGTGATAAAAGATCCACCTCTGAGAAAGTTCTGCTGCTGCCCCCTTGTAAACACACACACACACACACACACACACACACACACACACAGAGGTCAGGCCAAGCAGAGGCCTTAGAGCTGCCGAGGGTAGGGCCTATATGGGTTTCTCAATTTTAAGCATGTTTTGTATGTCATGTGTGTATATGAGCACGAAAGTGCAAGTGCTCACATCTGTATCTGTGTCTGTGTATATGTGCATGCACAGAGCCAGAAGTCAACACTAGCTGTCTTCGCCATCACTTTCTACTCTCTAGTGTGTGTGTGTGTGTGTGTGTGTGTGTGTGTGTATGTGTGTTTGAGACAGGGTCCCCGTAGCCCCCAGCTAACCTGGAACTGGCTATGTAGACCAGGCAGGCCTAGAACTCACAGAGATCTGCCTGCCTCTGCCTCCCCAGTGCTGCGATTAAAGGTGCACAATACCACCACACTTGGCTTTTGAAGAATATCTTAGTTATTTATTTTATCTATTGTGAGTGAAGATATGGTGTGCTGTGTGTGTGTGTGTGTACATTACGAACAAGTTTGAGAAATCCTGATTCCATGTTTTCACTGTAGCAGAAAATAGTCCAGCCCAGTGAGCCATATCTCCAGCCCATCTTTCATCTTAATTCTTCATAAGCAACACATCACTATGTTGTATAGAGTTAAGAAAATGATTCCTGGGGCTGGAGAGATGGCCTAGCAGTTAAGAGCGCTGACTGCTCTTGCGAAGGACCCGGGTTCGATTCCCAGCACCCACACGGCAGCTGAGAACCGTCTTTAACTCCAGTTCCAGGGGAATCTGACATCCTCTTCTGACCTCCGAGGCATTGCACAACATGGGTGTACCAATCTACATGCAGACAGTACATTCATACACATAAAAAAATAAAATTAGGGGCTGGAGAGATAGCCTAGCAGTTAAGAGCGCTGACTGCTCTTGCAGAAGACCCGGGTTCGATCCCCAGCATCCACATGGCGGCCGAGAACCGTCTGTAACTCCAATTCCAGGAGAACTCCAGTTCCAGGGGAATCCAATGCCCTCTTCTGACCTCCACGGCATTGCACAACACGGGTGCACAAACCTCCATGCAGACAATACATTCACACACAAATAAATAAATAAATAAATAAATAAATAAATAAATAAATAAATAATAAAAATTAAAAAATAAAATTTAAAAAAAAAAGAAAGAAAACGATTCCCGCCAGGCGTGGTGGCGCACACCTTTAATCCTAGCACTTGGGAGGAAGAGGCAGGCGGATCTTTCTGAGTTCAAGGCCATCCTGGTCTACAGAGTGACTTCCAGGACAGCTGGGGCTACAGAGAGACCCTGTCTCGAAAAGATCAAAACAAACAAAAAAAGAGCATGCAGTGCTCTTCCAGAGGACTGGGGTTCAGGTCTCAGAACCCACATCAGGCAGCTGACAACCACCTGTAATTGCAGCTCCTGGGGATCTACATCTGGCTTCTGTGGGCACCTGCGCTTACATACACAGATATACACATAATTAAAAAAACAAAAATAAGTTAATTTAAAAATAAATNAAAATAAAAATCAGTCAATAAATAAAAATAAAATAAGAAAATGATTCCTTCAAAATACAAAACCAGTTTGATTTTAAGATGTATGGCAACACTTGCATTATTTGAATCTAGACAGACAGTCACAGGTCCTCCACAGTCTCAGCTCCAGGGTAATAAAAAAGGTTTCAAGACAAGTTGAGAAGTTTAATAGTGATTATCCATTAGCAACCAAAGGAGGGGCCCCCACCCAGAGACTGGCTGGTCGTGGTGGTACAAGCCTATAATCCCAGCTTTCTGAAGGCCTTGGTAGAAGAATCTTCAATTCCAGGCCAACCGGGTTACATTGCCAGACTCTTTCAGAGAACATTTTTCTGAATAGTTACTTAATTCTGCCTGAGTGTGGCATAATGATGCTGGACCACATAAGCATCCGTGGCTGTACCACGTGGCCCAGGTGAGGTGTGTAGTTGGCTATGGCATCTAAGTTGAGTGGGCACTCCATGGTATTTACAGAAAACA
This sequence comes from Rhizomys pruinosus, assembly GCA_009823505.1. NCBI lineage: Eukaryota > Metazoa > Chordata > Mammalia > Rodentia > Spalacidae > Rhizomys > Rhizomys pruinosus. Next base: position 1,784,491 of record VZQC01005402.1, read on the forward strand.
AAAGCGTCAGTGGAAGCGTTTCTCAGAGTACCCCATCATTAAATGACGCACATGGCGTATGGGAGAGCTTGCCAAGAATTTGAGTTCTTCTCACCTCCAGTTCTTGTTGGAATGTCTTTACCAGTAAACCGCTGTAATGAGCTGGTTTATCTGGTTTTATTGCCCTTAATTTTATTACTCGCCCAATATAATCTTGGCTGGAGCTTCCCTGCTGAGAGGTGTGGTACAGCTGTCTAGGAACCACCACCCAAGGGCTAGTGCTTCTCAAAATGGGCACTGAGCCAGGCCTTCAGGCTGGGGGGATACCCCCCAAACTCAATTTACAAGCCCAAAACCATTCTATAATCTTATATTCTGGCCCTGGTGGAGATAGAAACACCCCCAGGGAACCAATATTAAATGGGTAGCCAAGAGAAAGAGACAAAAAAAAAACAAAACAAAAACAAAAACAAAAAAACCCAAAGACTTGAAGAGCTTTTCCCAATCACCCATGGTCATCGGACTCTAATTGTGGGCCGACTCCCTTGAGTGTGGCCAACCTGAGAGCCTGTGTGGTGGGGAGGCAGGTGTCAGTTCAGGTTCTAGTGGAAGCCCTCACAGAAGTGAAGCAAAGTACTGGGCTGGGAGCCAGGAGCCAGGGAAGGGCAGGCAAGGTGGAAGATGGAGGAAGTGAAGCCTGCTGAAAGGCAGAGCAGCCCGCCAGCCTCCAGCCCACACTGGGCCTCATCTCACAGTGAATTGCCAGGGAACACCTCTGTCTCTCTATTGCTTTTTCTCTTCTTCCCCCACCCCTTCCCACTGCATTTATAGGGAGCAGTTTTGTTCCAAATGTCCCCCACCACCACTTCAAGTTCTTTCTCACTGTTCACATCCACAGATAGTACATTTCTGTGCATCTGTACCTTCACCTTAACAGCCTGGGGCTCACACACACTACCTCAGACCCTTCAAGAGCATTCCTCCTTCACACGCCTGTGCGAATACATGTCACGTTGTAGCAACTGGGGCGATGTCCCTTCCTTATGGGTAGATTTGGTTTACTCTTATTGCTCTTTCTCAAAGACTCATGGGAACTTTTTTCTCTTCCTTCTTTGCCCACTGGTCTGCACCGTCACCTCCTGCTGCTGATTTGACCACAGCCAGCCACAGGCTGGGAAAACACAAGTGGGCAGGTGCCAGCCTGCCCGCTGAAAGCCACAGGGCTGAGGAGGGGCATGCAGGGTGGGGAGGGAAAGAAGGCTGAGCTCCGGCTCCAGAAAGTTGGGTTGCATTTTAAAATATTCTGAATAAGAGCAGTATATATCCGGGTTCTGGCCAGCTCTCCAGCATGTGCTATTGTAGGAAGGTCGAGACCCACGGGAGGTGTCTCAGTCTCTGCATGTATTTGCTAAGGATGTATTTTTATATGCTTATATGCATAAGGGTTTTCTGGAAGGCAAAAGCAAAGAACTGTTTCCAGTGCTTAGCTCTGAGGAACAAGTTGGGAGCAGGATTCATACATTTTACTGCATGTGTTTTGGTACTGTGTTTGAATTTGTTTTTTTCATCTAGTGTTGTCTTTTAGAATAAAGAGATTTAAAGATGATTAATGTATTTTTTTTTTTAGTCTTGGGGATTAAGCCCAGGTTCTTGATCTTGTTAGACAAGTTCTCTAGTCCTGAACTGCATCTGAAACCCTTGGTTTGGGGGGACATGATCTCATTATGTAGTTCTGAATTTGAGAATTCCTGCCTCTGCCCCACACCCAGCTCTTCTTTTTCTCTCTTTCTGAGGAGACAGGGTTCTCAAATTCAAGGCAGCTTGAGTACATTGAAGGCTCTGTCTGAAAAACAATGTAACTATCCCTTAACTACTGTATCAAATTGCAAAGTTGCTCTCAGGGAAGCCAAAAGTCCCGTTTTACACCTTTACAGGTACACCCCCAGATCCTGGATTTCAGAGGCATGGATCGAGAACCAACTGCTTAAGTGAGGTCTCACCTCCTAGCCTGTGCTCATCAGGATTGCTTTTCAGTGTTGGGCCCGCTCCAAATCTGTTTTATACTCCCCAGCCACCATGGCTGGTGGGAGGGGGGAGGTGTTTGGGTAACTGGTTTACTAGCCCAGTATTCATTTACACATACATTCATTCATCAAATTAAGTTCTCACTACATGCCAACCATTGAAGATATACAGCAGTGTAAAACACAGATAAAGTCTTGGTTCCTCTCCTCCAGTATCTGATCAAATGAGGAGCTTGCCAAGAGGAAGTAAAATTCCTGAGAGGATACGACATGGTGTTAGTACACTGTACAAACAATGTCACAAATCCCAATGATTAGCCCAAGAATGAATATAATGAATTTGGTGTTTTGAGACTGGGTCTCAATATGCAGCCTAGGCTGGCCTTGGAACTCAGCCTCCTGAGTGCTGGGATTATAGGTTTGCCCCACCACACCTGACCACAGGAATGTTATTTATTTATTTATTTATTTATTTATTTATTTATTTATTTTAGATCTTTTTGAGATAGTGTCTCCCTGTAACCCCAGCTGGCCTGGAACTCACTATGTAGACTTGGCTGGCTAGTATCTATTTCACAGAGATCCACATGCCTCTGCTTCCCAAGTTCTGGGACTAAAGGCATGCTCCACCACACCCAGCAGGAATGCTATTTTTAAAAACTTCTTTCATAAGGGCTGGGAATGTGGCTCAGTTGGAAGTGTGCCTGTTTAGCATGTAGAGTGCCCAGGTTTGGCCCCCAGCACCACGTAAACTGGGTGTGGTGGCGTACACCTGCAATCCTAGCACCAGGAGTAGATGCACAAGGCTACTATCAGTTTCATACGGAATTTAAGGCCAACCTGTGTTATATGACCCCTGTCTTTAAAAAAAAAATCCTTTATAAAAAGTTGTTAAATACAAAAAGATAGCTGGGCTTGGTGGTGCATACCTGTAATCCAGCAATTGGGAGGCAGATGGATCTCTGTGAGTTCAAGGCCAGCCTGGTCTACATAGTGAGTTACCGGACAGCTGGGGTTACAGGGAGACCCTGTCTCAAAAAGACTAAAAAACAAACAAAAAAACCCAAATTTAAGACTCTAGGCTGAGAATACAACTGCATGGCAGAAGGCAAGATTCTGGGCTCAGTCCCCAATACTACAAACTAAAGCAAAAGTCACCACTAAGAAAGTGAAAAGATAGGGATGGGGAGCTAGCTCAATTGGTACAGTACCCAACACACAAGCATGGGGACCTGCGTTCAATCCCCAGCATCCAGATATAAAGCTGAGTATGGTAGCATGCGCTGATAATTCTAGCACTGGAGAAGTAGAATTGGCATGCTGCTGGGGCTAATCAGTGAGCCCCAGGCTGTAATGAGACAAAAAACAAGATGGACAGACAGCCTTCCTGAGGAACTATACCTAAGATTGATCTCTGGTCTACACACACATGCACACATGTGCACCAGTACACATACACACACACACACACACACAGAGACATGAAAGTAAAAAACATGAACTATAGGTTGTCAGAAAACATTTGCAAATATATAAAAAAGAGCAGAGCTTATACACTGTGCTGGTCACTTCATTGTGGCTGTGACAAAATACACGACAGAAGTTACTTAGGAAAGGAAATGTTTATTCTGGCTCACAGTTTGAGGGGGTGCAGTCTATCGTGATGGTAAAGGCAACAGGAATATGGGGCACCTGGTGTTCTAGTTTCCTTTCAATTGCTGCAACAAAAAAAAAAATACTCCGACCAATTCCAAGTTGGGGAGGAAAGGATTTATTCATCTTACACATCCTGGATCACAGTCCATCACTGAGGGAACCCAAGGTAGGAACTCAGGGCAGGAACCTGGAAGTAAGGGCTTGAACACAGACAATGGAGGAACCCTGCTTACTGGTTGCTCCCCCTGGTCCATGCCCAGACTGCTTTCTTATATAACGCACAACAACCTGCCTAGGGGTGGCACCACCCATAGTGGGCTGGGCCCTCAACAATCAAGACAATACTCCACAGACATGACCATAGGCCAGTCCAATGGAGCCAGTTCCCCAATTGTGGCTCCCTCAACCCAGGTGTGTCAAGTTGACACTAAAGCTATCCAGCACACATGGTCATCTTGCCTCTGCAGTTGGGAAGCAGAAAGAGATAAATGCTGGCCTTGAACTCACAGAGATCCACCTGCCTTTTCCTCCTGAGTGCTGGGATTACAGGTGCACACCACGGCTGGCTGGACTAATGACTTTTAATTAACCCCAGCAAAACCGCGTGCTCTGTGTCTTGCAACCTGGGCACCTGGCCTCATTTCCTAGCCAACCTCAACTTTAGTACTTCATCCCAAAAGATAATGAATGAGTATATGCTTGAGAATTAACAGACCAGAGGGCCGAAAGGCAGCATCCCCCATCTTCGCTGCACACAGTAGAGGCTGGGAAGGATGACTGACCTTGGATGAATGTGATATTCTACAACTAGCGATAAAAAGACCAGATGGTCTATTAAGGGTAGGGTGGAGCCAAGCTTATACTTCCCCAATTGAATCTAGAGAAAATATTTTGAGTAAAATAATGGGTAGGGCCAGACTCCAGATACAGTTCCAGGGATAGACTTGTTCCAAGAAGGGAACAAGTGTCTGAATTCTGGCCCATTCTCAATTAAATTTAAGAGTCAGGCTTTTATTTGTTCAGGTAATTATGTTGACATACTTAAACCACACAGGTGGTTGTTAGCTACCCAACATGGGTGCTGATAACTGAACTTAGGACCTCTCCAAAAACATCGTGCACTCTTAACAGCTGAACCTTTTCCCCAGCCTCTTCCCTCAATTAATTGTCTCTGGAAACACCCTCCGAGTACTACTGAAGGTTTGTCTCCTCGGTTGTGGGAATGACTTACAATATGGTCTGCTCTGCACAGATGACTTTTACCTCACCTTGCAACTATATGGTTACTCTTATATTAGCCTGTGCTTATAATGTAGACAAGCTCACTGAACCATGCGTTCCTCCTGTGTCCTGGACATATGGACTCAGTCCCTCATAACCCTTCTTTGATCTTGACCCAAAATAATGTGCAAATGAATGTGTGTTTGTTTATATACTAAGTGCTGCAAACAGCACTTATCTCATTGAAAACAATGACAGGAATCGGTAACTACTGTAGCGGCTATGTACGTGCTGTTGTAAGTAGGGGCAAAAAGAACAGAATCCAGGGCAGAGAAATGGCTCAGTGGTTAAGAGTACTGGCTGCTCTTGCAGAGGACACAGGTTCAGTTTCTAGCCCCGACACTACAGCTAACAACCTTTCCAAAACTCCAGTTCCAGGGGATCTGACACCCTCTTCTGACCTCCATGGGCAATGCACAACATGGATGCATCTAAATACATGCAGGCAATATACTCCTAGACATAAAATAGGGAGGGAAAGGGAAATAAGCCTGAACTGAATTGGAAAAAATGTATGAAATGCACAAAGCATCAATAAAAACTAATTTAAAAAAAAATAATAATAATACGTTTTTTAAATTTAATGAAATATGGGGCTAGAGAGATGGCTCAGTGCCATTTAAGACCACTGACTGCTCTTGCAGAGGATCCGGGTTCGATTCCCAGGACCCACATGGCGGCTAAGAACCGTCTTTAACTCCAGTTCCAGGGGAATCTGGTGCCCTCTTCTGACCTCCATGACACGGGTGCACCAACCTATATACAGACAGTACACTCATACACATAAAAAATAATAAATAAAAAAATTAAATTTAACGAAATGTACAAAAACTCAAAGTTTTTTTTAATTTTAAAAAGAGCAAAATCCTTTGAAAGGGCCCATTTTGCTTCCTATTTCAAAGTAGATATACTGTTTCAATAAAAGAAAGAGCTCCCCCTTATTCACGAGCACAGTTCCAAGAGAATTCTGAAGGAGCAGGTTCTTAGTAGTTTGGGTCCACTCTAGGCTTAAAATGGATACTGAAAGCCAAACTGTTTTTATTCAGGCATAGCTGTAGTATGGCGCCACAAAGTAACCACTGCACTAGGTAATTCTAAATCCTGTCCAGAAGATGATGAAGATTATTACCCATCCATGACACATATATGACATTTCTTTTTTTTTTTTTTTGGTATTTGTTTAAATGCATGTCTGTGATTTGTGTGTGTGTGTGTTTGTGTGTGTGCGTGCGTGCGTGCGCTTGCACGCATGCATAGTAAGGCCAGAGACATCAGGTATCTTCTTCCTCAGTTCCATTCCACCTGAACCTAAAACTTGTCAATTCAGCTAGACTAGCCGACCAGGTAAACCCTCAGCATCTTCCTGTCTCTGCCTACCAGAACTGGGATTATAGGTGTATACCTCTGCACCTGGCTTTTTATATGTGTGCTAGGGATTAAGTTCATGTGCTCACGGTTGCATATCAAGCACTGTACTCACTGAGTCATCTCCCCAGCCCTCCACTCCCTTTAGCAGGATTTCATGTAGCCTGGGCTGGCCTTGAACTTGCTAATTAGCTGAAGATAACCTTGAACTCCTGACCCTCCTGCCTCACCTGCTAGGATTACAGGAGTGCCTCATGTCTGACACATTCAAAACACTTAAAATTCAACAATATAAAGACAAAGAATTCCACTAAAAATGGGGAAAAACAGGGCTGCAGAGATGGCTCAGTGGTAAAGAGCAATTTCTGCTCTTAAAGCAAGCCCAGGTTCATTTCCCAGTGGCTCACAAGCATCTGGAACTCCGCTCCAAAGGACCTGACACTCCCTTCTGCCTCTGCAGGCACCCACACGCCAGGCACACATGCACGCATAGAGATGATAAAAATAAATCTTATTTCAACTTGTCAAAAGAGATGATTAGATTGCTCGGTCAGTGAAGTGCCTGCCACACAAACACAAGAACCTGAGTTCAGAGCTGGAAAATGCCAGGTACGGCAATGCAAGTCTATTACCCCAGTGCTGGGGGCTAGGGGAAGAGACAGGTGGACCCCTGGGACTAACTGCCTTGCTAGCCAATCAGTGAGCTTCAGGTTCAGTGAGAGGCCCTGTCTCAAAAACACATTGGAGAGTGAGAGAAGAAAACATGTAATGTTAACCTCTGGCTTCCACAACCATATATACATATATGCATATATATATGCATATATATACATGTATATATGCACACAAGAACATCTGTACATGCATGCACACACATGCACACGCCTACATAAATATGTATAGAACACACACACACACACACACAAATTAGCAAAGGGGTAAAGGGTGTGGCTTAGAAATAGAGTGTTTGTGTAATAAGGACAAGTTCATAGTTTCATCCCCAGTATGAAGGAGGAGGAAGAAAAGATTTGAATTTATACTTTATTAAAGAAGATATGTGGAGCTGGAGAGATGGCATAGTGGTTAAGAGCGCCGACCGCTCTTGCAGAGGACCGGGTTCGATCCCCAGCACCCACATGGTGGCTGAGAACTGTCTTTAGCTCTAGTTCCAGGGGAATCCGACACCCTCTTCTGACCTCCGCGGCATTGCATGACATGGGTGCACAAACCTGCATGCAGACAGTACATTCATACACATAAAAATAAATAAATAAATAAATAAATAAATAAATACTTTTTAAAAAAAAAAGAATGCATAAAAAAAAAGAGGAAAAGAAAAAAAAAGAAGATATGTAAGTGGTTAAGAGCTGAATAAAAAGGTCCTTAACAAAATTAGCATTTAGAGAAATCAAGTTTAAAAACACATGAGGTACCACTTCACGCCCTGGACCATGGCTGTGAACATCAGACCACAGCAGCACTTACACTTTTGTACCTTTATATATTATTTGGGCGGGGGGGGGGCTTTTTGAGACAGAGTCTCCCTTTAGTCCCAGCTGGCCTGGAGCTCACTGTGTAGACCAGGCTGGCCTTGAACTCAGAGATCCACCTGCCTCTGCCTCCAGAGTGTGGAGCTTTCATATATTATTAAGAAAATGCTGCAGCCATTTTGCAAAACATGTCTCAAAACATTAAACCTGGGGCTGGAGAAATGGCCTAGCACTTAAGAGAATTTGTTGCTCTCGCAGACGACCTGGATTCAGTTCCTAGCACCCACATGCCAGCTCACAACTATCCATAACTCTAGTTCCAGGAGATCTGACACCCTCTTCTGGCCTCCCGAGGCACCAGGCATACATATGGTACACATACATACATGCAGACAAAACACTCATACATATAAAATAAATAAAATTTTTTCAAAGTTAAACTTAAGGTGTTAGGGAGATGGCTCAGCAGTTAAGAGCACTGGTCCTAAGGCTGGGCGTGGTGGCGCACGCCTTTAATCCTAGCACTTGGGAGGCAGAGGCAGGCGGATCTTTGTGAGTTCAAGGCCAGCCTGGTCTACAGAGTGAGTTTCAAGACAGCTGGGGCTACAGGGAGACCCTGTCTCAAAAAAGACCAAAAACAACAACAAAAAAAGAGCACTGGTCCTCTTGCAGGGGACACAGTTTCAATTTCCAGCTCCCACATCGTGGTAACTCCAATTCCGGGGGATCCAACACCCCCTCTGGCCTCCACAGGTTTGCACGTACACTTAAATATATGCAGGCAAAACATTCATAAACATAAAAGTTTTAAAATTAAACCTAAGTTCACTGTGTCAGGAAGAAAGGAAAATGCAAACATGATCATCCAGAACGTTTATAGAAGCATTGTTCATAATAACCAAAATGAGGGAACCACTTAAGTTGCCATCAACTGGCCAATAAACAAAATGTGTTGTATATATAACAGTATAGCAGTAAAAGAATGAAATGCTAGCTGGGTGTGGTGGTTCACACCTGTAACCCGCACAGGAGAGGATGAGGCGGCTGGACTGGCTTCAGAATAGGTTCTTGGTCAGCTTGGGCCACCAAGTGAGACTTTGAAGAGAGAAGAATTAAGAATAATGGAATATTGATATGTGAGACATGAGTAAAAGTAAAGTGTAAATTACAACTGGGCATAGTAGTACTCTATGCACTCAGGAGAATGAGAAAAAGAGGATCACAAGTCTGAAGTCCATCTCCAGTACACAGTGACAGCTGGACTCAAAGAAAATACAAAACAAAACGAAAATGTGCAGACCGAAGGAAGCCGGCCATGAAAGAGCACATATTGTGGATTCCTTTTTTATGAAACACACCAAATGGCCAAATATACAGACAAAAGGGCGGTCAGCGTTGCCTAAGACTTGAGGTAGGAATGGGGTTTAAGTGCAAGCAAGAAGGTCTTACTGGATTAAAGAAACATTTCAAGCTGGACTTTAGTAATAGCTGTACAACCAAGAAAATTAATATACAACAACTGAGTTACTGGGCTTGGGGCGGCTCAGTGCACAAGGCTGTTTTGACACCCCAGTAAAAATCAAAGCAGAGGGGCTGGAGAGATGGCCTAGCGGTTAAGAGCGCCGACCGCTCTTGCAGAGGACCCGGGTTCGATCCCCAGCACCCACATGGCGGCCGAGAGCCGTCTGAAACTCCAGTTTCAGGAGAACTCCAGTTCCAGGGGAATCCGAGACCCTCTTCTGACCTCCGCGGCATTGCACGACACGGGTGCACAAACCTGCATGCAGACAGTACATTGATACACATACCGAAATAAATAAAAATAAGTTGTACTTAGCAAACCTGAAAATTAAAAATGGGGTTCCATAAAGATATGAACACAACATGCATGCAAACAGCACGCCGCACAGCCCAATAAAAAAATGAAAAATCAATGAAAACTCATAGCCTGGAAACCTTTAAAGAGCTCTATGTTCTTTGATTTGTTGTTGTTTCTTCTTTTTTTTTTTTTTTTTTTCTTTTGGTCTTTTGAGACAAGGTCTCCCTGTAGCACCAGCTAGCCTGGAATCTCTCTGTAGACCAGCGGACCTTGAACTCACAAAGATACCGCCTTGCCTCTGCCTCCCAAGTGCTAAGAATTTAAAAGGCATGCACACACTACACCCGGCTTGTTGTTGTTTCTTGAGACACAGGATCTCACTATTTTTACTAGGCTGGCTTCAGATTCACTGTGTTGCCCAGGCTGGCTTTAAACTTGAAACCCTCCTGCCTCAGCTCTCTCTGTGTTGGTGGTCGGCGGTGTGTACTAACTAAACCCAACTATGATGTACTTTTTTATTTAGTCAGATGGTGGGGTTTGTTTTGAAAATGAGCTTTGGTGATATCTTGCCCCAGAGCACCTGAAAACTCTTTTTCTTTCTTCCTCCTCTTCTTTCTCCTCCCCTCCTCTTTCCTCCTCTCTCTCCTTTTTCTGAGATGGGATATCATGTAGATACAAATCTAGGCCTTGAACATCATATATGCGGCCAGGTAAAACTTGAACTTACACTCCTGCAATACATCTTGCCCCACCTGAGTTGCTCTGGTTCTGCTCTCCTCTTTCTGTCTCTCTGTCTCTGTCTCTTTCTTTCTCCCTCTCTCATATAGACAAGAGTCTTGCTATGTAAATCAGCGTTGCCTCAACACTTAAGCTTCTGAATTCTGGGTTACCCAGTAATCGTGTGCCTCCAGCCCCTCAAATCTTTTTTTTTTTTTTGCCTTTTAACAGACAGGGTCTCCCTATAGCCCCAGCTGTCCGGAACTCACTCTGTAGACAGGCTGGCCTTGAACTCACAAAGATCGCCCCTGCCTGCCTTCCCAAGTGCTAGGATTAAGGCGTGCGCCACCACACCGACCCGGCTCAAATCTTTTTTCTCAATGTCTTTACAGAGGATATAGTAATAATACCTTAACAGTCACTCACACCGGCTCTGCTTTAGATTTTTTTTTTTTTTTATCTTTANCTTTTGGTCTTTTCGAGAAAAGGTCTCCCGTAGCACCGAGCTAGCCTGGAACTTCTCTCTGTGAACCAGGCCGGCCTTGAACTCACAAAGATCCGCCTGCCTCTGCCTCCCAAGTGCTAGAATTAAAGGCATGCACCACTACACCCGGCTTGTTGTTGTTTCTTGAGACAGGATCTCACTATGTTTTACTAGGCTGGCTTCAGATTCACTGTGTTGCCCAGGCTGGCTTTAAACTTGAAACCCTCCTGCCTCAGCCTCCTGTGTTGTGGTCGCGGGTGTGTACTACCACACCCAACTATGATGTACTTTTTTATTTAGTCAGATGGTGGGGTTTGTTTTGAAAATGAACTTCTGGTGATATCTTGCCCCAGAGCCCTGAAACCTCTTTTTCTTTCCTCCTCTTCTTTCTCCCTCCCCTCCTCTTTCCTCCTCTCTCTCCTTTTTCTGAGATGGGATATCATGTAGTCAAATCTAGCCTTGAACTCAATATGTGGCCAAGGATAAACTTGAACTTTACTCCTGCATACATCTTGCCCCACCTGAGTTGCTCTGCTCTGCTCTCCTCTCTGTCTCTCTGTCTCTGTCTCTGTCTCTTTCTCCCTCTCTCTATAGACAAGAGTCTTGCTATGTAACTCAGGTTGCCTCCAAACTTAGCTTCCTGAATTCTGGGATTACAGATGTGTGCCTCCAGCCTCAAATCTTTTTTGTTTTTTTTGCCTTTCAAGACAGGGTCTCCCTATAGCCCCAGCTGTCCTGGAACTCACTCTTGTAGACAGGCTGGTCCTTGAACTCACAAGATCCGCCTGCCTGCTGCTTCCCCAAGTGCTTAGATTAAGGCGTGCGCCACCACACCGACCCGGACTCATACACTTTCTTTTCTCAATGTCTTACGAGGATATAGGTAATAATAACCTTAACAGTACACTCACCGTCGCTCTGCTTTATGATTTTTTTTTTATTTTTTTTTTTTTAATTTATTTCAGTATGCGTATCAATGTACTTTCATTGCATGCAGGTTTGTGCACCCGTGTAGTTCAATGCACAGCGGAGTCAGAAGAGGGTCTGGATTCCCCTGGAACTGGAGTTCCCTGAAACTGAGTTTCACGGGCTCTCGGCCGCCATGTGGGTTGCCTGAGGATCGAACCCGGGTCCTCTGCAAGAGCGGCATCGGACGCTCTTAACCCTAGGCCAGTACTCCAGCATCTGCTTTGATTTTTACTGGGGTGTCAAAACAGCCTTGTGCACTGAGCCGCCCCAAGCCCAGTAACTCAGTTGTTGTATATTAATTTTCTTGGTTGTACAGCTATTACTAAAGTCCAGCTTGAAATGTTTCTTTAATCCAGTAAGACCTTCTTGCTTGCACTTAAACCCCATTCCTACCTCAAGTCTTAGGCAACGCTGACCGCCCTTTTGTCTGTATATTTGGCCATTTGGTGTGTTTCATAAAAAAGGAATCCACAATATGTGCTCTTTCATGGCCGGCTTCCTTCGGTCTGCACATTTTCGTTTTGTTTTGTATTTTCTTTGAGTCCGGCTGTCACTGTTTACTGGGAGATGGACTTCAGACTTGTGATCCTCTTTTTTCTCATTCTCCTGAGTGCATAGAGTACTACTATGCCCAGTTGTAATTTACACTTTACTTTTACTCATGTCTCACATATCAATATTCCATTATTCTTAATTCTTCTCTCTTCAAAGTCTCACTTGGTGGCCCAAGCTGACCAAGAACCTATTCTGAAGCCAGTCCAGCCGCCTCATCCTCTCCTGTGCGGGTTTACAGGTGTGAACCACCACACCCCAGCTAGCATTTCATTCTTTTACTGCATATACTGTTTATATACAACACATTTTGTTTATTGGCCAGTTGATGGCAACTTAAGTGGTTCCCTCATTTTGGTTATTATGAACAATGCTTCTATAAACGTTCTGGATGATCATGTTTGCATTTTCCTTTCTTCCTGACACAGTGAACTTAGGATTAATTTTAAAACTTTTATTTTATTGAACTTTTGCTCTGCATATATTTAGTGTACGTGCAAACCTGTGGAGAGAGGGGGTGTTGGATCCGAAACCGGTACAACGAGGTTATACCACCTGACATGGTGCTAGAAATTGAACCTGTGTCCCCTGCAAGAGGACCAGTGCTCTTTTTTTGTTGTTGATTTTTTGGTCTTTTTTGAGACAGGGGTCTTCCCTGTAGACCCCAGCTGTCTTTGAAACTCACTCTTGTAGACCAGGCTTGGCCTTGAACTCACAAAGATTCCGCCTTGTCTTGCCTCCCAAGTGCTAGGATTAAAAGGCGTGCGCCACCACGCCCAGCCCATTAAGGAACCAGTGCTCTTAACTGCTGAGCCATCTCCCTAACACCTTAAGTTTAACTTTTGAAAAATTTTTATTTATTTTATATTATGAGTGTTTTGTCTGCATGTATGTATGTTGTACCATATGTATGCCTGGTGCCTTGGGAGGCCAGAAGAGGGTGTCAGATCTCCTGGGACTGAGTTATGGATAGTTGTGGAGCTGGCATGTGGGTGCTAGGAACTGAATCCAGGTCGTCTGTCGAGAGCAACAAATTCTCTTAAGTGCTAGGCCATTTCTCCAGCCCCCAGGTTTAATGTTTTGAGACATGTTTTGCAAAAATGGCTGCAGCATTTTCTTAATAATATATGAAAGCTCCACACTTTTGGAGGCAGAGGCAGGTGGATCTCTGAGTTCAAGGCCAGCCTGGTCTACACAGTGAAGCTCCAGGCCAGCTGGGACTAAAGGGAGACTCTGTCTCAAAAAGCCCCCCCCCCCGCCCCAAATAATATAAAAAGGTACAAAAGTGTAAGTGCTGCTTGTGGTCTGATGTTCACAGCCATGGTCCAGGGCGTGAAGTGGTACCTCATGTGTTTTTAAACTTGATTTCTCTAAATGCTAATTTTGTTAAGGACCTTTTTATTCAGCTCTTAACCACTTACATATCTTTCTTTTTTTTTTCTTTTCTCTCTCTTTTTATGCATTCTTTTTTTTAAAAAAAGTAATTTATTTATTTATTATTTATTTATTTATTTTTAATGTGTATGAATGTACTTGTCTGCATGCAGGTTTGTGCACCCATGTCATGCAATGCCGCGGAGGTCAGAAGAGGGTGTCGGATTCCCCTGGAACTGAGTTCTACTGGAAGACTAGTTCTCAGCCACCATTGGGTGCTGGGGATCAACCCGGTCCTCTTGCAAGAGCGGTCGGCGCTCTTAACCACTATGCCATCTCTCCAGCTCCACATATCTTTTTAATAAAGGTATAAATTCAAATCTTTTCTTCCTCCTCCTTCATACTGGGGATGAAACTATGAACTTGTCCTTATTACACAAACACTCTATTTCTAAGCCACACCCTTTACCCCTTTGCTAATTTGTGTGTGTGTGTGTGTGTGTTCTATACCATATTTATGTAGGACGTGTGCATGTGTGTTGCATCGCATGTTCTACAGATGTTCTTGTGTGCATATATACATGTATATATATGCATTATATATGCATATATGTATATATGGGGTGTGGAAGCCAGAGGTTAACATTACATGTTTTCTTCTCTCACTCTCCAATGTGTTTTTGAGACAGGGCCTCTCACTGAACCTGAAGCTCACTGATTGGCTAGCAAGGCAGTTAGTCCCAGGGGTCCACCTGCCTCTCCCCTAGCCCCCAGCACTGGGGTAATAGACTTGCATTGCCGTACCTGGCATTTTCCAGCTCTGAACTCAGGTTCTTGTGTGTGTGGCAGGCACTTCACTGACCGAGCAATCTAATCATCTCTTTTGACAAGTTGAAATAAGATTTATTTTTATCATCTCTATGCGTGCATGTGGCCTGGCGTGTGGGTGCCTGCAGAGGCAGAAGGGAGTGTCAGGTTCCTTTGGAAGCGGAGTTCCAGATGCTTGTGAGCCACTGGGAAATGAACCTGGGCTTTGCTTTAAAGCAGAAAATTGCTCTTTACCACTGAGCCATCTCTGCAGCCCTAGTTTTTTCCCCATTTTTAGTGGAATTCTTTGTCTTTATATTGTTGAATTTTAAGTGTTTTGAATGTGTCAGACATGAGGCACTCCTGTAATCCTAGCAGGTGAGGGCAGGAGGGTCAGAGTTCAAGGTTATCTCAGCTAATTAGCAAGTTCAAGGCCAGCCAAAAAAAAAAAAAAAAAAAAAAAAAAAGAGGGCTGGGGAATGACTCAGTGAGTCAGTGCTTGATATGCAACCATGAGCACATGAACTTAATCCCTAGCACACATATAAAAAGCCAGATGCAGAGGTATACACCGTATAATCCCAGTTCTGGTAGGCAGAGACAGGAAGATGCTGAGGGTTTACCTGGTCGGCTAAGTCTAGCTGAATTGACAAGTTTTAGGTTCAGGTGGAATGGAACTGAGGAAGAAGATACCTGATGTCTCTGGCCTTACTATGCATGCATGCAAGCGCGACGCGACGGCGCAACACACACCACACACACACACACACAAATCACACAGACATGCATTTAAACAAATACCACAAAAAAAAAAAAAAAAAGAAAATGTCATATATGTGTCATGGATGGGTAATAATCTTCATCATCTTCTGGACAGGATTTAGAATTACCTAGTGCAGTGGTTACTTTGTGGCGCCATACTACAGCTATGCCTGAATAAAAAACAACCTGACTCAGATCCATTTTAAGCCAAGAGTGGACCCAAACTACTAAGAACCTTGCTCTTCAAATTTTCTTGGAACTGTGCTCGTGAATAAGGGGGAGCTCTTTCTTTTATTGAAACAGTATATCTACTTTGAAATACGGAAGCAAAAATGGGCCCTTTCAAAGGATTTTGTTACTTTTTTAAATTTAAAAAAAAACTTTGAGTTTTTGTACATTTCGTTAAATTTATATTTTATTTATTATTTTTTATGTGTATGAGTGTACTGTCTGTATATAGGTTGGTTGCATCACGTGTCATGGAGGTCAGAAGAGGGCACCAGATTCCCCTGGAACTGGGAGTTAAAGACGGTTCTTAGCCGCCATGTGGGTCTGGGAATCGAACCCGGATCCTCTGCAAGAAAGCAGTCAGTGGTCTTTAAAAGCACTGAGCCATCTCTCTAGCCCCATATTTCATTAAATTTAAAACTATTATTATTATTTTTTTTAAATTAGTTTTTATTGATGCTTGTGCATTCATACATTTTTTCCAATTCAGTTCAGCTTATTTCCCTTTCCCTCCCTATTTTATGTCTAGGAGTATATTGCCTGCATGTGATTTAGATGCATCCATGTTTGGCTATTGTGCCCATGGAGGTCGGAAGAGGTTGGTTCAGATCCCCTGGAAAACTGGAGTTTTTGGAAAGGTTGTTAGCTGTCAGTGTCGGGGCTAGGCAAACTCGAACCGTGTGTCCTCTGCAAAGAGCGCCAGTATACTCTTAAACCACTGGAGCCATTTTCTCTGCCCTGGATTCTGTTCTTTTTGCCCAAAAAAAAAAAAAAAAAAAAAAAAAGAAACAACAACAAAATCAAAGAACATAGAGCTCTTTAAAGGTTTCCAGGCTATGAGTTTTCATTGATTTTCATTTTGTTTATTGGGCTGTGCGTGCGTTCGTGCATGCATGTGTGTTCATTCTTTATGGAACCCCATTTTAATTTTCAGGTTTGCTAAGTACAACCCAGGAAGATTGTCCCAGATGTTTTCACTGGAGCAGATACAAGAAGAATCTTAGTAGCCAGCTGGGCATCCCAGCACTTGGGAGCCTGAGGCAGGGGTAATGTAGATTTGAGCTTAGATTACAAAGTAAGACCGTGTCTTAAAGAAACAAAATGAAACAAGAACTGTTGTCACATATTTATTTCTGACTATGTAGCCTTGGTAAGAGGACGGTGGGGTTCCTGGAGAGCAAAGGTCTCCCCACGAGTGGTTCCCTCTCTTCTGCCTGGTCTGACAGACTTCTGCCAACCTCCCTGACTGATTTTGCTGTCTTTCCTCAGCCTTCCTAACAGCCTTTGTTTTTCCAGAACAGGCTCCTTTCTCTCAGACCTCCTGGCCACTTCCTTTCGCCCTTTCTCAACCTGCTTTCCAGGAGCAGAGATACAGATTCTCATTAATCCCCTTTGGCGCCCTGGCCAGGGAAGGGGTCAGAATGTGACTTCAGCACATTCCAGTGGGCCAGAGCCCTGCGACAAGAATGAGCCCTTGCTCAATTAGGGAGTGTTTTATGGCCTGTTATTGTGCTCCTAGGGTGTCAGACTTTTTGAAGAAACACAGGATTAATTATTTACAAAGCTAAGATGAAACTTTCACTAAAATACTTTCACACCTAGGAAGAAGAAAGACCTATAAACCAAGCAGGCCAAGGCTTACCGACGAGGAAGCGCCTAGGTTCCTTCTCATTTTCATCAAACATTCCGATGAGACTAAGTGTGTAAGAAGGAACTATTGAAATTTTTAAGGGGAATTTAATTATTTTTATCCTTTTTTCAAGCTTCAAATAGAGATATAAATGGAGAAGAAATATATTTTGAAGTGTAGTGTTATTTTCACAACCAATTGGAGGAACTTTGATGGATTCCCATCCTTTCCCAAGTCCCTGCGTGAGAGGCACATTCCTAGGAGACTATAGCTTGTGGTAATTACTTGAAAGGCTGAGTCATTAGCCACTATTAATTGTCTGAAATATAACCAGAAGAAAAATAACATTAAGGAGGAAATCTACCATGACTACAGTTAACTTCAGTTACAACCCTACAGTCTATAGGAAAATCTCCCCAACAGTGTTTCAAAATTGATTCCATTAACTTTTCAATAACTTGATAGTTGTTTAACCAGCTAGCAATCATTGTTCTTTATTTAAGTGGATATGAGTCCAAATCCCCTTTTACACATGGCTTAGGAGTCTCACATTTGTGTGTATGTGTGTCAGTGGTGTTGGAGCAGTTAACCTTTCTCAGAAAACTCACTGGGGCAGAACATCTCTCTCTACTGGAGCCCGAAGCACCTTGCTAACCCTGTCCCCAGGGTCATGGACTTCGGTTCCCCAACACTTACCTTCTTGCCTCCTGCCACCTGAAACCCATACTCTGATCCCATGAGTCCCCAGATAGATTGCTTCTTGCCCCAAAAAACACATTCCTCCCTCCGCTTTTAGCATCTCCTCAAATCTGAGACCATGTGACCACGCCCCACCTCTCCTCCCTGCCAGGCTCCATCCACACCCATCAAAGTCCTGTGTCCTTCCCTCCTGCTTGACCTTCTGGGATTCATGACCTCTGGCCCTGATGCTGGCTCCCTAGCTGGTCACATGGCCTCACCTCCATCCACACTGAGACCAGATCGCCCTGTTCATCTTTGCCATTTGGCACCCACCTTCAAGCCTTCCTGCAGGCTCTTTGCGACCAAGTGGTCAAACAGTCACACAGGACGCTGAACACCCCAGGCCTTCTGGGCTCTGGCCATACAATGTTTTGTTCTAGGACTCCTGTTTAGGAGTCTGTGCTGCCTGCCTTCTCCTGAATCATGGTAGAATACACAATTTCCCGAATAAGTTTCCTTGCATTTCTGTACCTTGGCCCCACACACCTGTTCATAGGCCTCTGCAGGAGGGTCTGCATTCTAAGCTCCTCCACCAACCCCCAACACACTTACCCCTCCCTTAGGTCCTTAGCATACTTTTCAATCATTATAGCCATATTTTTCCTTACACAGACTAAAACTCCAGAAAAGCAGGCATCTCCCTCCTCTTTGGATATAATGTACAGCAAAAAACAGAAAAGAATATGAGTTTTTTTTAGTGTGAGCAGAAATGAATCATTATTAGCTGAGTTGCCTTGAAGAAGTTAATTAACTTCTCTCAGCCCTCTTCTCACCTGTAACAGGGGGATACTAAGTGGTCCTAATACTAAAGAATTTAAAGAGAAATAAAAGGTTAAAAATCTTTAAACAGCCAGTCATGGTAGCACACACCTTTAATCCCAGCACTCGGGAGGCAGAGGCAGTCGGATCTCTGTGAGTTCAAGGCCAGCCTGGTCTACATAGTGAGTTCCAGGCCAGCTGGGGCTACAGGGAGACCCTGTCTCAAAAAAAAAAATCTTTGAACAATAGTCATTCAAGATATATATTCTCCCAAAAAGCACTTGTTTCTTGGACAAGGGCCCTAGTTCAATCCTGAGCAATACACACACACACACACACACACACACACACACACACATATACACACACACACACACACTTTTGCCATTTACAAACTTCTTACATATCAGTAACTATACCATGATATTTTAAAATAAAATAAAGGCTTAACTAGAGTAAAAAGGCATTTAGATTTAGATCTGGATTAGGAAGTTGAGCAGCTCCTTAGTGAGGCCCTGGGCAGGTCATCTGAATGGCTGGCTGCAGTTGTGTTCCATGAACTCGAGTTCCAATCTTCCTTATAAGTTCTCAAGTCCCCTCACGGCTCCTAAGCCTCAGCTGGAATCTGTGAGCTGAGAGATAAAACAATCCAGAAGAAACATTGAGAACAGAATAACCCAGGCATGGTGGCTCATACGTATAATAACAACACGAGAGACTGAGGCAGGAGGATAGCCATGGGTTCCAGGCCAACGTGGGCTACACAGTGAGTTCCAGTCATACACGCCTATAATACCACCAGTGGGATGTGGAGACAGATGATCAAATGTTTAGGATCTTAGCTGGGCGTGGTGGCGCACGCCTTTAATCCTAGCATTTGGGAGGCAGAGGCAGGCGGATCTTTGTGAGTTCAAGGCCAGCCTGGTCTACACAGTGAGTTCCAGGACAGCTGGGGCTATAGGGAGACCCTGTCTCGAAAACACCAAAAAAAAAAAAAAAAGTTTAGGATCCTTCTCAGCTATATAGAGAGTTAAAGGCCAGCTTGAGTCTTATAAGACCCTGTCTCAGAAAGAAAAAAGGAAAGAAAATAAAGGGGAGGGAGAGAGAGAGAGAGAGAGAGAGAGAGAGAGAGAGAGAGAGAGAGAGAG
>VZQC01005402.1:1804301-1844479 GCA_009823505.1 Rhizomys pruinosus
TGGAGTTAGGTACAGTTGGTAGACTGTT
Organism: Rhizomys pruinosus; assembly: GCA_009823505.1. Taxonomy (NCBI): domain Eukaryota; kingdom Metazoa; phylum Chordata; class Mammalia; order Rodentia; family Spalacidae; genus Rhizomys; species Rhizomys pruinosus. The sequence goes on from VZQC01005402.1 coordinate 1,804,330, forward strand.
TCCCTAGCATTCACCAATCTCTGGGTTCTGTCTCCCCAGCATCGCATAAACCTGGTATGGTGGCTCAGACAGAAAAGGTCTGCCATGCCGGGCATGGTGGTACAGGCCTTTAATCCAGCCACTCTGTGAGTTCGAGGCCAGCCTGGTCTAACAAGTGAGTTCCGGCCCAGCGGGACGGCAGGGAGACCCCTGTCTCAAAAAGGCCAAACAAAAAAAAAAAAAAAAAAAAAATAGTGAAACCTTCAAACAAAATGCCCAGTACAAGTTCCTTTGATATTGAACTTATCTTTTGTATTTCTAATATAGACCATATCACAGGAGAGACAAATTCCCTTCTACGCTTTCTAAAGACCTAGCTAACAGTAGAAGAAACTCATGTTAATTAAATGAAATTCAAATTCACATCCACATAATTTTAGCTTGCCCTTTCTTTGTCGCACCTATTCAATTCAAAACACTGCTCATCAGTGTGAGTGATTTCATTTGCATCGAGGTGGGAAGGGAGGCATCTTCTTTGTGTACAGCTTTCTGTACTTTAGCAAACAGGACAGCATAGCCCTGACATCATCTTACGGTGTCACCTCACTCTGTGCTGCTAGAAATAAAACTCAAAAATGATAAAACAAAGGGAGGCTGCAGGGTATTAGAGAACCATCCGGAATGTGGCTGCAAGCTGAGGATTACCTATTCATTCAGACTGTTCTTCAAGAAATACTATTTAGGGGGACCGGGGAGATGGCTCAGTGGTTAAGAGCACTGACTGCTCTGGCAGCAGACCCAGGTTTGGTTCCCAGCACCCACATAGCAGCTAACAACTGCCTGATCCAACACCCACTGATGACTTCCCCCAGCATTGCAAGACATAGGTGCACTTACATTTGTGCAGGTAATACACTCATACACACAAAATAAAAATAATAAAATATTAAAAAATACTCAGTGGGTAAAATGCTCACTAAACAAACATGAGAACCTGAAAGCACCCCAGTAAAAGATGGGTATGGAGGTGTACACCTGTAACTCCAGTGTTGAAACAAGTGGATCCCAAAGGCTTGCTGGCCAGCCAGTCTAGCAGAAACAGCAAGCTCCAGGTCCAACAAGAGACCCTGCCTCAAAAAATAACAAGACTCTGGAGAGACAGCTCAGCAGTTGCACTTACATGCATGCAGGCAATATATTCATACCCACAAAAATAAAAATCATAAATAAAACATTTTTAGAAAATAAGATATAGAGTGATAGAGGAAGACATCTAAAGTTGAGTTTTAGCCTCCACATGGACATGATAAGTGGGCACACCAGGGCTCACACACACACATATGCACACGACACACAAATACTACTTAAAAGCTTTGTATGACATAAATAAAAATGCAATCATGACATGTGCAAGCAAATGGATGGAACTGGAAATTATTATGTTAAGCAAAATATCCCAGACAAATACCACATGTTTTCTCTCATACACAGATCTCGGATTTTAATTTCATATGTGTATATGTATGTGGAGATGTGGTGATAAGTCATGAAACTAGAAACAGCACTAGAGAAACAGCACTCTCCCTTTAACAGGGGGAGCTGGGGAGAGAGGAAAAAAGAGGGTATTAAAATATAGGTGACCCTTTAATCCTAGCACTTGAGAGGCAGAGTCAGGCGGATCTCTGAGTTCAAGGCCAGCCCGATCTACATAGTGAGTTCCAGGACAGCCAGAGCTACAGGGAGACTCTGTCTCAAAGAGACCAAAAATAATAAAATAAAATAAAATAAAATAAAATAAAATACAGGTGACACGAAGTCAGAAAGGGGAAGTTGGGGGGGCATCAGGAGGTGGCAGAGGGACAAGACAGGGGTGTAGGGAGGAAAATCAACAAAGTATTGTGGAAAAAAAAATACCATAATAAGACTTAGTACTCTGTATGCTAATTTATATACAAAACCAGGCATGGTGGTTCACAACTGTAATCCCAGCACTCGGGAGATTAAGTCAAGAGAATCCTAAATTCTAGGCCAGGTTGGGATACATAGCAAGAACTTGTCTCAAAATACACATACAACTTGGCATGGTGGTGGATGCCTATAAGCTCAGCACTTGGGATGCAGAGGAAGGAGGATCAAGAGCTCAGGGTTATCCTAGGCTACATAGTAAGTTAGGACCAGCCTGGGCCACATAAGATCCTGTTCCAAAAAATCAAAATATACATACAAATGCACATTTACACAAACACACACACACACCCCAGGCGTGGCAGTGCACCTCCATCATCCCATTCTTTAAGCAGTAATGCTGGAGAGATAGTGCAATGTTTAAGAGCACTAGCTGCTCTTATAGAAGACCTGGATTTGGTTCCCAGAACCCATATAGTGAGAGGTTAACAACTGTCAGTAACTCCAGTTCCGGGAATGTAGTGCCCCCTTCTGCCTCCCCAGGCATCGCACGCATGTAGTGCACATACATATATGCAAGCAAAACTCTCATACACAAAATCTGTTGCCCTCCTCTGACCTCTGTGAACTTTGCATGTATGTGGTACACTTACATACATGCAGGCAAAACATTCATACACATGAAATAAAATAAATCAAAAATTTCTTTGATAACCCTTTTTTTTTGGTCTTTTTGAGATAGGGTCTCCTTGTAGCCCCAGCTGTCCTAGAACTCACTATGTAGACCAAGCTGGCCTTGAACTCACAGAGATATGCCTGCTTCTGACTCCTGAGTGCTGGGATTAAAGGTGTGCACCACCATGCCCAGCTTGATAAACTTTTTAAAGAGCGAAAGTCAGAAGGGTCACCAATTCAAGGCCAGTCATAGCTAGCTACAGCAAGCATTTGAGGCTAGCCAGGGCTACATAAGATCCTGTCCCGCCAAAAAGGAAAATTAAGGGCTAAGGATATAGCTCAGCTCAGACATTAAGTTCCATTCCTGGTACTATAAAAATAACTAATAAGTAATAAATGAATAAATAAGGCAAGCCCTGACACCAAACAGCTTCTGATTTGGGATTATAGAGAGATCTCATTTAGGCACTTAAGTGACAGTACTGCAGAATATACATCACAAGAGCTCTTGGAACATGGACTGGTAAGAGAAAAGCACAGAAATATAAGTTGGAGCTAGATTGTGAAGGCATTGAATGCCACGATTAGGGAGAAGTACCTTCATTCTGTGAGCTGTGAGGCCTTGGAAGGTCTTGGAATGACCTGCATGACCAGACTCATGTTGTAGACAATTACCTGGAGACAGACAAGCCAATTTAGAAGCTATCACTCTAAGGTCAGAGCTGGAAATGCTACAGTGAAAATGAAGAGTCAGAGCCAAGACTTGGAAAAGCCGATCTGTAGCTCAATGGTAGAGTGCTTACTGAGCATGCGGGAGCCCGTGGGTTTGATCCTCAGCCTTAGATCTGTAAGAGAAAGGAGGTAAGGAGAGAGCCAGAAGGACAATGGAGATTTCTTAGGCTTAGTTTGGGTGACTGTACCTGGGGGGGGGGGGATCTTATTTACCGGGCTAGAAATGGGGGAGAGAGTTCAGTGTGTAACATAGGAAGAAGTTGAAATAATGATGTGCTCCACCTGGCTGCTTAGGAAATATCCAGTTGGTGAGTTTGGGAGCAGCTGGACATCCAGGTCAGGAGTTCAGGAGCAAGGCTGACAGGGAGCTAGCTAGATGGGAGAGATAAGAACCCATAAATGAGAGGCAAAATGATGGGGTCCAAGAGGCGATTAGAGGCCAGGTGTGGGGGCGCACCTGCCGTCCCAGCACTGCAGAGGCTGGGGCAGGAGGACCAGAAATTCAGGGTCTGGGCCTCAGCTCCATAGTGAATTTGAAACTGACTTGGGCTGCATGAGACCCTGTCACAAAAAAAGAAACAAACAGAAAGTGACTATAGTCAAAGAAAGCAATGGAAGAGACCCAAAAGGGGCCTGTCACAAAACTAACCAAAAAAGTAAATTCAAGGAACCATGGAGAATAGTTTTCATATAAAGTAGTCAACAGGTGAGGGGTGAAGTCTACACGAGGCTCCACCTCCAGTGAAGTCATCCCTCTCCTGACTGAGAGGCCATGGAGACAGGCCCTAGTCTATTCCTCCTGTCAGGTCTCACCCACACATGGAACTCTTTCATTCATCCACCTGAACACACGTAGACAGCCCTTCTGCCCAGAGCAGCCCACATTGTGCCCAGTCAGTGTGGTCCCCCTCTCCTGGCCCAGAGTCTCACCCAGTGTGTCACAAGTACTGTCAAATGAGTTGGATGGTCCCCTCCCCCAACCCTGGGATTGGGAATTCAGGGAAATTTCCCAGAGAGGGTAGCATCTTAGCTGAAGCCTGAAGGACAAACAGCGTGGCTGGTAGCATGGAGAGAAGGAAAGGCCAGTGTCTCCTGTGAACTGGAGGAAGCCTAGCAAACGCTGGGGGTGAGGACAGGTGAGCTGGGACATGGGCAGAGGACAGAGTAGAAGGGTTAGAAACTTACACTGATTAGTTATAGAATCCTAATCACAGCGCCCGGTACTGGTCTGTGTGCTTGGTGTATTGGAAACACTTGGTTGACGTTAGCTGATGGTTGCTGTAATCCTGCGAGGTAAGTAGGATTAGAATTGCCTATCTGCCTAATGATTCTAACGATTCATTGATGAGCTGAGAGCAGAAAGTGGTAAGAGCAGGAAGTCTCCACAGACACTCCGTGGTCACCAGAGAAGAAAAGAAGTCATCATTATGATCCCCCCACACCAGCCTCCTCTACATCCTTCTCAGCTCCCAGTCCCTCAGCTCAACCCGGGGTGTGTGTGTGTGTGTGTGTGTGTGTGTGTGTGTGTGTGCTCATCCTCACTGTTCACTTCTAGCCACTCGCCAAGCCCTGTCCATCCTACCTTCAAAATCTCTTCACTCTCATCTGTTAGGCCCATCTGCCTCTCCCCCCGCCTCTCTCTCTCTCTTTGCTTTCTTTTTTATTTTTTAAATATTTTATTTATGACTTTTATTTTATTTGCATATACATAGATAGGTACACCCCTATGTATGCCACCATGCCTGGCTCCAAAAATAACTTTAAGGACCTGGTATGATGGTTCATGACTTTAATCCAGATACAGAGGCAGGAGGGTCCAGAGCAGCCTGTTCTCCATAGTTGAATTCTAGACCAGTTGGGGCTACAGGAAGATCTTGTCTCAAAAAGACCAAAACAAGCCGGGTGTGGTGGCACACGCCTTTAATCCTAGCACTTGGGAGGCAGAGGCAGGCAGATCTCTGTGAGTTCAAGGCCAGCCTGGTCTACAGAGTGAGTTCAGGATAGCCAGAGCTACAGGGAGACCCTGTCTCAAAACAAAACAAAACAAAACAAAACCCAACCCAACCAAACAAAAAGACCAAAACCATTTTTTAAATAAAATTCACAATTTTACTTTTTACAGCTGAATAATATTCCATTTTGTGTATGTACCATATTTTCATCATCTAGTCTACTTTTAAAATTTTATATGGGAGGGGACTTTTTTTGTGTGTGTGTGTGTGTGTCTTTTCGAGACAGGGTCTCCCCGTCGCTCTGACTGGCCTGGAACTCTGTAGACCAGGCTGGCCTTGAACTCACAAAGATCCTCCTGCCTCTGCCTCCCGAGTGCTAGGATTAAAGGCATGCGCCACCACGCCTGGCTGGGAGGGGACTTATAATATCTCTTTTTCCTTCTGCTTAAAACTATATCAAGTCAAAAACGAGCTGGGCATGGTAGCACACACCTTTAATCCTAGGAGGCCAAGGCAGTTGGATTTCTGTGAGATCAAGGCCAGCCTGGTCTACATGACCAGTTCCAGGCTAGCTTTGACTACTGAGAAAACTAGTCTCAAAACAAAACAAAACAAAACAAAACAAAACAAAAAACCCTATATAGTATTATGTAATATGTAAACTGTATTGCTATACATAAAATAAAGTATATTTTAAAAAACACATAAAGGCTGGAGAAATGATTCAGTGGTTAAGAGACTGGTGGCTCTTGTAGAGGACCCAGGTTTGGCTCTCAGCACCCACATGGTGGCTAAAACCCATCTGTACCTGTAGTTCCAGGAGATCTTACGCCCTCTTCTGACTTCTATGGGCATTGCATGATAGGAGTGCACTTCCATGCAAGCAATACACTCATACACATAAAATAAAAATAACAAAAATGAAATATTTAAAAACTAAATAAGTAAAATTGGAGCATGACAACTGAGGCCTGTACTTTATACTCTTTTGTTCTTTTCCTTTATTTTATGAAGGGCTAGATATCAAACCCAGAGCCTCATACATGGAGGGTAAGTGCTTACCCCTGAGCCAGGTCTCCAGTCCTAGACTTGAACATACAATGCTTCCTGTAGCCTGTGGGGGCATGGCCGGCAAGGTGCTTTCATTACCAGTGACTGACCTGATTCCAGAGAAGGGTCAGCGACTCTAGCCTCTAGCATGGCCAGCACTTGCCTCACGCTGTGCTCGGCCTCCAACCTGAACTAGCTAACTCCGACCTCACAATAGTGGCACATTGCACAGTTAAGAAACTGAGGAGTAGGAATGTTTAGGTCACTTGCTGAAAGACTCTGAGTTAATGGGCCTGGGATGGGCCCCCTGTCTCCAGTCCTATACTGCTGACCTCCAGTCCAACCTGGGGAAAGTGGACGAACAGATTCCTTGAGGTCTGGATAGAAATGAAATTTAAAAACTGGGTGTGATGGCACATACCTGTAATCCTAGCACTTAGGAGGCAGAGGCGGGAGGGTCAGGAATTCAAGGCTAGCCCTCCCTGTTTCCTTTGTGCTGCGGCCATTGACTCTGTGCTTTCTCCTCCAGGCTCTGAGCCAGCTCCGCTCAGGAGCATGGTCCTATTTTTTGGACCAGGTGTTGAAGACAAGATGCCACCACCAACATAACATTTTGTGTGGTTTTAAGCTAAGGTCTCACTCTCTAGCCCCAGATGGCCTGGAACCCACTAGGTAGCCCTGACTGCACTAGAACTTACAGTGATCTTGCCTCAGCCTGAGGATTACAGGGTAAGCTACCCTGGCTGATGGTGAAACAATGTTGCCTATGACTACTGGGTTGGACTTGTTCTTTCTAAATCCACCTTGGACCCCTGCCCCACTCAGTGATACAATGGTGTATCAGTAACTCCGGGTGTTTTTTTTTTTTTTTTAATATCTCAAGAAATGAATTAATTGGACTGGAGAGGTAGATCAGTTGGGAGGGTGTTTGCCTACCATGCATGAAGCCCTGGGTTCCATTCATACCACATTAACTGGGTGTGGAGGAATCCTGGGAGATAGAAACGGGAGGATCAAACTTCCAAGGTCATCCTTAGCTACCAAGGGAGTTGGAAGCCAGCGAAGGGTACATGAGATCTTGTCTAAAAGAATTAATCATTTTACATGAACGTTATATAAAGAGAACAGTCAAGTTGTCTTGTGGACTGGAAGGTGACTGATTAATTCCCTTTCATTCGTCAAGCAGTCACCACATTTATGAGTTAGGTTAGCAAAATGTTTGAAGTCGAGTTAAATTTTAAGATCTTCAGTTTGCCTTGTTGAATGTTCACAATATTGATATAAGCAAATCCCTTTAAAATGGGGATGTAAATGTTTGCAGTATTCCAGCATACCTAAAAAGCCCCCCCCACCAATCATCACAAACATTAAGAAACATTTTAGTTTGCTCAGTAGCAACTAGCCTATTAATATTTGTATGAAGTCTTCTTCAAAAACCACATACCTGGGGTACAAAGAAGACCTCATACTTGTCTAAGGTGATTTTGCTCAAGAGGCTATGATGTCTATGTTGGCCACTGTTTAAAGCCGGGCATATAGTCAACCCCTTCTATATCAAGCTCTGAGCTAGACCTGGAACAGATGTGTGGTACAGACCACATTAGAAAGTGGCCTTTCATTTGCCACACTGAGATCAGACCTCAGGGAAGTAGGCAGGTGCTCACAGCAGCTTCCCTCAGCCCCTGGAGCACAGCCTCTTCATTCCTTACCCGTGTTATTTGACATATTCCCCAACACACACCCCCCACCCAGTCCTTGGCCTCCAGGACCAAGTTTCCTTTTTTTTTTTTTTTTTTTGTTCTTTTGAGACAGGGTCTCCCTGGAGCCCCAGCTGTCCTGGAACTCACTCTGTAGACCAGGCTGGCCTTGACCTCACAAAGATCCGCCTGCCTCTGCCTCCCAAGTGCTAGGATTAAAGGCATGCGCCACCACGCCCGGCGTCAGACCAAGTTTCCTAAAGGTAGGACCATTTTCTTCATCCGTATATTCCAAAGTCATGGATCTCTATGGAATAGAAGGGGATCAAGCACTCTTCACTATCACAGGGCTAGGGAGGTGTTTGAGTGAAAGAAAGATGATTTACCATGAGACCCTAGACCCCATCCAGGGTGCCTTTCACAAAACAGCACAATACAAGCTGCTCTGTGGCCTGTGATCCCAACTATCAAGAGGCTGAGAAAGAGTGGTCAAAAGTTTAAGGCCTGCCTGTTTGGAGAATTAAGCAAGACAGTCCTAAAATAGAAAATAAAATAAAAAGCCAGAAGTCACTTTTTTTTTAAAGGTATGCCCCTTTAATCCAAGCACTCAGGAGGCAGAGGGAGGTATATCTCTGTGTGCTGAGGGCAGCCTGGTCTTACATAATGAGTTCCAGGCCAGCTGGGGCTACAGGGAGACTCTATCTAAAAAACAAGACAAACAAAAGAAAACAAACAAATACAAAGGAGAAGGGCTATAGGTCTAGTACTAGTTTAGCAAGTGCAAGGCCCAAGGGTCAATCAGCACCTCAAAAACAAACAAAAAACAGTATTCATGATATTTTGAGTTTTCGTGTATACTAATAATGAGTCAAATGTCCTTCCCACATCATTTCATTTAATAATTACAAATAAATAAAGTAGGCATTATTACTACTTCCATTTTTCAAATGAGGAAACTGAAACTTAGAGTCTGACTTGTCACCAGATATCCTTTGATGTGGAACACCATATATCCCTTACATTCACCTGCTTATTGGCCTTGTGTGTAGTCTGGGTTTACGTATAACCGGAAGCTCCCTAGTCCCCCATCTTTGTGTACCCCTCCGCTCTAGTATAAAGCATACTGTATGAAAAACAAGGTTGGAGGGCTGTGCCATTGAACAGCTCAAGAGCTCTTCCTGCAGAAGGTAGGGATGGAAAAGCACAACCTATTTGAGTTCCACATACAGAATTTAAATGTTTTTAATTTTCACTTATTTCTTTTGAGGTACAGAGGATGGAACCCAGAGCCTCATACATGATCGGCAAGGGCTCTACCACTGGGCGACCCCCCCAACTCCGCACACAGTACTTTGAAGGAGAAGAGGCACACACACACACACACACACACACACACACACAGTACCCATGGAGGAGGGGAAGGAGACGTCTGAAAATCAAAGCCACGCTTTTCTTTTCTTTCTTTTTTTTTTGTATTTTTGAGACAGGGTCTCCCTTTAGTCCCAGCTGGCCTGGAGCTTACTCTGTAGACCAGGCTGGCCTTGAACTCACAGAGATCTGCCTGCCTCTGCCTCTGCCTCTGCCTCCTGAGTGCTGGGATTAAAGACGTGCACCACCACGCCCTGCTGCTTCTTTTATTTTCAAAAATTGGAGAACTAAATTCTTATTTGAAGAATTAAACTTTGGCAATAAAGGCAAGCTATCGTCAAGTGAGCTGAGTCCTTTGTCTCTCTCCTTTGTCTCCCTCCACACACCCCAAAGGAAGAAACCCTGACCCTTATTCCCCCAATACTGGATTTAGATAAGCTCACAGACAAAACTGCCCAGCAGATTGCAGAACAATTGGCCTTCAGGTGGGGCGAGGAGAGACTGGAATTCTTCGGGGTCACCTGAATGCGGGTTTTACCCAGCCGCCCTCTCTTCTCCCTGGGGAGGTTTCTTTCCCTCTCCCTACCCTCATTTATCTATGGAAAAGTGTTTCGGAGCCTGTTTGCCGACTCCCCGGCCTTTCCTCTGGGTCCCAACCCCTCCAACCCCCACCCTCTGCGCCCTGGAGAGCCGGTTGGTTCCCAGAATCTCTAAGCTCAAAGGCAAAAGGAGGGTGGGGTGACTCTTACCTCCTATCAGGAAATTCCAGGTGTCCTCACCTGTGCTCCCATTCTCTCCTAGTTTTCAGCAACAAGGAAGCTCAAACTCTGACGCTGAGTCCTGGAGTCCTGGACCCCAGAGCCACTTTGCTCCACAGGCACCAAAGTGTACCCCACAGGTGCTTTCATGCCTGATTTTAAAGATACCAAAAATAAAGTTGAAGCAGACATATATCCATGATCAAAAAAGCTAGTATTGTGGATCTCTGTGAGTTGGAGGCCAGCCTGGTCTACACAGCAAATGCCAGGCCAGCCAGGACTATATAGTGAGACCCTGCTAAAAAAAAAAATTAACAAAGACAAACATAATGCATTTTTTAATTAATTGGAAATACAGCATATTTGTGAATTTTGATGTATTATCTATATGCTTACTTTTACTTGGTCCTGGGTTGAGGGAGCCTCAATTAGGGAATTGGCTCCATTGGACTGGCCTGTGGCCACGTCTGTGGAGTATTGTCTTGATTGTTGGGCAATGTGGGAGGGCCCAGCCCGCTGTGGGTGGTGCCACCCAGGCAGGTTGTTGTGTACAGTATAAGAAAGCAGTCTGGGCATGGGCCAGGGGAGCAGGCCAGTAAGCAGCATTCCTCCATGGCCTGTGCTTCAGCTCCTGCCTCCAGGTTCCTAAGGTGGGCTCCCTCAATGATGAACCCAGGAGACATGAGCCAAATAAACCCTTTCCTCCCCAAGATGGTAGTGGTCAGAGTGCTTCATCAAAGGAATAGGAAGGAAATGAGAAGGACTAATAAAATGTTAATAACTAATAGATTAAATTCAGATTGCTAGGAAGAAAGTGAAAAGTAGCAGCAATGTCTGGAGGTCAAGGTAGAAGACTCTTCCCTAAGGAAGGTCTTTTAAGGAGAGGGGATGGAGCTAAGGCCTGAATGACATACATCCCTGAATAGAGGTCAGGGAAGAGGATGTTAGGTTGAGAGCTGAGTAGGACAGGTCCAGAATGAGAATGGAGGGCGCGTGCTTAAGGGACGTGCAGAAGGCCAGAGAGGCTGGAGCCCAGCATCCTGCACCCCGGGAGAGCACAGCGTGAAGGGGGATGAGTTAAGCAGGCAGGCCAGGCCTGAGGCAGTGGCAGAGGCAGGCAGATCTCTATGAGATGGAGGTCAGCCTGATTTACATGATGCATTCCAGGCCAGCTGGGGCTTCAGGGAGGCCACAGACCTCCCATTGTGGTTATACTCTGGCAATGACCCAGAAGAAGGAGGTTGTAAAATGGAGGAAAAAAACAGGCTCCAAATGGATCAAGAGTTTGTCCGAAAGCCATGTGGGGGAGCATAAATGTCTGTGATCCCAGCAGCGTTTCAGAAACTAAGGCAGGAGAGTCACAGATTTCAAGGTCGCCCTGGCTACCCAGTGAGACCTTATTTTCACAAAAACCAAGCCCAAACCAAACCAAGCAGAAACCTATCAAAGCCAAGACGTATGTATGTCTATCCTTGGAGCTGACAGACAGACTTTGGAACAGGGGGAAGCCCAGATCTAGAATGCTGTGCTCAAATATGGAAGAAAAGACCCCCCCAAAATTGTTTTTCCTTTCTCCAAAAGGAGTTTTTCAATTTCTCAAACTGTCTCTGTCCAAAAGTCAAAGAAACTCTGAAAACTATTCGCACATTCTTTCCATGAGCTTCTCCCAGAGGCAAAGAAGTTTTGAGGAGCTTCTTGCCTGGGGCAGGGCACGTGCTCTGTGAGCAGTGTTTTGTTTTGTTTTGTCGTAAACACCCTTAATTAAGTGCTCATAGGACTGTAAACCAGTTAGAAGTGTTACTTTGTGGTCCAGAACCTCTCTCCTTTGAAACTCTGATCAACTCCACAAAAAAAAAAAAAAAAATCAATATTCATGGTTCTCTGAGAACTTAGGCTCCAGGCTCTCTGGGAAATGACTGATCCCTGTGGGCCCCAGATCTGCACAAATAAAGTACCCCAGGGGTCCGTTTAAAGTGCAAATTCAGACCCAAGAGCTGAGATGAGGGCCGGATGAGTCTGGTTTTTTCCAGTCTAGCGCTCTGTGGCTGCTGGCTGCCCGTACTTGGAATGACAGATACTAGCTAAAATCTTAGCACCTGGCAAGACGGTTTTTCTAGCCAGGTAAAGGTAAACCAAAGCAGGTCCCTCTGCAGACCTTGCAGCTGTCTCACCTCGAGGCTCTGCAGGGAGCAGTCTGGCCCAAACACTTAAGTAATCCCTCAGTTCCCTGAACACTCTGAAGTGGGGTGAGATAGCACCTCACAGGGGCTCGACACAGTCTTAGTTGACACACGGCAGGAGAATGGTCAGGGATGTTTAAACGCTTAGCTTAGTAGGGTGTGTGCCTGGCATCCTCCCCCAGCCACGGGCAAGGGGCTACCCCACACACTGAGTTCCAGCTCTTAAGAGGCCCTTTTTGGGCACTGATGCTGCTCCTCTGCACCACTCCTCTTCCCCCAGCACAGCGAAGGATGGGGGCTCCAGGAGCACCCCCAGCTCCATCGCCTAGTCTCCTAGGAGCCACAGCTGGTTGTCAGGGCTAGGGCCAAAGTGCTCAGGATTATTTTTGTTTGCTTGACTTTTGCAGTTTTGTTCCGCAACAGGGTCTCAATTATCCACAGGCTAGCCTTGAATTTGCTGTGTATCTGAGGCTAGCCTTGAACTTCTAGGGAGGTTAGGTGTTGAACCCAGGGCTTCAGTTTCCCGGCACACATCCTACCTGAGGACCTATATCCAGAAATACTGGGCTTGTTTGTTTGTTTGTTTGTTTGTTTTGTTTTGAGACAAGTTCTCTTTGGGCCTAGGCTGGTCTTGAATTCACCATGACCTTGGACTCCTGATCCTTCGCCTCTGCCTCCTGAGAGCTGGGATTGCAGGCACATGCCGCACACAAGCCCAGGTCTAAATCTCTTTTTGCATATAGTGTATGAAACACATAGTTAGGGCGTCCCCAAAGGAGCTCACCAAAGCTGAGCATGTAAAAAATAGACCCTGTGGCAAAACCTGAGTCATTCATGTCTCATGTTATGAATGGGACTATGTCCTCCAGTGAGTAAATGACAGCTCTGTGTCCTTTTAACTTGCCTAGGTTTTCATCTCTATTTGACTACAATTATGCCTTGAACCTTGAAAGTTAGCTGTTTTGAATTCACCTGCTATGAATTTTCAGTATAAATCAAGTCTCAGTAGAATTATGTTCCTTGGGGCTGGAGAGATGGCCGAGCAGTTAAGAGCAACAACTGCTCTTGCAGAGGACCTGGGTTCGATCCCCAGCACCCACATGGTGGCTGAGAGCCGTCTTTAACTCCAGTTCCAGGGGAATCCAATGCCCGCTTCTGACCTCCGCGGCATTGCATGACATGGGTGCACAGACCTGCATGCAGACGGTACATTCATACACATAAAGAATAAATAAAATAAAAAAAAAGAATTATGTTCCTTTCTTGCCTGATTTTATACACCAGGGAATTTTATTTGTGTTGCAAAACTTCATATAGTTATTTACAAAGTAGAAAATGAAAAGTAAACTTTCAATAGAATGTTCACAGATAAAATGCAACATCAGTGTAGATTACAAACCATAATTTGATTTAACCATCTGAAATAGTATTCATGGGGTGCCTAGCACCCACACGGGGCTTATAACCAGGTGAAACTCCTGTTTCATGGAATCCAATGCCCCTTTCTGGCTTTGGTGGCTACCAAGCATACACATGGTACATACATACATGCTGGCAAACACCCGTGCTCATGATAAACTAAATAAATTTTAGAAAATTAAAATGCTATTCATATATGTATAATGTATTATTTGGCTAGACCTGCTATAAAAATCATACAAGCTGAGTGGTTTAAGCAAAAGAAATTGACCACCTCACCATTCTGGAGGGTACAAGTCTAAGACGGAGATGTGCAGGAAGTTGAAGGAGAATTTGTTTCGTGATTTGTGCTTCTACTTCTGGTGGCTTCCTGGGGCTGCAGAATCACGAGCCTGCCTCTGCCTTCGTCTTCATATGGCATTCTCCACTTGTTAAGTACCATGTCTGCATTTCCTAGTTTGAAGGCTCAGTCACGATGGCAGAGAAAGGACGGAGCGGGGCAGCCCTCAGCTGTGTCTACAGCAGCATGAGGCTGCGCACTCACATCTGGGAGGATCAGGAAACAGAGGTGGACAATGCTGACACCTGGGCGTTGGGATTCTAAAGACATCAAATGCAGACTATTGTCCCTGCCGCTGTCCCTCAAAGCATTAGTTGGATGAGTCTCCATGCAGACTCATCCTGTAGCCCCAGCTGGCCTGGAACTCACTCAGTGGATCCACAGGCCTCGACTCTAGAGTGCTGGGATTAAAGGCGTGCACCACCATGCCGAGGGGGCGGGGGAACGACACTAATCTTAAATTCACATGAAACCACAGAATAATCAAAGGGAGGGCTGGAGAGATAGCCTAGCGGTTAAGAGCACCGACGCTCTTGCAGAGGACCCGGGTTCGATCCCCAGCACCCACATGGCGGCTGAGAACCGTCTGTAACTCCAATTCCAGGAGAACTCCAGTTCCAATGGAAATTTCCGAGACCCTCTTTTCTGACCTCCGCGGGCATTGCACGACATGGGTGCACAGACCTGCATGCAGACAGTACATTCATACACATACAAAAATAAATAAATAAATAATAATAAAAAAAAAATTAAAAAAAAAAAAAGAAAAAAAAAGAATAAGCAAAGGGAGCATAAAGGAGACCCAGGCTTTGTCCAAAAGAAAAAAAAAGAATAAGCAAAGGGAGCATAAAGGAGACCCAGGCTTTGTCCATTATGTACCCTCATTACTGGGTCCTTTTGTTTTGTTGTTTTTTGTTTTGTTTTGTTTGAGACAGGGTCTTATCAGAGCTGGTCTGAATCTCATTATGTGCCTTAGGCTGCCTTGAACCTATGTTAATCCTATTGCTGGGAATTCAGACATGAAATATGGTACCTGGCTTACTGGGTTTGTTGTTGTTGTTTTTGAGACAGGGTCTCAAAACCTAGACTAGCCTTGAATTTACTATGCAGTGAATGATGATCTAGAACCCTTTATCCTTCTGCCTTGCCTCCTAAGTGCTGGGGTACAGACATGTGACGCCACACCATGCCACACCCAGATGCTTCGTTTGCTACTTTTTCCTTATTTACTTGTTGCTATTGCTTATTTGTTGCTAGGAGGTGGTCCCAGGGCCTTTACAACTGAGCTAAACAACATCCTCTGCCCCTGTGTTTATTTTGGAATTGTCTGAATAACGGCTTTCTTCTACAGTCAATGAAAGTTCCACCAGAGCAGCAGGCACAGAGTCTATTGTGAGTCCTGTTGTATCCTGAGCCTCTATCCTAGGACAGCACAATAGGTAACTCATGAACACATTTCTAACCAAGTGCAGTGGCACACACCTGTAATCCCAGCACTGAGGAGGCAGAGACAGGAGGAGCATCAAATGTTACAGGCCGGCATGGGGTAAATTGTGAGAACGTTTCTAAAAAGATCCTAGGAAAGGAAGGGAGGAAGGGAGAGAGGGAGGGAGGGAGGAAGGAAACACCAGGCCAGCCTGGGATACACAGTGTATCAAAAACGTGTGGCTAGTGGTCTAGGGTAGCCCAGTGTTCGAACACTCACATAGTCTGTGTCAAGTCCTGGGTTCAATCTCCAGTAGGAGAAAGATTGTAAAGGTATAGTATATACAATCATTTACATTTGATTCTCCTCTGCGTGTGTCTCTGAAATCCAATCTGATGATTTTGATTTGATTATTTAAGAAGTGCCATGACTTGTAACAACTTATGATTTCACTGAAGAATGTGAAAGAAGCACAGACTACCCACTATCAGGATCCAGGCCCTGGGCTCCAGGGTGAGTTCCCCAGCCCCTCAGCCCCTCCTCAGCCCTCCCCTCAGCCCCCTTCCCCTCCTCAGCCCCCAGCCCCTTCACAATTTCTCTATCACCATCTCAGCCTCAGGTCTAGGGAAGCCAGGAATCCAGCTCTTTTGACTCTGAAGTCCAAGTTCTTTCTTCTGTAGCTCTCAAAAAGATTAGAATTTTCAAAGCCCTTTGATTCCCAGACAAGCCAGACACAGTGAATACTATTACTGTTCTCTTACAGATGAGGAAAGAGGCTCAGAGAGGTTCCATATTTTCTGAAGGCCACCCAGCTAACGAGGGACAAAGACACACTGGAAATCATGATCTCTGACTCCAAATAAATGCTCTCTTCTCTTTATTATAATCCAACAATGTTGGACAAAAAGGAAGATCCAAAAACAAACAAAACAGATCTAGATGTCCATAACAGATGAGCAGATAAGAAAATGTAGTATACACACACACACAATGGAAATTTCTTCAGCTGTAAAAAAGAAATAAATTATGACCCATGCAAGAAAAAAATGGACAGAACCTGAGATGGTCATGTTAAATGGAGTAAGCCAGACTCAGAAAGACAAATTCATGTTGTTCTCACATACAGCATCCAGATATAAATACATATATGACGAAGAAGCGATCTAAAGGGAGGGTGTGGGGGGGCAGAGATGGTAAAGAATCTGGGATACGACAATAGAAAGAAGCACTGTTTGTGGGCAGATAGGAACCAGGAGGATGGAGAGTTGGCAATGAAACCCAGGAGCTTGTATGCTAACT
This sequence comes from Rhizomys pruinosus, assembly GCA_009823505.1. Lineage (NCBI taxonomy): Eukaryota > Metazoa > Chordata > Mammalia > Rodentia > Spalacidae > Rhizomys > Rhizomys pruinosus. Next base: position 1,821,110 of record VZQC01005402.1, read on the forward strand.
AATAAACAAACAAATAAAAGTTAATAAAAACGCCAGGTGTGTTAGTACACGACTTAAGTCCCAGCACTAAGGAGGCAGAGGCAGAGGCAGAGGCAGAGGCAGGCAGATTGATGTCAGTGCAAGGCCAGCCTGGTCTACATAGTGAGTTCCAGGCCAGCTGGGGCTACAGGAAGATCCTGTCTCAAAAACACCAAAAAATAAAAAATAAATAAAAATACCTGCAGCACATGCCTTTAATTCTAGCACCCTTTGAGATGAAGGCCAGCCTGGTCTACAGAGTGAGTTCCAGGCTACCCAGGGATACAGAGAGACCCTGTCTCAAAAAGACCTAACAACAACAATAATAACAAAAAGAAACATTTCCTTTTTTTAATTTTTTTTTATTTATTATTTTTGTATGTGTATGAATGTACTGTCTGCATGTAGGTTTGTGCACCCGTGTCATGCAATGCCACGGAGGTCAGAAGAGGGTCTTGGATTCCCCTGGAACTGGAGTTCTCCTGGAATTGGAGTTACAGACGGTTCTCAGCCACCATGTGGGTGCTGGGGATCGAACCCGGGTCCTCTGCAAGAGCAGTCGGTGCTCTTAACTGCTAGGCTATCTCTCTAGCCCCCAACATTTCCATTTTTAAAACTCAGCGGAGGGCTGGGGATGTCATTCAGTCAGTATAGTGCTTGTCTAGCANCTGAAATCCCAGAACTGGAGATGGAGACAAGGAAAAGCAGAAGCTCGGGTCATCTTTGACTGCATATCCAGTGCAACCCCAACCTGGCCTACATGAAGCGCGGTAAATGCTGAAAATAAGCAAACGACACAAAAAACCCACTAAAACCCCTAGGAAAGTGGGAGATTTAACTGGCAAATAGTTCGTTTTTATTATAATTCCTTTTTTGGGGTGTGTTCATGGGATTTATAACAAAATGAAAAAAAAAAATTACATGTGGTAGCACCGGCCTTGAATCCCAGCACTCAAAAGGCAAAGCCAGGTGGATCTCATCTCTGTGAGATCAAGCTTAGCCTGATCTACATAGTGAAACCTTGTCTCAAAAGCAAAAACCAAACCAAAATGACAGAAAGAGGCCTCGTCCCTGTCCCCTCTCCTCAGCCCTACGGCAGCGCTGCCCCATGCATGTGTTTCTGCTCTTAAGCCTATGTTGTTGAATGATATTGAACACAGGAACAGGGAAACAGTATCTAAAAATGACTTGGAATTCTGGGGACATTCTTGGCTGAGACACCCAATCACAGGATCAGCCCCAGGCCAGATTGTGAAAGAGGCTACGTGTCTCTGGGCGCCTCCATTCCTGAACCCCCACCTGCCCTTTCAACATCTGCTGCTCCCCCAGGCACCAGCCAGCAGTCACAGGATTCTCAAAGTCACCTCTCCCAGTGTGTTCAAGTTAGTCTCAAAGGTAAGACTTGCCAAAAGTGGACTCACCCTGTTTTGAAAGTCTTTTAGGGTGTAGACAGAAAAACAAGGAAAATCACAGGAATTCCAGAGAAGTTGTCTCAAAAGCCTTCAAAGAAAGGCCAGGGGAAGACGTGTGTCTGACCCACACCTATGATCCCAGCACCTGGGAGGTAGGAGAATCAGGAGCCAAGGCTAGCCTGGACTATAGGGGTAGCCCAGGGGTAGTCATGGCAGGGTGGAGAGGAAGGTCAGGAGACCTCTTTGAATGTCCAAACACCTCCACACCACACAATACAACTCCTTGAGAGTAGAGCCCCCACATTATTTACCTTCAAGGTCCACAAGGCCACCTAGTGCTTCATAGGCAGCAAAGATCTATTAAAAGAACCAAATGAGTTCTTGTTTGTCACTCTACCAAGCACCATGTGACACATTGAGAATAGATCAGTGAACAGACAAGACTCTCCTTAGAGACCTGTTCCTGCCTACACGGTGGATCTAGGCAGGGAGAAAGAGAAGGTATTGGACTGTACTGTACTACATTTCATAGTATATTAGGTTAATAAAACAAGCAGGGAGGCTGGAGAGATGGCTGAGCAGTTAAGAGCACTGACTACTCTTGCAGAGGACCTGGGTTTGATTCCCAACACCCACATGGGAGCTAGCACTAGCGGCTATGATTCCAATCCCAGGAGCCCTTGTTGGGAAAAAAAAACACCCTCTTCTGGATGCCGTGGGCATTGCACAAGATGGGTGCACAGACCTACAAGCACCAATACACCAACAATAAAATAGAATAAAAGGAAAAGAATAAAAGAAAGGAAAGCAGGCAAACAGATGAGAAGCTCACAGAGGCCTCATTGCAGCTTGAGATGAAGGCATCATTGAGGAGATGGCCTTTGAGCCAAGAGGCTGAAGGCGCTCCCCACAAACCATACGGGTGTGCCATTGCGGCTCCTGGTATGCTCCCATAATGCTTTGTCCTTGTCTTGCTAGAACCTCCTTTCTTAGAATCGTGAGTGTTCTGTGGAATTCTCACAACTGGGGTAAGCTGCTATTGTCGCCATTGTCTATTAACTGACTGGCTGATATACAGTTGGAGGCACTGAGGATGGAAGTTCAGTGGGGGGCGCTTTGCATGCTAGGCCAGCACTTTGTCACTAAGCTGCGTTCCCAACCCTCATCGCTGCTTTTAGATCTGTGGGAAACAGGTTGCAATAGGTTAGCTACCCGGTCTTAGGTCATCTTCTAGGTCTAGAAGGATGGCTATAACACTAACAACTCTTCTTCCAAAATAGGAAGGCAAATTATATTTGTGGCAGAATTTTTTAGGTTGTACATTAATTAATTAATAGTAATTTTTTGAGACAGTAATCTCCCTGTGGTAGACCGGATGGCCTAAAACTTATAGGAGGCTCCTACCTCTGCTTTTCTAAGTGCAGAGATCATAAATAGATCAACATACGATTAATTCAGCTCTACGTTTTGCTCAACCTGAGATCAGAAACCATTTCTATTTAATGGGAGGGGGTCTGGGGTGTATTGAGTAAATATTTGTTAGTCAAGAAAAGGATGAGTTGCTCACTAGCAGTTCAGGTGTTTGCATGGAGTCTATTTTGGAGCAGGGCCCTTCCTGAGCTGCCTGGATCTCACCTCTCTAGTGGCTGCTGCTTCGCCTGACCTCATCTGAACCAAGCAATGCTGGGGAAAAGGGGGTGGGGGGGAAGGGATGAGTTTGCCACCTTGGGACACTCTTAAATAAATGGTTTACAACAGCCAGAAGAGAATGCAGGGTCAAGGATGCAGTGACAAAGTGGGTGTGCAGCAGGCCTGGGAGCACCTAGGGACAGAGGCCTCCGAGCAGCTGAACCCTGTCACTGAGCCATCCTACCCTCTGCATCCTCATGCTCTCTATGCCTCCTTCCCAAACACATAGTGAGGTATCCCAGGTGGCAGGTGTGCAGGTGTACGGAAGGAACTATTGTTACCATGTTCCGAAAAGATTGGGAGGACAGTTTCTAATAGTTGGAAATGGTCTTTCTTTCTTTCTTTCTTTCGGGCTTTCTTTCTTCTTCGTTATTTCGCTTGCTGTCGGGCGGGCGTGCTTTCTTTCTTTCTCTCTCGCGATCGCGTCTCGCTCGAGATCGCGCTCTCTTTCTTGCTGTTTTTCCTTCTTGCTTTCGGGGTGTGGCCGGGTCGTTTCTTTTGATCTGCGGTAGCAGCAGCTGCCTGGAAAGCACGCATTCGGAGACCATCAGCAATGAACTCAAAATTTCGCCGCTCTGCATCCTCAAGTGCTAGGATTAAAGGCGTGCGCTACCACGCCCGGTTTCTGGGTTGGCTAGTTGTTGCTGCTCCACCTAATTCACCCTCTGGACAGTCCTGAGCCTGAGACTGGCCATGAGCTGAGAAACCACCTACCTGGCTTCAAAGGGGAGGACAATCAAGGAGGGCCAAAAGCTGGGAGACAACTCACTGCCAGCCCATCACTGTGGCCCCGAATGCGGGAGAACGATCCAGAGTGGATTATACACAGGTTTTGTTGTGTTGTGCTGTGTTGTGTTCCTCTGGGGGCAGCTGAGTGGAAGTATAGCTCCTTTGCCTGGATCATCTTTATTGTTTAGACTTGAACGCAGTGCTGTCTGTTTTAAAAAGGCGTGGAAAGATGAAGATAGAAGCCCTGCAGGGTTCTGTTTCCACGGGGGCCTCTGCATCTCTCCTGATAAGATCTCAGCTGGAGGGGGCGTTGGGGAAAAGGCCACCACCCCATTGTCACCCTCCTAACAAGACACCCTAGCTCCCAATTCTGCCCCCCACCCCTAATTCTTAGTTGTCTGTTAAAAATGCCAAACCCTGGGGCTAGAGAGATGGCTCAGTGGCTAAGAGCACTGACTGCTCTTGCAGAGGACCCAGGTTCCATTCCCAGCACCCACTTGGTGGCTAAGAATTGTCTTTAAGCCAGGCAGTCAGGAGGCAGAGGCGGCGGATCTCTATGAGTTCAGGCCAAGCCCTGGTCTACAGAATAGTGAGTTCCAGGCCAGCTGGGCTGTAGGGAGACCCCTGGCTAAACAAACAAACAAACAAACAAACAAATGCCAAACCCTGACAGAGGTCACACATGACCTCTGCTTGCGCTCCATCCAATGTAATCACACTAGAGATCCGGCCCTGGGTTCAAGCTGCGGCTCTCAGTTTACTACACTCAGGTCTATCACCTGTTTTCATCTCACCATGATTTTGCGGTATGTTATCTTGAGGATTTGTGACCAGAGAGCCAGGAGTCAGGGTAGGGTGGGGAGGATGGGAAGAAGGCTGACAATGAGGGAGCACTGTGGGGTGAGGTCCATGGAGACAGAGAATTGAAGGGGACCTCTTCCTTGCCGTCTTCTCCATCTGTAGAAGGGGACCTCTTCCTCACCTTCTCCATCTGTAGAAGGGGACCTCTTCCTCACCTTCTCCATCTGTAGAGGGGGACCTCCGTACCTTCTTCCATCTGTAGAGGGTCCTCTTCTCACCCCTCTCCATCTGTAGAGGGGACCTCTTCCTCATCTTCTCCATCTGTAGAGGGGACCTCTTCCTCACTGTCTTCTCCATCTGTAGAGGGGACCTCTTCCTCACCGTCTTCTCCATCTGCAGAGGGGACCTCTTCCTCACCGTCTTCTCCATCTGCAGAGGGGACCTCTTCCTCACATTCTCCATATGTAGAGGGGACCTCTTCCTCACCGTCTTCTCCATCTGTAGAGGGGGACCTCTTCCTCACCTTCTCCATCTGTAGAGGGGGACCTCTTCCTCACCCTCTCCATCTGTAGAGGGGACCTCTTCCTCATCTTCTCCATCTGTAGAGGGGACCTCTTCCTCACATTCTCCATATGTAGAGGGGACCTCTTCCTCACTGTCTTCTCCATCTGTAGAAGGGGACCTCTTCCTCACCTTCTCCATCTTAAGGGGGACCTCTTCCTTACCGTCTCCATCTGTAGACGGGGTCCCTCTTCCTCACACTCCATCTGTATAGGGGACCTCTTCCTCAATCTTTCTCCATCTTAGAGGGACCTCTTCCGCCTTTCCCTTCTCCATCTGTAGAGGGGACCTCTTCCTCACTGTCTTCTCCATCTGTAGAAGGGGACCTCTTCCTCACCTTCTCCATCTGTAGAAGGGGACCTCTTCCTCACCTTCTCCATCTGTAGAGGGGACCTCTTCCTCACCTTCTCCATCTGTAGAGGGGGACCTCTTCCTCACCCTCTCCATCTGTAGAGGGGACCTCTTCCTCACAGGTCCTTCTCCCTCTGGTAGAGGGACATCTTCCTAGGCTTCTTTTTCTCCATCTGTAAAGGGAACTCTTCCTCACCTTCTCCATCTGTAGAAGGGGACCTCTTCCTCACCTTCTCCATCTTTAGAGGGACCTCTTCCTCACCTTCTCCATCTGTAGAAGGGGACCTCTTCCTCACCTTCTCCATCTGTAGAGGGGGACCTCTTCCTCACCTTCTCCATCTGTAGAGGGGGACCTCTTCCTCACCTTCTCCATCTGTAGAGGGGGACCTCTTCCTCACCCTCTCCATCTGTAGAGGGGACCTCTTCCTCACCTTCTCCATCTGTAGAGGGGACCTCTTCCTCACATTCTCCATATGTAGAGGGGACCTCTTCCTCACTGTCTTCTCCATCTGTAGAAGGGGACCTCTTCCTCACCTTCTCCATCTGTAGAGGGGACCTCTTCCTCACCTTCTCCATCTGTAGAAGGGGACCTCTTCCTCACCTTCTCCATCTGTAGAGGAGGACCTCTTCCTTACCTTCTCCATCTGTAGAGGGGGTCCTCTTCCTCACCCTCTCCATCTGTAGAGGGGACCTCTTCCTCATCTTCTCCATCTGTAGAGGGGACCTCTTCCTCACCGTCTTCTCCATCTGCAGAGGGGACCTCTTCCTCACCGTCTTCTCCATCTGTAGAAGGGGACCTCTTCCTCACCTTCTCCATCTGTAGAAGGGGACCTCTTCCTCACCTTCTCCATCTGTAGAAGGACTCTTCCTCACCTCTCCATCTGTAGAGGGGGACCTCTTCCTCACCTTCTCCATCTGTAGAGGGGACCTCTTCCTCACCTTCTCCATCTGTAGAGGGGACCTCTTCCTCACATTCTCCATATGTAGAGAGAACCATCTTTCCGCACCATCTTCTCCATTCTGTAGAAGGGACGCTTCCTCACGTCTCCATCTGTAGAAGAGGAACTCTTCCTCAACTTCTCCATCTGTAGAAGGGGACCTCTTCCTCACCTTCTCCAGCTGTGGAGGACCTGTTCCTCACCATCTTCTCCATCTGTAGAGGGGACCTCTTCCTCCCTATCTTCTCTGTCTGTAGAGGGGGACCTCTTCCTCACTGTGTTCTCCATCTGTAGAAGACACTTGCTTTTCTCCAGCAGTCCAGTGTTGCTTTCCTGAGATAATATGCCAGATTCACTAAAGTGTCAGTTTAATGCCCTTACAGGCATCTCAGTCTTTATTAGCCCTGCCCTGGGCAAGTAGCCTAGATAGGTAGACCCAGTGTGTGGAGAGTTTAAAGGAACTGTTCTAAAGAATACATAAGTACAGGAAGAATGACTAAAAGCCTAGGCAAAGGATCTGTCCATTTAACATGGAGGCGAGTGACCTCATTTCACAGTCCAGCCCCTCGGCTTGTGCAGTGCTGTTCCCCACATCATAGGTGAGGCAGGTGAGGCNACCCCAAAGTGGAAGCAACCCCTGCCCTGATTCCCCCCATCCTGGATTTAGATAAGCTCACAGACAAAACTGCCCAGCAGATTGCAGAACAATTGGCCTTCAGGTGGGGCGAGGAGAGACTGGAATTCTTCGGGGTCACCTGAATGCGGGTTTTACCCAGCCGCCCTCTCTTCTCCCTGGGGAGGTTTCTTTCCCTCTCCCTACCCTCATTTATCTATGGAAAAGTGTTTCGGAGCCTGTTTGCCGACTCCCCGGCCTTTCCTCTGGGTCCCAACCCCTCCAACCCCCACCCTCTGCGCCCTGGAGAGCCGGTTGGTTCCCAGAATCTCTAAGCTCAAAGGCAAAAGGAGGGTGGGGTGACTCTTACCTCCTATCAGGAAATTCCAGGTGTCCTCACCTGTGCTCCCATTCTCTCCTAGTTTTCAGCAACAAGGAAGCTCAAACTCTGACGCTGAGTCCTGGAGTCCTGGACCCCAGAGCCACTTTGCTCCACAGGCACCAAAGTGTACCCCACAGGTGCTTTCATGCCTGATTTTAAAGATACCAAAACTAAAAGTTGAAGCAGACATCTATCATGATCAAAAAAAGCGTATTGTGGATCTCTGTGATTTGGAGGCCAGCCTTTCTACACAGCAAATGCCAGGCCAGCCAGGGACTATATAGTGCGACCTGCTAATAAAAGACAAAAATTAACAAAGATAAAAATAATGCATTTTTTAATTAATTGGAAATACAGCATATTTGTGAATTTTGATGTATTATCTATATGCTTACTTTTACTGGTCCTGGGTTGAGGGAGGCTCACTTAGGGCATTGGCTCCATTGGCCTGTGGCCTGTGGCCCCGTCTGTGGAAGGTATTGTCTTGATTGTTGGGCAACGTGAGAGGGCCCAGCCCCGTGGGGTGGTGCCAAACCCAGGCAGGTTTTTTGTGTACAGTATAAGAAAAGCAGTCTGGGCATGGGCCAGGGGAGCCAGGCAGTAAGCCGCATTTCCTTCATGGCCTGTGGCTTCAGCTCCTGCCTCCAGGTTTCCTAAGGTGGGCTCCTCATATGATGAACCCACGGAGTACTATGAGCCAAAATAAAACCCTTTCCTCCCCAAGATGGTAGTGGTCAGAGTGCTTCATCACAGCATCGGAAGGAAATTGAGACGCCTACTAAAATGTTAATAACTAATAGATTAAATTCAGATTGCTAGGAAGAAAGTGAAAAGTAGCAGCAATGTCTGGAGGTCAAGGTAGAAGACTCTTCCCTAAGGAAGGTCTTTTAAGGAGAGGGGATGGAGCTAAGGCCTGAATGACATACATCCCTGAATAGAGGTCAGGGAAGAGGATGTTAGGTTGAGAGCTGAGTAGGACAGGTCCAGAATGAGAATGGAGGGCGCGTGCTTAAGGGACGTGCAGAAGGCCAGAGAGGCTGGAGCCCAGCATCCTGCACCCCGGGAGAGCACAGCGTGAAGGCGGGATGAGTTAAGCAGGCTAGGCAGGCCTGGAGGGCAGTGGCAGAGGCAGGCAGATCTCTATGAGTGGAGCGTCAGCCTTGATTTACATGATGATTCCCAGGCCAGCTGGGGCTTCAGGGAGGCCACAGACCTCCCATTGTGGTTATACTCTGGCAATGACCCAGAAGAAGGAGGTTGTAAAATGGAGGAAAAAAACAGGCTCCAAATGGATCAAGAGTTTGTCCGAAAGCCATGTGGGGGAGCATAAATGTCTGTGATCCCAGCAGCGTTTCAGAAACTAAGGCAGGAGAGTCACAGATTTCAAGGTCGCCCTGGCTACCCAGTGAGACCTTATTTTCACAAAAACCAAGCCCAAACCAAACCAACGCAGAAACCTATCAAAGCCCAAGAGTAGTATGTCTATACTTGGAGTGAAAGACGACTTTGTGATCAGGGTGGAACGCCCAGATCTTAGAATGCGTGGCTCAAATATGGAAGAAAGACCCCCCCAAAATTGTTTTTCCTTTCTCCAAAAGGAGTTTTTCAATTTCTCAAACTGTCTCTGTCCAAAAGTCAAAGAAACTCTGAAAACTATTCGCACATTCTTTCCATGAGCTTCTCCCAGAGGCAAAGAAGTTTTGAGGAGCTTCTTGCCTGGGGCAGGGCACGTGGGCTTCTGTGCAGTTGTTTTGTTTTGTTTTGTCGTAAACACCCTTAATTAAGTGCTCATACGACTGTAAACCAGTTAGAAGTGTTACTTTGTGGTCCAGAACCTCTCTCCTTTGAAACTCTGATCAACTCCACAAAAAAAAAAAAAAATCAATATTCATGGTTCTCTGAGAACTTAGGCTCCAGGCTCTCTGGGAAATGACTGATCCCTGTGGGCCCCAGATCTGCACAAATAAAGTACCCCAGGGGTCCGTTTAAAGTGCAAATTCAGACCCAAGAGCTGAGATGAGGGCCGGATGAGTCTGGTTTTTTCCAGTCTAGCGCTCTGTGGCTGCTGGCTGCCCGTACTTGGAATGACAGATACTAGCTAAAATCTTAGCACCTGGCAAGACGGTTTTTCTAGCCAGGTAAAGGTAAACCAAAGCAGGTCCCTCTGCAGACCTTGCAGCTGTCTCACCTCGAGGCTCTGCAGGGAGCAGTCTGGCCCAAACACTTAAGTAATCCCTCAGTTCCCTGAACACTCTGAAGTGGGGTGAGATAGCACCTCACAGGGGCTCGACACAGTCTTAGTTGACACACGGCAGGAGAATGGTCAGGGATGTTTAAACGCTTAGCTTAGTAGGGTGTGTGCCTGGCATCCTCCCCCAGCCACGGGCAAGGGGCTACCCCACACACTGAGTTCCAGCTCTTAAGAGGCCCTTTTTGGGCACTGATGCTGCTCCTCTGCACCACTCCTCTTCCCCCAGCACAGCGAAGGATGGGGGCTCCAGGAGCACCCCCAGCTCCATCGCCTAGTCTCCTAGGAGCCACAGCTGGTTGTCAGGGCTAGGGCCAAAGTGCTCAGGATCTGTTTAGTACACGCTGCCCCTTTGGCCAGTTTCGGCACTCCGCCTATATACCGTCCGGTTTCTCAAGTTTCATACCAGCCCGGCATAGCGCCCGTTGCGATTTGCACTGTTTGTGTATATACTGCGTACGCGCCAGTCCGTGTTGTGATACTTGTTAGGGCAGCCCGTCTATGCCTGTCGTCATTGTATTAAACCAGAGGCTATACGAGTTTCCTGGCAACACCTCTCTACGAGCTGGATTGCCTTCTATTATCAGAATACATACTATGGGCCTGTTATGTTTCATTTGATTGGTTTGTCATGTTGTGTAGATTATTGCAGGACAACTATGATTCATCTTTGGTGTCTTCCTTATGTGACTGATGTCATGACTACCCTTCTATCATGCACCTTCCGGTTACTGTCCTCTGTCTTACTCCTTATTGCGCCCTACCTGCCCACACCCTTCCTGGTTGTATGGCCTATCGCGTCCTGAGAGCTGGGCATATCACCTGGCTACCGAGCTCCCATATGTCTCTTGTTTTCACACTATCAGTTCACACTCAGGTTATAAAACTCGTTGCTTGTTGCATATCAGTTTGTTATGAAACACATATGTGAGGCGCGTCCCAAAGGAGCTCTTTTTTAACCACCAGTCTGTAGCATGTAGAAAGGTTTTGCACCCACTTACGACCTGTGGCAAAACTGAGTCATTCATCGTCTCTATGTTATTGAATTGGGTATCTCGTCGCCTCTCTCAGTGAGTAATGAACAGCTATGCAGTGTCCTTATTTCAGCTTGCCTGGCTTTATTCGATGTAGTACCTATGCCTTGACTACAATGTTATGCCTTGAAACGCCGTTCCCAGTAGCACTGTTAGCTGTTTGAATTCACCTGCTCTGAATTCTTCAGGCTCCCTATCAATCACGTCTGCACGCAGTGATATGGAGGATTCAGTAATCCCTTCGGGTGCCTCTGGAGAGGAGCAGTGTGCTCGTACGCACCTGCTCGGCTGCATCATCTCCAGCCCCAGGACATTATTATTTGGAATTCTATTTGTGAGACTTGATCTTCTGAGACTTATGTATACTGGTGAAAAGCAGATAGTCATGTAGCAGAGGGATGTTGGATGGGAAGCGAATGAAAAAGTAGAAGTTGGAAGGAAAGAGCAATCAATCTAACTAAAAAATACTGAAAGCTTAACGTGTTATCAACTGTTAGTTTAGTTCAAAATTTACACCTGGGCATCATTGTCATTCCCGTTAAGAGCCATCCTACCCTCCCAAACCCTCTGCCTCTGCATGATTTGTTTGGACCCTGGCCGCCCTCCTCTGGGCTTTTCTTTTCTTCTCTCACCTGATGCCTAACACCCCTCTCTTACGCCAGCATCCCACTTCCCCCCCCAATCGTATCCGCGTTTTTTTGGGCTGTAGTATGCCGCTTTCATAAGTGATTTTTTTTTTTTTCCTTTTCCACCTTTTCCATCTGTACGGATGCTCCCGACTCTTGCCTAGGGCTGCGCATCCTCGGGAGTGCGTTAACCTCCATTTGTCCAGCCGTCCACGGGTCGCGCTGCGTAGACTCTTCCGCTGCGCCTATTGGCCTTTTTCCCCCTCCGCCCCGCTTTTCTGACCTTTTCCGCCGGTCTTCCATTGCGTCACGATCCCCCCCATGGGCTGTGAACACCTTGCCCACCAGACCTGCAGCAGCTGGTACTATTTCTATCTTGGTACATTCTATTACACATAATAGAATAAATTTATTATTATATAAATAAAAAAAAAAAAAACGAATTATCGAATTAGGTTCCCTTTCTTTGTCTGGATTCTAACACCACGGGGAATTTTATTTGTGTTGCAAAACTTCATATAGTTATTTACAAAGTAGAAGTAGAGAGAAAATGTGGAGTGAAAAAAAGTAAACTTTCCAATAGAATGTTCACAGACTAAAATTGCAACTCAGTGTAGCTACAAAACCATTAATTTGAGTTTTTAACCATCTGAAAATAGTATTCATGGGGTTCCTAGCACCCACACGGGGCTTATAACCAGGTGAAACTCCTGTTTCATGGAATCCAATGCCCCTTTTCGGCTTTGGTGGCTACAAAGCATAAACATGGTCCATACATACATGCTGGCAAACACCCGTGCTCATGATTATTATGATATAATAAATAAATTTAGAAAATAAACGGAACTGCCTCTATTTCATATATGTATAATGTATTATTTGGCTAGACCTGCTATAAAAATCATACAAGCTGAGTGGTTTAAGCAAAAGAAATTGACCACCTCACCATTCTGGAGGGTACAAGTCTAAGACGGAGATGTGCAGGAAGTTGAAGGAGAATTTGTTTCGTGATTTGTGCTTCTACTTCTGGTGGCTTCCTGGGGCTGCAGAATCACGAGCCTGCCTCTGCCTTTTGTCTTCATATGGCATTCTCCACTTGTTAAGTACCATGTCTGCATTTCCTAGTTTGAAGGCTCAGTCACGATGGCAGAGAAAGGACGGAGCGGGGCAGCCCTCAGCTGTGTCTACAGCAGCATGAGGCTGCGCACTCACATCTGGGAGGATCAGGAAACAGAGGTGGACAATGCTGACACCTGGGCGTTGGGATTCTAAAGACATCAAATGCAGACTATTGTCCCTGCCGCTGTCCCTCAAAGCATTAGTTGGATGAGTCTCCATGCAGACTCATCCTGTCGCCCCAGCTGGCCTGGCCCTCACTCAGTGGATCCCCACAGGCTTCTGACTCTAGAGTGCTGGGATTAAAGGCTGTGCACCACCCATGCCGAGGGGGCGGGGGAACGACACTAATCTTAAAATTCCCATGGAACCACAGAATAAGCAAAGGGAGGGCTGGAAGAGTAGCCTAGCGGTTAAGAGCACCGACGCTCTTGCAAGGACCCGGGTTCGATCCCAAACACCCACATGTGCGGTTGAGAACCGTTTGTAACTCCATTCCAGGAGAACCCCAATTCCAGAAGAACCCCAGATCCAGGGGAATCCGAGAACCCTCTTCTGACCTCCGCGGCAGTGCAGACATGGGTGCACAGACCTCATTCATACACATAAAAAAAAAAAAAAAAAAATAAAAATAAAGAAATAAAATACTAATAAAAAAAAAAATTAAAAAAAAAAAAGAACAAAAAAAGATATACGCAAACGGGATCATAAAGGCGCCCAGGCTTTGTCCCATTATGTACCCTCATACTGGGGCCTTTTTTGTGTTTTTTGTTTTGTTTTGGTTGCGACAGGGTCTTATCAGAGCTGGTCTGAATCTCATTATGTGCCTTAGGCTGCCTTGAACCTATGTTAATCCTATTGCTGGGAATTCAGACATGAAATATGGTACCTGGCTTACTGGGTTTGTTGTTGTTTTGAGTACAGGGATCAAACCTAGATACGCTGGCATTTTATCATGCAGTGAAGATGATCTAGAACCCTTTCTCCTTCTGCCATTGCCTCCTAAGTGCTGGGGTACAGACATGTGACGCCACACCATGCCACACCCAGATGCTTCGTTTGCTACTTTTTCCTTATTTATTGTTGCTATTGTATTTGTTGCTAGGGAGGGGTCCCCAAGGGCCTTTACAACTGAGCTTAAACCTCTCTGCCCCTTGTGTTTATTTTGGAATTGTCTGAATAAACGGCCTTTCTTCTACAGTTCAATGCAAGTCCCAAACCCCAGAGCAGCAGGCACAGAGTCTATTGTGAGTCCTGTTGTATCCTGAGCCTCTATCCTAGGACAGCACAATGGTAACTCATGAACACATTTCTAACCAAGTGCAGTGGCACAACCTGTAATCCCAGCACTGGGAGCAGAGCGACAGGAGGACTCACATGTTTTACAGGCCGGCATGGGTAATTGTGAGAACGTTTCTAAAAAGCTCCTATGGAAAGGAAGGGATGAAGGGGCGAGAGAGGGAGGGAGGGAGGGAAGAGGAAACAGCCGCGGCCCACAGCTGGGACCTACATAAAACAGATAAGACAAGCTATCAAAAAAAACGTGTGTTGTGGCTCGTGGTCTAGGGTAGCCCAGTGTTCGAACACTCCCATAGTCTGTGTACAGTCCTGGTTCAATCTCCATAGGCGGAAAGATTGTAAAGGTATAGTTATACATCATTTCATTGATTCTCCTCTGCGTGTGTCTCTGAAATCCAATCTGATGATTTGAACTTTATTATTTAACGAAGTGCCAGACTTGTAACAACTTATGATTTCACTGAAGAATGTGAAAGAAGCACAGACTACCCACTATCAGGATCCCCCAGGCCCCATGGGCTCCAGGGTGAGTTCCCAGCCCCTCAGCCCCTCCTCAGCCCTCCCCTCAGCCCCCTTCCCCTCCTCAGCCCCCAGCCCCTTCACAATTTCTCTATCACCATCTCAGCCTCAGGTCTAGGGAAGCCAGGAAGTCCAGCTCTTTTGACTCTGAAGTCCAAGTTCTTTCTTCTGTAGCTCTCAAAAAGATTAGAATTTTCAAAGCCCTTTGATTCCCAGACAAGCCAGACACAGTGAATACTATTACTGTTCTCCTTACTAGATGAGGAAAGAGGCTCAGAGAGGTTCCATATTTTCTGAAGGCCACCCAGCTAACGAGGGACAAAGACACACTGGAAATCATGATCGCGTGACGCCCAATAAATGCTCTCGTCTCTGTTATCTTAATCCCAACAATGGTGGACAACAAGGAAGAGCCAAACAAACAAAACAAGATGATGAATGATCATTAAAATGAGAGAGAAGAAACATGTGTGTATACCACACCCACACAATGGAAATTTCCTTCGCTGTAAAAAAGGAAATAAATTATGACCCATGCAAGAAAAAAAATGGACCAGAACCTGAGATGGTCATGTTAAATGGAGTAGACTCAGACTCAGAAAGACAAATTCATGTTGTTCTCACATACAGCCTCCAGTATAAATACATATATGACGAGAGCGATCTAAAGGGGGTGTGGGGGGGCAGAGATGGTAAAGAATCTGGGTGATCACGACAATAGAAAGAAGCATGTTTGTGGGCAGATAGGAACCAGGAGGATGGAGAGTTGGCAATGAAACCCAGGAGCTTGTATGTTATCTAAAACAACAACAATAAAAGTTACTATAAAAACGCGGTGTGTTAGTACACGACTTTAAGTCCCAGCACTCAGGGAGGCAGAGGCAGAGCAGAGGCAGAGGCAGGCCGATTGATGTCAGTGCAAGGCCAGCCTTGGTCTACATAGTGAGTTCCAGGCCAGCTGGGGCTACAGGAAGATCCTGTCTCAAAAACACAAAAAAATAAAAAATAAAAAAAAATACGCAGCACATGCCTTTAATCTAGCACCTCTTGAGATGAAGGCCAGCCTGTCTACAGAGTAGTTCAGGGCTACCCAGGGATACAGGAGAACCCGGTCTCAAAAGACCCTAACAACAACCATAATAACAAAAAGAAAAATTTCCTTTTTTAATTTTTTATTTATTATTTTTGTATGTGTATGTGATGTACTGTCTGCATGTAGGGTTGGCACCCGTGTCCTGCATGCCACGGAGGTCCGAAGGGGTCTTGGATTCCCCTGGAACTGGGTTCTCCTGGAATTGGAGTTACGACGGTTCTCAGCCCCATGTGGGTGCTGGGATCGAACCCGGGTCCTCTGCAAGAGCAGTCGGTGCTTAACGCTAGGCTATCTCTCTAGCCCCACACATTTATTTTTAAACATCAGCGGAGGCTGGGATGTCATTCAGTCGTATAGTGCTTGTCTAGCACATAATAGCTCTGGGTTTAGTCCCCAATACCACATAAAACTGGGTATATAATCCTAGCACTTTAAAGATCAGAGGTTCAAGGTCACACCAGGCTACAAAGCAAATATGAGGCCAATCTGGACTGCGTGAGATCTTGCCTTAACACCAACAAATTCCAGGGAGAAAGATCTGTCCTCTCTCTCTCTCTCTCTTCCTCCTCTTTCTCTCTCTCTCCCCTTCCCTCCATGACTCTTTTCCTCTTTTCCTCAGTCCTGTCAGTATCCTCAAGGGTGGTCTGAATGTGCTTGAAATCCAGCCTGGCTTCAAACTGGCAATCCCCCTGCCTCGACCTCCTGACTGCTGGCATTATAAACAGGTACCGCTATCCCTGCCAACACATATAATTATTTTGGTTTTGTTTTTTTGCTCTTTTTGAAATAGGTCTCCCTTTAGCCACAGCTAGCCTGGAACTCACTATGTATTACATTTCGTGTGTGTGTGTGTGTGTGTGTGTGTGTGTGTGTGTGTGTGTGTGCATATATGCCATGGCTCTCATGTGGAGGTCACAGGACAGCTTGTGGAAGGTGGTTCTCTCCACCATCTTGGAGATCAAGCTCAGGTCGTCAGCCTTGGTGGCAAGCACCATCACCGACTGAACCTTCTCAATGACCTGTATTTTCATTTTAGAATAATGCATACAAATGAAAATTAAGTATATTGATAGGAAGTATATTTACATTTTGGGTAGGAAAATAGGACCTGAAAAAGTTCAAAGGAAATATCAATTATACCTGAATCCTTTGAGCACCATATTAAACAAAGGTTTGAAATAAACATGGAAACTGGTTACGTTTGACTTGAGGTGGGTATTTTGTTACAGAATGCTGTATGTCTCTATGTGTTTGAAACTTTTCAGTCACTCACAAGAGGGAGATGGAGAATCACCCCTGTGGGGTTGGCCATATCTAGAGCTCTCCCAGTTCTGTCTGCCTTGAGTATTTAATGCAAAAACCAAAATTGGTATCTCTTTGAAGCCTTCTCAGTAGCATGGTGGGAAAGCAAAACCCCCTTTTACAACTGTTCTCAAGAAAAACTATTGATAACCACGCCTTCCCCTTTCTGCCAAACTATAATTCCCAAGAAAGACCAGAGTTCACAATCACACCACCTGGTCTGAACCACGTCACGATGGGCAGCTGTTTGATTGTAGTCTTTTATTATTATTTTCTTTCTTTTTTTGTTTGTACTGTGTGTATAAATGTATTTGCATGTGTATAAGCACACATATGTATGTAGGCATACATGTATGTGAGATATGTATGTGTGTGTGTGCTCTCTCGCATGTATGTGTAGAGGCCTGAAGATGTGAGGTGTCTTAATCACTCTCTACTTTATTGAGGCAAGATCTCTTGCTGAACTCAGAGCTCATCAATCCTGGCTAGTCTAGCCTTCCAGCTTGCCCTGGGGATCCCCTGTTTCTGCCTCCTGAGTGCTGGGATCACGCGGTGCTGGGGATTCAAACCCTGGTCCTCATGTTTACATAAGTGCTCTTTACACTGAGCCATCTCTCTAGCCCATTAGACATAGTCATAAAGGCTCCTTCTGACCAAAAGTTTAAGTTTCTGTGATTTATTTTATTTTGGAGACGGAGTCTTACTAGCTGATTCAGGCTGGCTTGAATTCTTGATCTTTCTGCTTCACCCTGCTTCAGAGTGATGGGATGGTCGGTCTGAAAAAACAGGAACTCACTGTATTTCCAAGGTTGGCCTGACACATGATACATTCAACACCTATCCCAGGCTGCCCTGGAACTTGAAAACTTCCTGCCTCAGCCTTCTGAATGCTAAGATTGCAGGCTTGGGGAGTCACATATACTCTTTATCCAGGATTCACATCACAATTCATGTACCTACCATGTAGTTAGTTCCCTTGTTTATTTCGTGTGTTGGTCTGTCCTTGTGTGTCCCTGCATGGCTGCAGGTGAACAGGGTCTGGCTCAGTCTGCTCTAGCCACTCTTGCATCAGGGACAGAAAGCACACTTGTGACTAGCTTGCGGGTGTAAGCAGTTGTGGAAGGAATCAACAGATCTTTTTGTGTTGGCACCCCCATCTGCCAGCGGTGATCCTAAGGATGGATTAAAGAGGGCCGTTCCCTCCTGAGGGGTGACGGACTGGCCCTGGCTAGGCGCTCCTCAGTCACTGTCTCCGCAGTTGCTGTTCTGCAACCCCATGACCTCAGAATTAGGCCCAGTTTGCAGATAAGAGAAAATGGAGACTTAGAAAGGGGAACTGCTTAAGATCACACCCCTGACAAGGAGCAGAGCCAGGATTTGAATTTCGATTCTACACACTTCAAAGCCTGTTGTTAAGTACTTGCCCCACTGAATGGGAGGGTTATCTGCCACTCCAGAAAGGAAGAGAACAGGTCTTCCCACACACCAGTTACAACTGCTGACCTCTCCAAGTCCAGTAATTAATTCATTGCCTGTCACCAACTCTCTTTTCTCCCTTCCCTCCCTCTCTCTTTTTTCTTTTCTTTTTTTTTTTTTTTCCTTTTTTTTGACAGGTCTCACTATATAGAGGCTGGCCTCGGAGTTCATTAAGATCCACCTATTGTACTTCCTGTGGTGCTGGGATTAAAGGCAAAAACCACCACACCTAGCTTCTTCTATTCCTGCATATTGTACTTACAGGAAGAGTCCAGCGTCCTCTGATTCTAGTCCACTTGTAGTGCCTCTGCTGGCCACAGAACTGCAGGCTTCACAGGGATATGGATTCATCAAACATATTATTTATTTATTTATTTATTTATTTATCTATGTATTCATTTATTCATTCATTCATTTATCTACTTATTCATTCATTCATTTATCTATTTATTCATTCATTTATTTTACTTCATTTTTGAGGCCTGTGGTCCAGGTTGGCCTCAAAGTCACCATGTAGTCGAGGATGACCTTAAATGTCTGATCCTCCTGCCTCCACTTGCTGAATGCTGGGATCGCAGGCACGCATCACCAGATCGCAGGCACGCATCACCATGTCAGGTTTATGCAGTTCTGGGACTGAACCCAAGGTTCTGTGCACACCAGACAAGCATTCTCCCAATGAAGGCACACCCCTAGAGCTCTTTATTATTATTATTATTATTATTATTATTTTTTTTTGTCGTTTTGAGACAGGGTCTCCCTGTAGCCCCAGCTATCCTGGAACTCACTACGTAGACCAGGCTGGCCTTGAAGTCACAGAGATCCGCCTGCCTCTGCCTCCTGAGTTCTGGGATTACAGGCACGGGCCACCACGCCCGGCTTATTATGTATTTTAGAGTAGGGTTTCCCAATATGGGCCTTGAGATCTAGATCTTTTTTTTTTAACTTTCCATTTTATTTTATTATTTTATTTTATTTACTTATTTAATTTTTTTGTCTTTTTACCTCAGCCTCCTAAGTGATGGATTCACAGGTGCAAGCTTACCTAACAACATAAATGCTATGCAAATTTTTATGTTACATCGAGTAGGGAACCATAATAAGAAAAAAAATGTTTGCATATGTTTAATACAGATGCAATTTTTTTCCCCTAACATTTTCCATCTGTAGCTGATTGAACTGAGACATATGGAGAGCCAATAGTACTTGCCACCAGTGTGACCTTTGAAAGTTATTTATTCCTTGTAGGCATGGTTTTTGCTTCTGTAAAATAGAGATAGGAGGTTTCCCTTGCAAAGCTGGTGAATTAAAGATTGTTGACCAGGTCGGATAGCCCACACCTGTAATCCCATCCCTTGGGAGGGCTGAGGCAGGTTTGTGGCCATCCTAGGCTATGTAGTAAGTTCCAGGCCAGCCTAGAATACATAGCAAGATACTGTACCCTACCCCATCCCTGAAAAATTACTGCAGTAAATATGAAGGCCCCTTTAGTATGATTGAATGGGAAGACACCAACCATCTTTTGTCTTGTAACAAAATGCTGGGGAAAGATAAAAATAAAGGGATTAAAACCTCCTTAAAAACATTAGTAATTTTATTTGAATTTTGCTTAGATTGCAAGGAGAGAAGAATGTAGGTTTTAGTTTGTTTTGTTTGTCTGTTTATGTTTTTGCTTTTTGAGACAGGTTCTCCCTATAGCTGGCCTAGAACTTTCTATGTAGACCAGGCTGGCCTTGAACTTGCAGAGATGTGCCTGCCTCTGCCTCCCGAGTGCTAGGATTAAAGGTATGTGCCACTAGGCCCAGCTATTGTCTTTAATTTTTATGATAGCTGTTTAGTTGCATGATTAGTTTTCTTTTTAAAAAATTTTTTTTAATTTATTTTTATGTGTGTGAATATACTGTCTGCATGTAGGTTTGTGCACCTGTGTCGTGCAATGCCACAGAAGTCAGAAGAGGGTATTGGATTCCCCTGGAACTGGAGTTAAAGATGGTTCTCAGCCGCCATGTGGGTGCTGGGAATCGAACCCAGGTCCTCTGTAAGAGCAGTCAGCGCTTTTAACCGCTAGGCTATCTCTCCAGCCCCATGATTAGTTTTCTTGAGACAGGGTCTCACTATGTAACACTGGGTGACCCTGCTACTCACTCTATAGCCCAGGCTGGCCTCAACCTTTTGATGATCTTCCTGCTTATTCCTTCTAAGTGCTGGGATTACAGATGTAAGTAATCCCTGATTTATGAGGTTAATTATTGCTTTAAAAATTAAAAAGGGGAAAATAAAATTAAATTAAAATTAAAAAGGGGGCCACGTGGTGGTGCACACCTTTAATCCCAGCACTCAGGAAGCAGAGGCAGGCAGATCTCTAAGTTCAAGTTCAGCCTGGTCTACATATCGACCTCAAGGCCAGCTGGGACTAAAGGGAGACTCTGACTCAAAAAGACCAAAAAATAAATAAATAAAATAGGGGGACTGGGAAGATGGTTCAGCAGGTAAAGGCACCTGCTCTCAAGCCTGCATGTGATCTCTGGAACCTACATGGTAGAAGGAAAGAACCAACTCCTCAAATTTGTCCTCTGAACTCCGTATGTATGTATGTATGTAGGTATGTATGTATAAATAAATCAAGCAAACAAGCAAGAAAAATAAGTTTAAAAAATATGGGGCACCAGTGGCTCAGCCTGTAGTCTCAGCCCTCAGCAGGACAGGAGAATTACCAAAAGTTTAAGGCCATCCTGGGCTACAAAGTGAGACCCTATCTCAAAAATAAATAAATAAGATAAAATAAAAATAAAAAAATTGAAAAGGTAAAAAGACAAAGCACAATACTACTACTTTTTAGAAAATGAAAATGGGCATGAAATTCAAATTGGGCAAACTTGAAATCCCAGAACTTGGGAGATGGAGACAAGGAAATCAGAAGCTCGGGTCATCTTTGACTGCATATCCAGTGCAACCCCAACCTGGCCTACATGAAGCTCTGTATTAAAATAAGCAAAACGACACAAAAAAACCCACTAAACCCCTAGGTAAGTGGATATTTAACTGGCAAATAGTTTGTTTTATTATAATTCTTTTTTGTGTGTTTCATGGTATTTCATAAACAAAAATTAAAAAAAAAAATTACATGTGGTAGCACCGGCCTTGAATCCCAGCACTCAAGAGGCAGAAGCAAGAAGGTCAATAGTTCAAGGCTAGCTTAGGCTACATAGCCAGACTCTCTTCCAAAAGCAAAACCAAACCAAAATGACAGAAAGAGGCCTCGTCCCTGTCCCCTCTCCTCAGCCCCATGGCAGCGCTGCCCCATGCATGTGTTTCTGCTCTTAAGCCTATGTTGTTGAATGATATTGAACACAGGAACAGGGAAACAGTATCTAAAAATGACTTGGAATTCTGGGGACATTCTTGGCTGAGACACCCAATCACAGGATCAGCCCCAGGCCAGATTGTGAAAGAGGCTACGTGTCTCTGGGCGCCTCCATTCCTGAACCCCCACCTGCCCTTTCAACATCTGCTGCCCCCCCAGGCACCAGCCAGCAGTCACAGGATTCTCAAAGTCACCTCTCCCAGTGTGTTCAAGTTAGTCTCAAAGGTAAGACTTGCCAAAAGTGGATTCACCCTGTTTTGAAAGTCTTTTAGGGTGTAGACAGAAAAACAAGGAAAATCACAGGAATTCCAGAGAAGCTGTCTCAAAAGCCTTCAAAGAAAGGCCAGGGGAAGACGTGTGTCTGACCCACACCTATGATCCCAGCACCTGGGAGGTAGGAGAATCAGGAGCCAAGGCTAGCCTGGACTATAGGGGTAGCCCAGGGGTAGTCATGGCAGGGTGGAGAGGAAGGTCAGGAGACCTCTTTGAATGTCCAAACACCTCCACACCACACAATACAACTCCTTGAGAGTAGAGCCCCCACATTATTTACCTTCAAGGTCCACAAGGCCACCTAGTGCTTCATAGGCAGCAAAGATCTATTAAAAGAACCAAATGAGTTCTTGTCTGTCACTCTACCAAGCACCATGTGACACATTGAGAATAGATCAGTGAACAGACAAGACTCTCCTTAGAGACCTGTTCCTGCCTACACGGTGGATCTAGGCAGGGAGAAAGAGAAGGTATTGGACTGTACTGTACTACATTTCATAGTATATTAGGTTAATAAAACAAGCAGGGAGGCTGGAGAGATGGCTGAGCAGTTAAGAGCACTGACTACTCTTGCAGAGGACCTGGGTTTGATTCCCAACACCCACATGGGAGCTAGCAGCTATGATTCCAATCCCAGGAGCTCTGACACCCTCTTCTGGATTCCTTGGGCATTGCACAAGATGGGTGCACATGTACACATGCAGCCAATACACTCAAACAATAAAATAGAATAAAAGGAAAAGAATAAAAGAAAGGAAAGCAGGCAAACAGATGAGAAGCTCACAGAGGCCTCATTGCAGCTTGAGATGAAGGCATCATTGAGGAGATGGCCTTTGAGCCAAGAGGCTGACGGCCTCTGTGGACAAAGCCACAGAGGCGCTCCCCACAAACCATACGGGTGTGCCATTGCGGCTCCTGGTATGCTCCCATAATGCTTTGTCCTTGTCTTGCTAGAACCTCCTTTCTTAGAATCGTGAGTGTTCTGTGGAATTCTCACAACTGGGGTAAGCTGCTATTGTCGCCATTGTCTATTAACTGACTGGCTGATATACAGTTGGAGGCACTGAGGATGTAAGTCAGTGCCTTCTGCATGCTAGGCCAGCACTTTGTCACTAAGCTGCGTTCCCAACCCTCATCGCTGCTTTTAGATCTGTGGGAAACAGGTTGCAATAGGTTAGCTACCCGGTCTTAGGTCATCTTCTAGGTCTAGAAGGATGGCTATAACACTAACAACTCTTCTTCCAAAATAGGAAGGCAAATTATATTTGTGGCAGAATTTTAGGTTGTACCTTTTAATTAATTAATTAGTACTTATTTGAGACAGTATCTCCCTGGGTAGACCTGGATGGCCTCAAACTTATAGGAGTCTCCTACCTCTGCTTTCTAAGTGCAGAGATCATAAATAGATCAACATACGATTAATTCAGCTCTACGTTTTGCTCAACCTGAGATCAGAAACCATTTCTATTTAATGGGAGGGGGTCTGGGGTGTATTGAGTAAATATTTGTTAGTCAAGAAAGGGATG